>PVKA01000324.1:0-219416 GCA_004027165.1 Ctenomys sociabilis | reverse complement strand
ATACATAAAAATCTGCAGTAGTCCAAATTATGTGTTTTCTTTATTTAATAGAAAGAAGAAAAAAAAGAAGGGAGGGACACAGGGAAGATAGAAGGAAGAAAGAAAAATAGCAAGGAAAGAAGGAAAAGAGGGAGGGAGACAGGAAGGGAGGGATGAAGAAAGGAATCAAGAAAAAAATGAAAATTTGATTCACCTCAACCACAAGAGACAAAGAAAAGGATTTCCAAAGTCCACAACTGCAATAATTAGAGTAGCACAATAAATAATGACAACAGCAAAGTTCCCCTGACGATCACCACAACCATCCTCAGCAGCAGTGAGGTTTCAGGCTCTTCCAGCAATGAGAGAAGCTGAGTTTCCATCAGGATAGCCAATCTGACAAGCTTCACCAGCTTCTCCATGAAATTGAGGAGTGCATTATCTTGCCCTCTGGATCCAGGAAGCGATGTTCAAGATAGAACCAGAGTTCCTGAAAATAAACCACAGCCCTCCTCAGTGACATCGAGGTCCAGAGATCCTCTTCTGGTGAGAACAGCCAAGTTAATCAAGAAACCTAGGATGAAAATGTCACCCAGAATAGCCAAAGAAAACTAGGAGCTTCCAACAGCTGCTCCAAATTTTTGTCTAAAACAGCTGCCTACCAGCCTCCAAACACCTTCTCCAGTTCTGCCTCTTATGCTGCCGGCAACAGTCCCTAGCTGGGCCTGCCACACCACACTTGTTCAGTTCAGCTGGGTACAGCAAGTCTTCTACCAGCTCCAATCCACCAGTGGGCTTAAAAAGTTTTTGTAAAGTTTTAAGTATTGTGAGAAACAATAGAATCTGTGCATAAGAGATAACTGGTAGACACTAACTAATCAACCTGTTAAATGTCAACATAATTATTCATAAATCATGTTTAGCTTACCTACCATTTGGTACCGGGTGTAACTATATTATCAAAGATGCTTCAATAAAGGACAGAAATAGTAATAGATGCATAGAAATAGTAATAGATGTAATATATGTATAAAAAATTGACCTATGTGATTAATGGAATTGGAAAGTCTGAAATTTATAAGACACCTGAGGTCAGGACACTGAGACAGCATTTGATAATCCAGCTATATTGAAGAAATTTTTCTTTTCAAGGAAAGCTCAGCTTTGCTATTAAGAGAATCAACTTAAACTTAAATTCCAGGGTAGATGTTAAATATGTCTTCAATATACATTTAGAGCAAAAAAAAAATGTAGTGCTTGATTCAGTTATTGGATAATACTATAAGCAAATTATGAGAATAGAAGTACATGCCACCTTTATGATATTGTTCCTCTACATCTGTAATAGCTGCAATCTAACTACGAGAACCATCAGAGCATCTGCTATGGTTTGTGTCTAGTTGTCCCCCCAAAGCCTCATGCAGTCATGGATAGCTTCTGGAGTTTGTGATTGGTTACTGTGGGTGTGACGCTGCCTACACTTGGCCTGACCAGGTGATTTGCACTACAGTGCAAGCAAGGCTGAAGTCCTAGCTGGCTGCCTGAGCTTCTGACACTCCCATTTTGCTCTCTCGCTTTTTACAGCTGCCATGGAAGTTTGCTCTCAGCCATGTGCCAGTGTGCCTTGGAGCCCACTGAGTATGGACTGAAACCTCCAGTGACTGATCTAATTACACCTTTTCTTCCTTCATTTTGGGTGTCAGGTATTTTGTTCCAGCAATGAGAAAAGAGTAACTGAAACAGATTATCAAATAAATAAGCATTTTACAAAAACACCTGATAATCTTCAGATGTACCCACTGTGAGAAACAAGAAAAATAAAAGAACACAGGCTCAGAAGACTACATATACCTACACAAACAGAGAAAAGGGGGCCCTGAATTGAATTTTGAAGCAAAATCATGAATATTTAGGGAAATTTGATTAAGTCTGAATAACTGATTTCACTTAGCTGCTTAAATGTTTTGTAGTCAATAGCCTGGTGGCAACATGAAAAATTTTTCAAATGTTGGAAGATTCTCTAATCTTTTAGATCTAGGGAACTCTAGTGTGCAAGTACAATTACAAGTGTACAAGTACACTTGATTCTACATTAGTTAATTTCATATGAATCTAAAATTATTCTAAAGCAATATATTTTAAAATTACTTTTAATGTATTCAGTACAGGGTCTACATAGATAGGACTTGTAGTGATTCTCTTATTTTCAGCCTCCCAAGTACTGGGATTACAGGCATGTGCCACCATGCCCAATCTCAGTCAAAATCTCAGATTAGACACAGAGACAGTATTAATATATTATATTAAAAGAAATTTGTATTACTTAATAAATAAAAATAATGTACAATAAATTCAAGGAAGTAATTTATATTTACTAGCAATAGATTTAAAGCAACTTTCAAAACTGCATAGAGCAGTCAGTGTTCATTTATTTTCCAAGATACAGTGAAAATATAACTAGTAAGGGTGTGTGAATTGGAACAATATTTATGGAATGATGTTTAAAAATCCATATCAAAAATGAAACTCTATCTACTATAGGACCAGGAAACTATAATATTTAAAACTTATTCTAAAAGTAAATATACCTTCAGACATTTATGTTATCTTTGTGAAACAATATGACTGTAATTTCAGCCCCTTTGAGGTAAATATCCTATTATTTCAAGACTGTTCACCTTTACTGCTTCCTGGATTGATCTAAATTCCAAGAAGGCTGGTGTATGTGATCATACCAGGGTGGGCTATCCAACTTGAGGACCATTTTTCCATGTAGTAACCTTCTCAGGACTACAGTTCATTGCTTCTGCTCCATTCTGTATTCAGTTGCTAGCCCATGCTGATTCCTCGTTTTAAAGAATAAGTTTCTGTTCTCAATTTCCAGCTTTTCTGGATATAATATTTTAAAAGATGTGTGTGCTTTTTCAAGATGCTTAGAACAAGTTTTTACATAACTCTCAAAATGGTTTCAGAATGGAGAGATGTACAGGGCTTTATCCAGCCTTCATCAAGCCACCTGTGCTCTATTCCTCAAGTATCCCTTTAATATAAGAATTCATTTATGTGCATTACATGCTCCAAGCTCTGTGTTGAAAGGAGGAAGGAGAATAAAATAATAACCTATTAGAATTAATGGCACTGAGATTTTAGATTAAACAAGTTAAACAAGAAACACTAATATTTGCATAATTAATATACCCAAATTTAAATGACAATTACTTGTAGATACCATGTATTAAAGCTATAACATAATTATATGGGTAGGTGTTTCCTTGTATTTTAAAACTTAAAAATAAGCAAAACATTAAAACACTTTTTTTCATACTTTTCCATGTAGTTCTTAGGTATCACCCTTCAAAAATATAGTCCTATTATTTTTCAGAAAATTTTTCATCCAAGAAAGAAAGTTTTCTTCCAGAGCTATGCAGCACTCTTTGTAATTGTTTTAGAATTGATTGCTGTATAAAATAGGCTTATAGGTTCTGACAGTGTGTTAATAGAATAAAAGGAATTTTTAGTACTGAGTTTCCATTTTTCATTGGTTGTAATAAGTTTTTTACTCTTTTCATTGCTGTCCCTTTGTAGATAAAGTGGAATTTCATAAGCTCTTGTTTTTCAACAACATTTTCTAGGATTTTTTTTTTAATCAGAATACCTTGTTCAAGGCTAAATGCAGCTCAGAAAAATACATCCAAAAAAATCTTTAAAAGATTTATTGTGTTGTGCTTAATGGAAAATACTGTTACTGTAAAATGTATTGTAAGTTGTAACCTTGAATGTGTGTTTACAGGATAGTTGAAAGTAAATGTAGCCTCATTTTCTAAAATAGACAGGTTACTTTAAATCTGGTATCTACCCAGTATTTTCTCACCTATTTTCCCAGGAATGAAGCACCTGTTTTAGCATCACAAAATATGCTTAATTTGTTTATGTTTATCACTCAAATGTAAATTATGTAGTTTGGGTTATTCATTCCTTAATACTAGAAGTGCTTTTACTACTTTTACATGAATTGTTCAGTTTTCACATTTCCAGACATGCTGTCACCTGTGTCTCACTCTCTTCTACTATTAAATACAAAACTTCCCATTTTTGAATTTCTATAGATCTACAAATGTATGCAGGAGAAGATACTAGTGAAGACCTACTTCTAACAGAGTACTAGAAGCTGCTTGTTGATACTTATGAACACACACATAGAAAGAAAATTAAGAATGGAGACAATATTTAAAGTGAAATTTTATACTGTATTTGCCAATGGAAAACTAGAGAAATGTGAAATCTTGCATGACACTCAGACTTTTCAAAATATTAGTGACTGATGAAAAGAACGCTAGTAGAAGGTAGAATTAGCCAAGGTGTAATCCAGGTTGATTTCCTGTTCTAGCAGTTGGATAAGTCAATGGCAAAACATGTCCCTAAGCTGCTTCCTACTTCTGGGTCTACAATATGATATTGGGCTATCTCAGGAACTTTTGTTCAAAACAATGGTAGGGCCAATCTTTGTGATAGGCACTGGGTAAACACATGTTGACCATTGTGGAATGAGTCATGTAATCCATGACTGTTTTTCTCCCAAAGTAAGACTTAGCTGGGAAATAATCAGCCTTAAAATATAGAGATCAAAAATACCCAACCGCATCAACTGATTTTCAGTAGCTGGTGGAATATGATTCAAATCCAGGATAAGTTATAAATAAACACATAACAGCTTAAAATTGAAATCTGTTCCCCCAAGAAAATGAATAGAGTGCATTGAAAGGAGACTCAGAGGATGGGATATTGTATATAAATATATGCAATTAGCTAACCACCAAAGGCACTTTGAAACTGGATGGTTGATAAGGAAAAGGTCAAATGGAGAATAAAACAACAGGTGTCTAGGTAAAATTAATAGGAGCTGAAAATTTAGATTTCTTGTACAGGCAAAGTCCCAAAATATATGTACAAGAAAGATTTAGTAAACTGAGTACAATTTGTACTGGCAGACAGGTCCTGGATCAGTTTTGTTTACACTCACCCAAACTATCCTGAGATCTCATTAGATATGCTTTTTAAATAAACATACAGTACACGCATAAATCATGTAGGAGTGAAACAAATTCAGAGGCCAGTTCACACTAAAAACACATGGTGCTGAAAAGACTGGCATTCCACGTTTCAAAAACTAAAACTATGTATATCACCATACATTGAACTAAAATCAAAATGCATCAAATATTTAAATATTAAAATGGAAACACTAAATCTAAAGAAAGAGAAAAAGGTAGGAATCTTAAAGTCATAGACACAGGTAAAGACTTCATGAACAAAATAACCATATGCGGAATACTAGAAAGAATCAATAACTTAGATCTCATGTTATTAAAAAGCATTTGTACAGTGCAAGAAGTCACCAACAGAGTGAAAAGACAACACAAAGAGTGGGAAAAATACTAGCTAGTTATTATTTAGACAAAGCTCTAATATCTAGAATATAATGAATTGAAAAAAATCAACAAATTTAAAGATTTATTCTGAAAATGAGCATTTGAAATGAAAAGAGATTTCTCAGAAGTGTAAACACAAATAAATATGTGAAAAAATGTTGAGAAAATATATTATTTGTAAGTTTCTTTTGAGGCGTTAGGTCTCTGAGAAACAAATATTTTCATGATAATTTTGTGATTTAGTATGTGTTCTATAGGTTAAAAATAACATTATATAGTATACCACCTACCTATACTATTTCTAAAGTCATGGTAGAGAGTGTTGAATTCTTCTGGTTTGTTCCCTTCAGATTTCTGGAGCACCATCTCAGGTGGAAAACACCTTATATCGCACAATTTGTGTTCTCATTGTTCTATTAGCTGGAGAACCAAGGTCAAGTTGTCAGCAAAGTTTGTTCTCTGATAGTCTCTGTTCACGGCACAGCTATTTTTGTGGTCTTGTGTCTTCATCTCGTGATTTTTCCTCTGTCTTCTTGATCACTGTAAACGTGATTATTAATGAGGACAAAAGTCCAGGAGGATTAGCTTCTGCTCTTTGACTTCATTTACCTTTAATTATCCATTAAAGGTTTTATCTCCAAATAAAATCTTATTGGAGATTTAGGACTTATACCTTTTAGAGAGAAACAATTTATTCCTTAACAGATTCTGAGGAAAAAATATAAGATAAAGTCTAAAAATTATACTTTGGGTGATGTTAGCAGGTCATCTCTTGGTTGTTTGGGCAGAAAGATAACAACATGATTGGAATTCCAAAGGCCTGAATCAGTATGGTATGCTGTTTTGGCTTATTACTTTACATATTTATACTTGCATTCCTAATTTTAAAAAGAAAAACAAAACAATCTTGTCTCAACTATGAGATAAAATATTTCTGAAAATCTTTACTACAAGGAAGGGGATATAGTTTAGGAACACAGTGCTGCCTAGCAAACACAAGGCTGTGAGCTTGATTCCTGGGAGCAAAAAAAAAAATCTTTCCTACATTGTATGGTATATAAAAGCATGATATTTTACATTTCTTATGAGCAAAAATCATATCATTGTAATACCGCTATGCTCTGTAGCAAATGGTAATTGGCCAAGTTGAGATAAAAATGAACACACTTCTCGGTATCACTGCCACTTAAAAACATTGCACGGTGAGTGGCTAAGCAACAGATTTATTTTCTCACAATCCTGGAGATCAGAATTCCCAGTGCAAGACACCAGAAAGGTTGATGTCTAGTGAAAGCTTGTGGATGCTCTTCCTGTCATGCCTATTTTACAGGACGCTACTTTATCGTGGAGTCTGTATGGCTTTCACAGAGACAGAGTCAGAGATTTCAGATATTTATTTTAATGCGAATAAAATGTGTTAGGACCCACATCCACTCATATGACCTCATTTAACATTAACTATCTCTTTAAAACTTTCTTCTCCATAAATGCTTACATGAAGGGTTCAAGCTTCACTGCATGAATTTTAGGAAGGCATAGTTCAGTCCTCCATAAACAATATTTCTATAAAGATTTTACTTATAAGATAAGACTAAAATTTTTAAACTACATGAAGATCCAGTGTAGAGTTTTTGTTTATATGTTTGCTTTAAATCAGAGAGACCTGCATTCAAAGGCTAATAAAAAGAATCCATAGTGATGAATGAATTAATAGCATAGATTAAGGCCAGCCAAACAGCTCAGCAAATTAAAGAACCTGCAAACAGGCACAGAGGTCAGGGGTTCAATTCCAGGGCCTGCTGTACCGGCCCCACCCCAGGGTTGCACAGAGATGGCAATTGAGACCAGGTGTGGTGGCACACCCCTGTAATCCCAGCTCATGGGAAGCTTAACAAGAGGATCACCATGAGTCCAATCTAGTAGTGGGACCCTGAACACCCTGTAGACCCTTCCCTAAAATACAAAAAAAATTATAAATTAGAGAACAATAAGCAAATCGAGCTTCCTAGTGGTGCAGGCAAACATCTTACATACAACAGAGAGACATAGCTCAGTGGCATAGGCACCTGCCAGGCAAGCATATGGTCCTGAGTTCAATTATCAGTACCAGGAAACAAACAAACAAACAGAAGATAACAAGAGAGAGGCAGAAGTATTTGTTTTGCCCAGAAAGCAGAGATTTGTATGGATCTGGATTATATGGAGCCAAATTATTATTATATATAAACTTCTTTTTCCTTGTGTTATTTATAGCATGATAATGAAATGAGTTTTGAAAGTAATTAGAAAAAAGGCTACAGTTCTTACTTATTTTATTGTGCTGTTGTAGAAGTTTTATTTCTTTAATTGTAAGTAAACATTTAATAAAGTATTTAATGTATTCAAAAGGAATATACATAATTGTGAATGCAATTAAACCTGCAAATCATAGAATTCAAAAGCAAGTGTCTAAAAAACATGCCAGTTTTAAAAGTGTTAATATATAGATAATTTGAAAAAAAATTATATGATCTAACAATTTGTAAGCATACTAAGTAATTATAAATCATAAAAGTAAAAATATATCTGACATAATTATCGCATACCACAATGTATAAACAGAAACTTAGTTATTTTCTCTATTCTTGATAATTGGAGCTAAATCTGATTATAATTTGTTTCTCTTTATGACAAAATAATTCATTATCTTTCTCATAAAAGGCAATAACTGCTATGTGTGAAAGCAAAACACATAATTGAAATAGAAGAGAGAATCATAGCAACTCAAATATTTCCATAAATGAAGCAGTAGTATTTGGTCAGGGAAGGTGAAAAAGTATTCTGAGTTTTAGTAATCTAGTCTAATGGTTAAGAGGGGTGAGTGATCCCTACATATTATTTTCAGTTTCTACTAAAACTTACTAGAAGTACATTAGAAAATATCCATGTTATCACATTGTTACTACTGTAGTCCAATTTATTTATTTATTTATTTATTTATTTATTTATTATTTTGTGGCTGGCTCCGCCACCCTCGGCTTGGGGCTGGCCTGATATGTGGTGACAGCTGTCATACTGCCATCCCTGCACACTTGCCTCTTGCTAGACCAAGGGGGTTATATAGTCTAATATTTAAATGTTTGTCTCAGTCAATTTTCTAACGCTTAAAATACAACTTTTGCCACAGAAATTATTGGCAAGTCAGTAAGACAGTTCTATAACAGTATCTAATTACAAAGACAGTGATAGGAAAAGTTTTGATTCTTTGCAAATGATCTGTGATCATAATGTGCTTTATAGAAAGTAAGACATTAATTTCTTTAGTTGCAATTTAGTTTTACAGAAAACAAGAGTATTAATTTCATATTTATTAGGCAGCAGATGAATGACTTTATGTAGAAGATGATCTATAATAACAAAAACTGACAAATTAAGAACAACAAAAATTTTTATTCCTACTTACATATGTATATTAAAGTTCAAATATGTGCCATTTACCCAGAAATTCTACTACTGGTTATATGTCTAACACGAATAAAATTAATGTCTTTAATAGCTACCTACAGTCTAAAATGCAAACAACTGTAACATTCATTGAGAAATTAACAGAAAGGAAATATAGCAGATACATGCAGTAGGATATTACTTATCCATAACAAAGAGGCATATTGACATTTGTGACAACGTGAATGAAAGTAAAACTCATAATTCATTTCACTTTATGGAATAAATCAGTTACAGGAAGACAAGTATTCAAGACATTTCACTTATATTGGGAATCTACACAGTGGTAATGGATGAGAAGTAGAGCATTTCTAATCAATATATAAAATTTTTAGACAAGAGGAATAATTGAAGTAAAGATCTATTGAACAATATGATAATCATAGTTAATAACAATGTCGTGTACAGTACTTAAAATAGTTAAAAAGATTATATATTAAATGTTCTTACAACAACACATTTGGAAGTGTCCATTATGCAGAAAACTACCAAATATTACTAAATAGTAAAATTGTGATAGAAACATCAAGAATCTTAAAAACATTAAGAATCTTAAAAAGAATGATTAAAGAAAAAAACAGCAGGAATAACAGTGTTACTAATAGTCAGTGAGAATTTCAGTCCACACAGAGAAGGAAAAAAGAAAACTTTTAAGTATTAAGGTGATGCAAGATTTAGGAACATAGACAAAAGAAGAAATAAATTATGGTTCCTGGATTTGGTAGGTATAAGAAAATAAAAGCATGGTGGCACGTGCCTGCAATCCCAGCTCTTGCGAGGCTGTAAACAGAAGGATCACCATGACTCTGATCTAGTAATGAGACCCTGAACACCCTGTAGACCCTTCCCTAAAATACAAAAAATAAAAAAATAAAAAAAAAATAAGAGAAAGAAAATGAAAGAACATGATTACTAATTGGAAGGTAAAATATCTTGAGTGTTATCACTACAGATAATTAAGTTAGAATTCTTTTACTTGTATCAGAAGATTATAGCATCTTTTCTCTACATAAAGTGTGGGATGTGCATGTAATGGAGAAGCTAGATATTGCTATGGATCTGTCTATGAAATTTACTCTAAGTAATGTTTTCTTCAATGTATGTAGTTGTTTCCATCATCTAAAATGTTCCCAAAGTACATGAAGAAATATACAATAGTAGTTAAAATATTTAAATACATAAATATTTTAAGTGTATAGAATCTTATGTATTAAATACATAAGTTTCTATTTAAAATATATTAAGATTTTAATGAGTACATATTCATAAATCAGAGTGCTGGCAAGAAAGTTCAGCAGATTAAACATCTGCTTGGGCAAGTGCAGGCACGTGGGTGGGTTTGAGCCTCAGCATCACATGCCACTCAGGCCCTGACCCCGAGTGGCTTAGCTGGACACTGAGTCCTGCTGTGGTGGTGCATGCCTATAACCTCAGTGCTGGGGAAGCTGAAAACAGGAGGGTCACTACTAGTCTGAGCTGTGTAGTGAGACCCAGTACAGTATACATTACAATAAAATTAAGTAACATAAAATAGAATAATGCAGCTTTCTCTTGTTTCATCAGAAACTCAGACCATGTAGCTAGCTTTCTGACCATGTTTCATCCAGGAGATAGATGTATAATCATCAATGGATTTTATCTTTGGTGCAAAAGCAAAATAATAAAACAAAGGCAAACTTAACATAATTTCTAAAGCTTAAGATCCTCAGCAACCTCTACTAATCTCTACCATATTATAGCAGTTTGCTGTATGTATGAGTTCTCACAAGTTGAATGAAATTAGGAGCATAATGAAAGATATTTATGTTATTACCTCAAAAATATTATTTATATAGAATTAATTTCCAAAGCAAGCACACAGAGATTTTCTTTGTCTTTAAACAGTATAAAGCCACAAATTATATAATTATATAATATTATATAATATATATGAACAAATAACAGTCTGATTAAAACAACAACACGTTCAACCAGGAAGGGTGGTAAAGAGCAATATAGAAACAGGTAACACCTGCAAGGAGACTCCTTAAATGTTGAAAGAGAAAAAAGGGAGAGAAAATATAGGCTTGCTAACAAATAAGGAGGGACATAAAAATCAATGAGCCATTGATAATGTGCTAGATGCAGCTCACATTTTTTAAAGAGAAAAATGAAGTAAAGAAATTTGGGAAATTGAGAAATAAGGACAGCTTAGTTAAAGTAGCTGTTAATGAAATGTTGGTGGGGAATGCGAGTCTAAGGGATGGGATAAATACGCTCCAGGTGGGGAGGAGTGTCTAGTGGGGTCTTCGATGGATCATCACCCTCTTTCAATTCAGCCTCGTCTTATTTAAGGCCACATGAATGAGGCATGATTGAAGACTGGATTAGAATGGAGCTCATAGTTGCTACACAAAATATTATAAACAGAAAACAGCAAGAAAGCGATTGGGTTTAATTAAAGCAATTTGAGATATGTCAAAATAAAAATTATCTTTGCAAAATTAATAAGGCATCCAAGAGTTCAAATGGAAGGACAGGGAAATCAAATAAAATCCCAAATTGTTATTGGCAGACAAATTCCTTAGCCAGTTTTCCTTTCATCTTTAGACTTTAAAAAAGAGTAGATGCCTTACAAACGGTGAATAATTCAACTGGTGGCAGAGTAACGATGCCCCATATACTGGGTATCTAGAGTTGAGAAACCAAACCACAGCCCTCAGTTGTAGAAATTTGGCTCATGGCATTGCTACTAGACTATGTGCTTTATTAATCAAAGAGGCACACTTAATTCTATGCTCTGCAGCAGTCTGTATATAACAAAATAAATATTGCCATTGGAGGGCTTTACCATGTATTGTTATGACTTACCTCTAGTTGTCTACCCAAACCTCACACTCTCATAGGTGAGGCTATGCGGAGGTAACTGAATGGGCATGTGAACCTGGATTAGTCCATTGATGTGTTCATGGTTGGGTGTGACATTGGAAAGTGAAGCCTCCTGGGACGAAGTGGGTCTCTGTGGGTGACAACTTCATCCCTCTCTGCTTCCTGCCTGCAGTGCCATAAGCTAATGTCCTCTGCTGTGTCTCTCTGCCATGCTGATCTGCCTTGGAGCCAGCCAAAGAAGACTGAAACCTCTGTAAAAACTGAGCCACAATAAACTATCTCTTCATTTAACTTGAGTGCTGAGTATTTCGTCCTAGGAGAAAGAAAGTGGCTAAGATATTTATGTCAAGAAATAGTTAAAATGAAAAAAAAAAAGTAGCAAAAAAGAGCAGATGGTAAAGTATCTAGAAGGAAGTGGTAGCTTGCCCCAAATGGTACAGAAGAGTCCAGTTAGTTAATACAGAAAAGTTGGAAAAAAACTAGGCAATTACTATGTCTTCTATGAAAATTGACAAATAGGGGTTGTTTTGAGGCTGGAATGCAATCCAGAGAACAACGATTTATATAAGAAAGAGAAAGCAAGTATGGATGACTTTTCCTAGCAAGTGATACCTGATGTGAAAAAGTGAAATAGCATGATAACAGGAGAAAAATATAAAAGACAAAAACGATATCTTACTATCTGAGGTATTTCTGAAAATAGACCCAGAGAGGAAAAGAGCAACCTTCCTCTGGAACTCCTGCTAATTTTTCATGGCTCAGATCATGAGTCATCCTTTGTAAAGCTGCAGATTGTTCCTCTGACTCCTTTCTGGATTAATTACGCTCTTTTTTATTGTGTCTCTTCTGCTATCACAGGTGACTAATCCTACATGTCAGCTACATCATGCTCCATTTTATATCCTAATTTTTTCATCTCATACACAAAGTAGGTTACTTTTGAACTGGAGCTAAATTTGTTTCTTGGTTTCTACCACAGTGGATGTAATACCATGATGAATTCAGAAAGTTGTCTTGAGTGATGAAACTAATGTAGAGAAAATACAGTTTTTAGAACCGCACAGAAAGGCTAAAATTTCAACTCAAAATAAAGGTATACATTCTGGCAAAACTAACAATGAACAAGTTGAAGACTCTAGAGGACAGAAAGTCAAAAAATAAAGGAAACACTTAGAAAGGTTGCCACAGTGACAGAGAAAGTAAAACAAACAGTGTATTCAAGGAGAGGAGAAGAGGTATATCATGAATTTCTAAATGTTCCTTATTTTCTTTCTCCTGAACTATGCAAATATATAAGGGATGGCTCCATAGGCCAATGGATGGTATACTTACACTTTCAGTTGAAAGAACCCAAAGGAAAATTTCTCCTTGAAATATCGGTACATTTTCATAGAGCAGATTTATTGAGAACTTTGTTCCAGTAGTTCACAAAGATACAAGGGAAAACTTATCTGTGAAACATAAGTAGAAGCTTTGTTTGAAAAGATGAAGTGAGCAATACCAGAAACAGAGGAAAAGCCACAAAGTATTTAATATCAATGTCAGTTTTGATCTAGAGCATTCTTCTAAATTCTCAGGCAGTCAGGCCGGAGGTTTTTAGGTGAGTGAATGATGGAGGTGCTATGCTCATTGGTGGATTAATTCCCTCATGAGCTCATGGCAAAATGTGTTGTTAAGTAGCATCTGCTCAGAATACCGGAAGTATGACCTAAAGGGTATAGTTCCCTCTTCAGATTCTCCCCGATCTTTGTGATTTCTGGTTACCATGATGTAATCAGCTTTCTTCTGCTAAGCCTTTCCACTGTTGAGACAGGAGGATCATTGGGAGTTTCAGTCCAGCCTGGCCAACAAAGTGAGCTCAAGGGCAGCCTGAGCTGCACAGTGAGACTCCCAAAAAAACAAAAAACTCCTTTCCACACTGCCATGTCTGCCTGGGAACCAATCAACTGTGAGTGGGAACTGCGAGCCAATGAACCTTTTACTCCTTTTGGTGTTTAGTGTTGTATGTTTTGTTTCATCTGTGAAAAAAGTGACCAAGATGCTAAAGTTGTTTAATGACAGTATGAAGGTAAGTGTCTGTGATCTGTGCATCCTTTCTCATGTTGAATTGCAGTGAGGATATTCAGAAGTTTGCCTAGCACTAGGACATTAGGAAATCTATAATCATCAGAACAGCGTGTTTACATCTTTGAGCCCTTGTGCAACAGAAGTTCTTTAAGTTCTTTAGAGTACATCATCCACAGCTACAGTGTAGCAAAATTCCAAAAATAAAACATACAAAAATAGAAGCTAACCTTGACACTGAAGGAGCCAGTGACCAAAATCTTCAAAAGTCAGCGAAAGGGCACATGTGATCTATTTTCTACTTTTGAAAGAGTTTCTCTCACAAAAGGGAAAGAGTAAAAGGCAATTGTTCTTGCAGTAATCATAAAGGACAGAAGTCAGCTGCTGCTGATCTAGTGAGGGTGGATAACACAAAAAAATAATGATACTTAGAAGCTTGTTTACTGTGTATGGATCAAAGCTTCAGAATCTTGATTTTAGTTATTTCTCACTGACTAACTATGCTCTGTTTTAGATACTACCCATACAAAAGCCTGCTTAGATGGTTAAGGAGTGAAGAACACAGAAAGAAAATTTCATGATTTAAAATGATTACATCTTTGCAGTTCTAATCATGAGTAACATTCTACTGATTTTCCTGAGGCATAGTATTATTAACTTTGGTAATTTTCTTCAAAGCACTGTGGCTGACTTAAAACTTGGTAAAGCCCACTTACTCAAGTATCAGTGTGGCTCGTTCCAGAGACAACTGGCCTGGATAGTAGTTGACTGAGTGGGGAAAACCCCTCCCAAATGTGGTGACTCCATCCAACATGATGGGGGCACAGAAAGGAAAAAGAGCTGGAGAGGGTACTCCTGCACCTGCATATGAATGGGTGTGCTTTTCTGTGGCAGTCACTTGTGGATATCAGATTTTAGACTGGTCAGACTTTGAAAATAGACCTGCATCTGTGGCTCTCCAGAGAGCCTCTAGGTCTTTGGTCTCTGACTAAAGCTGCATCATTACCATCATCATATTCTGACCCTTTTTTTTTCCTAGACAGAGAAACTACTGATTCTGCTTCTGCACCATGCAGAAGCAACTGTGGGATGATTCAGTCTCTGACATATGATAAATTCATTTTAAAATCATGACAGATAGATAGATAGATAGATAGATAGATAGATAGATAGATAGATAAATGATAGATATTCCATTGGTTCTGCTTTTCTAAAGAACTCTGACAACAAAGCTATAATTAATTTTCACATTTTTATGCACAACTCATTTTGTTTCTTTCGTTTTTGGTCTTTTTTTTTTTTTTTTTTTGGTATCAGGAATCAAACTCAGGACCTTGTATTTGCCAGTCAAGCCCTTGTGCCACAGAGCTATATCTTTGGCCCAGAAATTAACTTTAATAATGAAAACACCTTACTATATTACCTCATTAATATGGTTAGTGTATAGGTGACTCCCCAAAGCTTCATGCAGGCATTGGGTGGCTTCTGGAGTTTGCATTTGATTACTGTAGGTGTGGGTGCTGCACCCACCCTGGGACAGGTAATCCGCATTACAGTGTGAGGAGGGGAGGAAGGTTTTCTAGATGCCTGAGCTTCTGCCCTCCCTTTACTCTTTGCTTTTTGCTACCACTACCATGAATGGCTGCTCTGTGCCATGTGCTACTCTGCCTTGGAGCCAGCTGAGTATGGATGGACTGAAACCTCCACCAACTAACTGTGAGCTAAGTAAGCCTTTCCTTCCTTAGTTCTTAGGATTGGATACTTGTCACAGCAGCAAGAGAAAATAGTACCTGAGACAATCATATTCTTGCCTATAGTTTTTAAGTTGCTGAAATCATCATGGCACAACAGTTTAATGAGGTTCCATTTGTGATACAGCATCCTAGTATGTGTTGGCGGGGGATATAGCTCAGTGGCATAAGTGCCTGCCTGGCGAGTGCAACATCCTGAGTTTGATCCCTGGTTCCACCAAAAAAAAAAACAAAAAGAAAAAGAATGTGTTAACATAGGATGTGAATCTTATTTTAACAGAACCTTTATTTCAGCACACTCATATTACAGGTCACTTTAAGGGGAGGGCTATTACTACACATCTTGAGGTGCAGAGGAGAGAGTTCAGAACCCTTGGGATAAGTGCGATTTTATAAATGTAAAAATCACTGAGAATTTTCAAGTAACTAATAATTCATTCAGTAAAAGAAAGAAAGGAAAACATTTTTACACAAAAACCTTGCTTTTAGCATAACTTAAAGCAGAGAGAATACCTGAACTTTAAATAACTGTTTAAAAAACAAAAAAAAGCGTTTAACTCCAGCCACTGTTTTCTTCCTCACACCCTCTTCCCACCTTCCAAGGTTTTGCTCAGGAAGAGAAAAGGAAAGGAAATGCAGGGCCCAAGGGCTGATCTAAAGCCACTGTCAGGAGCATGAAATCAGCTTCCAGTTTGCAAATACACAATCAAAAAATCATACACACCCTGATAGACGCAAAGGAAAAGCTGATGTAAGCAGGCGGGACTGGAAATGGCTTCTTCAAACACCTGGTTCTTGAGAAAGCAGAAGGCAGAGGAGGAAAAGGAGCTGACAGCAAATGGCTGAGTGCAGCTAGCAGTTGTTGGTGAACTCTAAAGAGGAGGGATGATTGGACAGCACACCCCCGTGCATTTCTAAAATAAGTAAAACCTCGAGGAATCCTGCAATGGACAGTCGGCTGAGCACAATGTATGAACAGGCCCTCCCCACAGGCTCTCTCCTCGCATCTAGTGTCAGAAGGGTAAAATATTTGGCTGCGTTTTTTTTTTTTCCTTGATCTACTTTTTCTGTAAACTCTTCCTGGGGGTTCCTATGAGGAACTGAGGGGGGAAGTTGTTAATGTTAATGGCTCCAAAAGTTGTTAACTTTAATGGATTAGAACTGGATGCAAGTTAAACTCAAGTGATTTCAGGTATCAGGGGACCTGACTAAAAGACATTTTAGGCTCTATCTGGAATTTCAGAGTTCAAATCACATTAATACCATTTTATCAAATCCACTAAAAGAACAATCCAAGCACAAATCTTGTCATTGCCCTTGCCTCTCAGGATTCAGTGGAAGACTAACTCATCCTATCTCTATTTAAATAAGTTTCTATTCGGATAACTTTGACTCAGATTTAGATTAATTCTTCCAAATATCTTGCACATTATATATTTTATTATTTTTCTCCTCAAAAATTAAGTAATTAGCCTTGACAGTTACTATCAATACTTCTTTTATAATTTAGGTACTTTTATAAGACATAGAGACATTTTAGGAGTTTGTTGACTCAAAGAACTAAAATTACAAAATAGCACTTTTCTTTGGAAGATAAATGCTAATAAATGTATATAAAATCTGCAGTTAAGTCAAATGCTTGGTTCAAAATCCATACTAATATGATAAATCATTAGAAAAATTAAAATGTTCATAATAGTAAATGAATTTAATAGAATTAAAAGCCCATCTTCTCATTCACTGCTCTTCTCATCACTACCAGAGCCGCCCTCCTCTGCCACGTGGTCATTCCCAGAAGAGAAGCAGGAAAAGGACCTAATCAGCAACACGGGGAGCGCTGGCAGACACAGTAACGGGCCTTTCTGTGCTAATGAATACAGTGGCCACAGTAACTATGAGGGCATAGTTGACAAAGACACATGACGGCTGAAACAGCTGCCAATGGCCACTTCAGCAGGCTCTGGACAGAATGTGTGTCCGCAATGCACTGTGCACCTTTCAGGCAGGGTGCAGAGACCGACCGGTGCTGTATCAGCGAAGGACCAGGAGAGGTGGTAACTTCCCAGCTCCCGTAGGCATGCCCTCAGCTTCACCTATGTGCACCCAAACGCCTGCTCCATGTCACAGGTTACCCTCGACTCCCACCAGTCCATACACTGTGCTAGGAATCACTGAAAGAAAGGAGCCAAGTGAATCTCCATCATGCAGTGCACTGTGAGACTTTTGGACCTGATGACTGCCTTTTCTCTGACTTCTCCAGCCTTCTCATCCTGGGACTTAAAGTTCTTTTCCCTTACAAAACATCATTTATTTACTGTTTGTATATGGGTGGCCATTCTGTAAGGGAAAACACTAATTGTTAAACTCTCCACTCAGAATAATCTGCTTTCCTTTAGGAAGCTGGTACAGCCATGAGAGAATGCTGTGAAAAATCAAGCACAGCTGGAGGGCTGTGAGAACTGAGAAATGCTGGAGAAAACTAAAAGAGTTCTGTAAACAATATTTAACTTTTGTAAATAATATCCAACCACATGTACCCAGTTCAGAGCAGGCACCATGGAGCTGAGTAAATAAATGTGCATGAAGAAAATCTATCCTGCTACAAAACTACAGGAAGAAAGAAAATAGGATATTGACATTAAAAAATTGTTATTTATTCTTAAAAGCCCTGTTATGTCTTTTATTATAAATTAATGCATTACTTCTTAACATTTTGTTTTCTCTTCTTTTATACAATTATACTGCACCTATAATTTCTTCTCACAATGTTCATATTCAGTTGGTATTCTTCCAGAGCAAAGGAGTAGACTCCGAGCATGGTCTTCAGCTGACTGTTGTCACTGAGAGCTCTGAAATGCTCACAATCCCTACTCTAAGGGTTTTATGTTTAATGAATAAATTCAGACAGTGTGACTGGCCTATTACTCTAGTATGTTCAAATCTGCTTTATGTAGCATTCTCTACAGTAATAGATTTCAGCAAAATATTTGTAGATAGAGGATCATGTCAAAATTCTGTGTATAAAAATATTGACTACTTTGACTTACCAAGAACTCAGAAACTTAAATACGAATATAGGGATTGAATCTGTATTAACAGTATGATGATCAAAATGTATGAAATTATAGGTTGTCTGAGTCTTTGAATATATTATTATTTTGAGTAAGAAGATAAATACAATAAGAATTGATTTATTCTTCCTGCTCTTGCCTCATGCATGCCCAGAAGTGTTCTTAGGACTGAAAGAACAAAAAGCCCCCCTCAAAGCAGCATCCTAACTTCCTTTTGGGCTGGCTCCACCCCAGAGACACTAGCACAGATGGCTTTATTTCTGGGAGGAATTTCAGAGGGTGTGAAGTTCCGTTCAGGACACAGAACATGAGCCTCTTAGCAGCTCCTCCAGAGGCTTCTGTTATTTTCCTTTTTTATGTTATTGCTTTGAGACTTGAAAGGTATTTACTTCAAAATTTTACTTTACAAAATGATGGAAATTCAACAGTGGTTGTTATAATGCATATTATTGTCTTCAAATTAGTTGTTTAGATTGTAAAAAATAGGTATGCAAAACTGGTCAAAAATTGTTTTGAAAATTAACTGTTCAAAACAATTATTTAACAGTTAATCACATTAACTATTTCTTTCAGCAGACAAATAAAATCAGCAATACAAATATCCAAACTAGCCTGTGTATATGCATCTAAATATTTCCCCTTTTCTTTTTATTTTTTCACTTCTAATATTTTCTTACTATTTTTATGCTCTTTAAAAGTAAAAACAAGGGCTGGCGGTATAGCTCAGCGGACTAAGGGCTCGCTTAGGTAAACGAGGGGCCAGGATTCGATCCCTGGTTCTGCGTGCCACGCCGGCCCCACCTTTGGGTGTGCTGAGCCAGCAATGGAGTACAGGAGTGGTGGCGCGCGCCTATAATCGCAGCACTGGGGAGGCAGAAATTGGAAGGATCAGTATGAGTGTGAGCTGTGTAGTGAGACTCTGCACACACACACACACACACACACACACACACACAAAAGTAAAAACAAATTTAAAGAAAGGAAAACTTTACTTCACATATCCTCTATTTAAAGAATTACTTGCTGCTATGTCTGACCCACCTCCAGGGCACTGGGCATGATGGTGCCTGCCTGTAGTCCCAGAGCTTGGGAGGCTGAAAAGAGGAGGATCCCTAGGAGTCCAATCTGTGTAATGAGACACTGTAGATCCTGTAGACTCTGTACTAAATACATAAGAAAAGAGCTATATGACAGATTAAAAACTATGCCCTGAAGCCAAGTAATATCAAGAAACAAGTGGTGGGTTAGGGATGTTCCCAAGTGGCAGAGTATGTGCTCATCATGTCTGAAGCCCTGGCTTTACTCCCAACAACGAACAATGAAATAAAAATAAAATCATAGTTCACACAGTAGCGAATCCTTGGCAATTATGTGGTGCCACAATAACACCCTAAGAATGTGAGCACTAGTTAGGAAATAGAGTTGACATGTAAGAGCTCCTTTAATCATTGGTCGCAATGAGATGCATACGGTAACTATAGGAAGAGGCTGGGATGGCAAACCAGAAAAGAGAGGCTGCATTCTCAGTGCTACCATGAAGAGTTCTGAAGATCATATGGGTTCCTCAGCTTTCCTCCTAATAAAGAGCCCCTTCCATAAAAAGGATAAAGTGTAAATAATCTTTATTTTTATTTATTGCCTTAAAAGTTATGTTACAGTCCTTATATTTGTAATTAGTGACATCACTGAGCATCGGTGGATTTTCTTCTCATATCCTTCATCACATGGAGAGGGTAGGAATTTCTTGTAAGCATTTCCTTCCCTCCAGGGGCACACTTCTAATCAGAAAGAAAATTACATAACAGGAGAATTCTGTACCTGAGTAGAGGATTCTCCCTTGAATGTGTACACTGGGACAGTGGCAAGCAGCACATGACTTCACCTCCTTAATCGCATATTAAATGATTCCTGCATCACTGTCATGTGCTCATGCATTCATTTACACATTCACTCAACTGACATTTATTGAATGCTTCTTTGATGGCTTCAATAACCAGGTGCCTGACAGAGACTGAACATATTATTACTGACACAAATACTAACACTTATGACTGACCTTGTCAGATACAAAAATTATATTTCTTGTTATATAGGTCTTGTTTGTCTTAGTCTTAACCATCCAGCAGAAAAGTAAGAATGAAGTATTAAAAGAGAATAATTTCTCCCTGCAAAATGGAGCTTCGTGGACAGGCACTTTCAAAAGAATTTGACCTGATTAGGTCTTGAAAAGTAAAAGTAATTGGCTGAATGTATTAAATTGTACTGTTTTTCTCTCTGTCTCTGTCTCTCTGTCTCTCTGTTTCTCTCTCTCTCTCTCTCTCTCTCTCTCTCTCTCTCTCTGTGTGTGTGTGTGTGTGTGTGTGTGTGTGTATGGGTTTGTAGCAGTTCTGGCAGTCCCAGAATGAGATTATGAGAGCGGCTCATAGACTGACCTTCTGAATGTGATTCAAGGGCAGGCAGAATATTATATTAAAAACACAATACAGAAAAATGAATTCAACATGCCACTAGCTTACAATGGATTTAAGCTCATAGGATCTATTTATGAAGATAACATGTAACATAAAATACAGAAAAGGAGTCAAAAAGGTTAAGAAATCAAAATATATAAAATTTTATTTCAGAAAGGATGTATCAGAAATATGTATATTTTTACCTGTTGCAAAAACAATTTAATCAATTTAATTATTAAGTATTAACTAAGTCAATATAGTTACCAATTAATTAGACTATATAATTTATCATGATCTTTAATGAAAATAGTTGGGCTAGGAAGAAGGCATGGCTAAGTGTCTGCCTGGCAAGTGCAAAGACCTGAGTTCAGTCTCCAGTATTGCATGTCATGCTGGCCCTGGAATCCCAGGCACCTGGTGCCAAAACTGCAGCCAGGAACTGTGGTGCTCTCCCGTAATCCCAGTGCTGGGGAAGCTGAGACAGGAGGATTACTATAAGTCCACACTGCATAGTGAAATCCTGTACTACATTGATTAATTAATTAATTAAAAATTAAAAGAAAACAGTATTGATGAAATATGATATAATAATTAATTTAATTTTTGTGCATGTTTTCTACTCTTGATTGACTCCCATTCAGATTTTTATATAATCAATATTTGTTGCAATAACTAGCTCTCTCTACTGAAGATTTACTTTAGCTATACTATGTATTCCTAACTTCATCTCTTAATTCAAAGCACTTGTTTTTCCAGAAAGATACCTTAGCTCCTCTGTAACTCTGTGCACCCTCAACTTGGGACACATTTCTCAATTTCTGTGTAGTTATTAAGCTAAATTATTATGTACCTCACCTAATTTTATAAATACATACACTTTAAATATCTAATATTACCTTAAAATTAATAATTCATAGCACTATGGTTAGGTTTATTATCTGTTTCCTTTTCAAACAGCTGGGGCTTAAGACCAATTAATAATTAATACATAATAATAGGATAAGAATCTAACTGTATCAAACAAAATGTATTATTGACTCAGTATATCTAATCACATTACTCACACTGTTACTGTGAAAGAGTTCTTTCCTACCTACAAAAAGTCAGTATACCTCAATCTCAGAGCATTTGACAACTCATTCTATACAATTAGTCACAGTCATTTGACATAAGTTGGGGAATCATCCATCTTTTTGGAGCTGAGATGATTTCCTCTCTCTTCTGAAGCCCAACTGGAAAGCCCTGAGAAAGCCAGTTCACGGTGGTGCCTGTTCTATGCTCTCTATGGATACAAGGCCCTTCTTAGGGAAATTCGAGTGAAGCGAACGGTTTTGCACATAGCAAGGCCCGTGAGCAGTGTCTCTAAAGAAGCTGTCTCTCAGCATATCAGCACACACACTCTGGACTTTTATATGAACCTTAATTAACATAGAAGACATTTTTCTTTATCATATCGCTGATAAAGACCTCACCAGTTACCTAAAGCAATTGATTCCTGGATTCTGGAGAAGAATTATAAAATGTAAAAATATTCCTCAATACAAAGAAGCATATTAAAACAAACAAAAAAACTGATCTCCTAGCAAGAAAAACTTCACTCCACTCTTGATGCCACCAAAATAGTCATATGGACTCAACCAGATTATTACTCTCTCAAAGTTAAACTATGTATTTTTACGGTCTCCTTTGGACCTTAAATTTTATCTAAGCTATAATTCATGAACATTATTAAGTATCCAGTATTTACCCATTTCTATATCAGGCACTTCCTTGAATATGATATATCTGCAATAAGTGTAATTGGGAAATTCTATTGCAGTAACGCCCTGTCTTCATATTGCCATCCTTCTATACTCCTGAGATTTCATAATTTCTTTGACAAGAAATCTAATGATGCTTTATTTTCTTAACCCTTTGCACTCTATGAAATCTTGCTGACTTCTCTTTCTCCATGGTTCCAGTGTAGAACATATGATGGATCATCTATTCTGATTCCTTTTCCTTTTATTTCACAATTACCTTCTAATTTTTGAAAATTTATAGTGAAAGTCTTACTCAGAATGAATGTTGAATCCTACTGTAACATACACACAGATGCATGGCTGAGTACTATTAGAGGATATGATGCCACCGTGGAGAATAATATAAAAATCTGCAGCTTCATTGCTATTCTTTGTTCTAGTGCACTTGTCGGCATCCCTAACATCCATAACATAAGAGAGAAGAGGTTTCTCTTAGTGGGTTTCAGAAGTTGAATCCCATGCTTGATCATTTACCAGCAAGATGATCATGATGGAAGACAGGAGGGGAGCAAAGCAAGTTGGACTGAAATTAAAGGAAAAAGAAATAGATAAAATACCCAATATCCTATCTTCATAATCAACCTAGGTACACTGAACAGTGGGCTTTACTAATTGCTTGGCTATCTTTGAAGCCAAGCAAATTGAAAATCTACTTTATCTGTCACACTATCATTCTTTGCACCCAAATCTGAATAATTCAAGACCCCACAGATATCTTATGCTTAATCCTTAAACCCCAACTATCAGCAGAAAGTCTTTCTCGTGCCTAAAAACATATGGGACTTTTAGTGTCATTTTATATTAGTTCTCCAGAGCCCTTCTTGCAAGCTAATAAACCTTCATGTTGTCGTTATTGTTTTGTGTTCCTCATGGTCTCCCACTCAGCCTTTTGTCCTATTCTGATCTATTAATTCTAAGACACTGGGCCACCTGTCATTCACAATTTCTCCTGCATTTTCTACAGCTTCCTATCTGTTGTCTCCTCTTTGTCTGTGGAAGACCCACGCCTTTTCCATCTAATACCCAGCTAGCTACTGCCCATTCAGTCCTCCTGTTTCTACACCAAATTACTGAAAATTTTGTTGCTCCACCTTTTAAAGCTTAACTTCAAACTCAAATATCAATCTCTAGAATTTTTTTTTCTGTTTCTGTAGAACTGAAGTTATTTTACAACTATTGGATCTCTCTAATACAGAATCTGGTAGAAATTTTTATTTCTCAAATTATTGATCACTGATTGATATTAAAAAGCCATAAGATTTAACAAATACAGCATGGTCTGTTAGTTGGTTTCATACATCTATGAAACCATCATCACGATCAATGTTATAAATTCACCGTCATGTCCTAAAGAATTTTTCAATCCTTTTTCTGTTTGGTTTTCTTAGTAAGGTATTATGAGACTTACCCTTGTAGCAAAATTTAAGTAAGCAATAAAGTATTACTAATCTGCTGTCTATGTTGTATTGATATGCCATGAGAGTATTTAATTATGTGAACTAAATTTTGTACCCTTTGATCAACCATGTCTGATTTCTCCACGGAGCATCACCCTTCTTTTTCTTTCTTTTTTTTTTTAATATATGGCATATTTTTATCTTTATTTATTTTTTATGTATTTAGTACAGGGTCTATTGGGTCTCACTATGCAGATTGGACTCAGAGCGATCCTCCTGTTTTTCGAGATGGCTCAGTGGAATAAGCGCTTCCCTCCTCTTTTTCTTTCTGACATTGAATGCGTTAGATTCCACATACAAGTGCTGTTACACGGTACTGTGTTTTTCTTCTTATACTTGAACTACTCTCCTTAGCATACTATCATCTAGGAACACCCATGTGACTGTAAGTGGCAGATTTCCTGCTTTATTCATTTTTCTGTCGATGGACCTTCAGATTACTATCACAACGGGGCTATTCTGAATAGCATGTCAGTAAACATGAGAGTGCAAGCATCTCTTTGAGACCCACATTTAAGCTCCTTTGGCTACATACCCACTCGTTACATTGCTGGATCAAATGATAATTCTACTCTTTTAGGAAACTCTCCACTATTGTCCCTAATGCTTTAATCAATATACATTCCCACAAATAGTGTACATAGGTTCCTGTTTCACTACAGCCTCATGAATATTTTATATTAGCATTCTCAAAGGGTGTGAAGTCTTATATGTTTGTGATGTTTACTTGTATAACTCTTTTTTTTTTTTTTTTTTTTTTTTTTTTTGAGGTACTGGGGATTGAACTCAGGACCCTGTGCTTGCCAGGAAAACACGTATTCTACTGAACTATCTCCCCAGGCCCCTGCATAACTCTTAATAACTACCAATACTAACATCTTTTCATATGCCTGTTATTGATTTGTATGCCTTTGCGGGGCGTGATATCTGCATAGACCTTTGTTTGTTATAGAGTGGTAGGAGTTCCTTATGTATTTTGGATTACATTTCTGATTTCACCAAGCTTTTCTTCTGCTTTTAAGAATGCTGCTGAATTTTCATTCTTGACATTACTTAAAGCTTCAAATACATCCACATGACAAGGCAGGAGGTTCACAAATTGCAGCTAAGCTTTAGCAATTTAGTCACTTAGTGAGTCTGGTCTCAAAATAAAATGAAAAGGTTTGAGGATGTAGGTCAATGTGAAGTCCTAGGTACAATCCTCAGTACCACAGAAGTTTGCTGCACACTATGTTTCTGTCATCTTCTTCTTCTTCTTCATTTCCTCCTGCTCCTCCTTCTCCTCTTTCTCCTCCTCCTTCACATTACTCTTCTTTTCCTGATTTCTTTAGATCTCTGATATTTTATCCTTTTAACTGGTTTCTCTCTTTTTGTAAATGTTTCAGTCTTTGTTTCAAGATTCTTGTCTCGCGTAGCGTCTTGGTGATCATATTTATTATTAACTGCAACATAGACATTGAAAATTCTCAAATGTGCTTTTGACTGTTGTGAGATTTCATTTCCAGTGCAAATAAGTGTATTCTGCTGCACCTTATGGACAAGACATTAAAATAATAAGATAAAATATTAATGATTTCCCATTTATATTTACTTCACTAGATAGAAATATATCTCATAATTACATAAATACTGCTAAAATATTTCCTTTCTTTTACATCTTAAATACTTTTCTATTTGCATGTTCCCTTCAGTTTATAAGAGTAAACACTATCATCTGTCACACTGCTGATTGATTTTTCCCTTTGTCTAGTTTTGTTTCCTCAAATACATTTTTCCATACCTCCTGGAGTAAACTGAAAATTTCAAACATTCACAAATATTTAACCTACCAATTAGAATCTGCATTTATTGTCAGGGTACCTAGGAAGGAGACTTTTAAGGAATAGAATCAGTTTTATTCATATACAAGTGATATATATATATATATATATATATATATATATATATATACAGAGTCCCTGCATGTGACACTGATAAAAAACATGAATGAAGCAGAAACATACAAGAATATTTAAATTTTCCTTGAGTTCACAGAAAGGATATTATTACAATATACTCAGTTAATTATGTATTTTAAACAAATATTTATTAACCTCTATCTTATTCTATGGGGGTATAACAAAATATCTAAGACTGGAAAATTTATAAACAGCACTTATTTATGAAAAATGAACCTGTACACAAGAAATATGAATAAAATCATACCAAAACACACAAAAATAAAATTGTCCAAAAGGAACTGTAAAGAAAAAAAATTATTAAAGCATATATATATATATATATATATAAATTATCTATAGAAGAAGAAAATTAAATAGCATCTTATTCCACATTAGAAAAAAAAAGAGCAAGTGGGTAAAAAACTAGATTTATTTAATCAAAGGACTGAAAAATAAAAGACCTGTACTCACTGAATTTTATACTTAGCAAACATATCTTCAAAAACTAAAAGTAAAGTATTTTCCAGTTATACAAACTCAGAATATTCCACTACCTTCAAATGTAGCATATAGGAAATAACAAAGAGCATAATCCAGAAGGCAAGAGAAGTTGCTGTATCATCCTAGATAAAGAATAAAGAGGTCTCAAAATGGTAGTTACATAGGACTATGTAAAATATAATTATATTAGATGAAACCATTTAAAAGGTCACTGAAGATTTCAACAAAACAGTATCATTTTTCTTGAAATGTGGTGCTATAATTTCAACTAAATTCAGAAATTTTAAATGTTGAAATATTTATTGACTACCCCACTCTACTTTGAGAATTCTATGAATATAAGTTTCTCAATTTTGGCACAGAGTGAACTATTATATGGCTGTTCTGTAAACTTCTTCATGTTTATTTTAGACAATTTTTATCATTATGTTCATTTACTTTTGTAAATAATTTTTTACAATGTGCAATCTATTATTAATCTCATGTTTATGTCTTCATTTCAGAAATAGCTTTCTAAAATTCACTCTATCTACAGCTTCTATCTTTCAAATTTCAGTATTTGTCTACAATTTTTAATTTGGTATATAATCATTACTGATTTTTAATAAAGTTAATAATGAGTTTTAAAAAAAAACACGCATTTATGATTCACAGCTTTGGTGGCTGGGGAGTCCAAGTTCTGAGTTCCAGCACATTTGATAACTGGTGAGGGCTTATCTCAAAGAAGGTAACTTCTTGCTCCTTGTCATACACAAAAAAGGCATGAGGCCTCTCTCTTCAAATTCTTTTATATGGCATTGATGAAAGGCATTGATCCCATTTATGAGGGTAATGATTTCTAATCTTCTTCAGTTCCCTGAAGTTCCCAGATTTTAATGCTATCACACTGAGCATTAGGTTGTACTATAAAATTTTTTTTTTTCAGACTAAATGAAACAAACATCAAACTTTAGCAACAACTTACTCTACCTCAGCCTCTGGTTATACAGCACTGAAGAACATGTTTCATATATTGGAAATTTGTATGTTAATAGGGAATTCAGACAAGTTCCAGTGAGAAAAGCATAACAGGCACTTGTCTGTAAGAAATACAGTGGAGAGTGGTATAATTGGATATTTGGTAATTATTAATGAGATTAGGTTAGGCTGAAAGTGATGGCTAAGCAGTCATTGCTTGGCTGTAGTTTCCAAGTAGCCTTTATTTCAAGAGTTATGGAAACCTAGGGTTGGCCAAATAGCTCAGTGGATTAAAGCACCTACAAATAGGTTCAGGGGCTAGGAATTCGATCCCAGGGTCTGCCACTCTGGCCCCACCCCCTGGGCACACTGATTGGTAATTGAGACTGGGCATAGTGGCACACACCTGTAATTGCAGCACTTGGGAGGCTGTAAACAGGATGATCACTATAAATCTGATCTACCTAGTGAAAGCCTGAATACTCAGTAGACCCTTCCCTAAAATACAAAAAAAGAAGAGTTATGGAGACCTTAAATCTTCAAATGTGCTGGAATTACTCCTTAGAAGCCCTGATGACAATTTGTCATTAGCGATCCTAACTTTGATACAGAATATTTTGTATAGTTTATTCATAACTAGTTATAAAATATCTTGTATTCAGCATGAAAATGTATGCAACATAAAATTTAACTTCAAAATATTTTGTAATTCTTCAGAAATATGAAATACTTTCTTAATTTGTTATATGTTGAAGTCTTTAATTATTTTATTAGTAAGTAGCCTTTCAAAAACTACATGCAATGTAACAGAATATAGCTAATGATCATTTTTAAGCATTACAGTAAAAGACACATGCCCTATTAATCATCTTCAAAACACTTCTGCTTGCTCCAAACACATCATCATTCTTACCACTCTCTGAAGCAGCCCTGCAAGTCTTCTTTGTGAGCATCTGTAGGTGCACTACTGTTTCTGTCTCTATGTCCTAAATTGATGCCAAACTTTCATGATCATTTTACCTTTCTCAGTCATGTTGACTTTGAAAAACAGACAGAAGCTGAAGAGTACCAGATCTAGTGCATAAAGCTGATAAGAACACCCTGTAATGTTTTAGGAACCTGTCTTTCCCCTTGATGGCACTTGAAAACAATATTCACCTTAATTTTTTCATAAATTATAAAGACACACAAGCATAAGGATTTCCAGAAATGAATAAGAAAATATGGAATGTGTTTTTAAACTTTAAATGTTTCCCATATATTTTGATCCCGCTGTCATAGATTTCCAAGTGTCTACTAGAATTACCACTCTAAATTTCTTTGTTTTATTTTATATCATATACACTGGAGAGAGAGAGAGAGAGAGAGAGAGAGAGAGAGAGAGAGAGAGAACACCATTTTTCATAGGTGTGATATGGTTTAGATCTAAAATGTCCCCTAAAAGTCACAGAATTCAGAGGCAGGCTTTAGAAAGGTATCTGGAATATGAGGGCACTATATTCATCAACAGCTTAATCCACTGAATAATTCATAGTTGAATCCACCTTCACAAGGTCCTAGCTGGAAGTGAACTGTTTAGGACATAACCTGCTGAGGTACATTCTTGTTCCTGGATCTTCCCATCTCTTCCTCTGCTTCCTGACCTTCAGGTGCTGAGCCCATCTCCCCAACTAGGCTTTCTGCAATATCATCTGCCTTAGTCCCAAACCAAAACAAACTTAGCCCCCATGCCATTAAGGAAGTTAAACCTGTCCTCCCTTAAGATGTGGGTGTCAATTATTGTGCCTCATTGCCAGGAAAGCTGATAAGAACACTGACTATGTACAGGATTTATAAGGAGATGTCAAGACAACAAATGTACAAGAAATTGATGAGAGGACTGTAAGTGAAAATGAGATGAAAGACACAGAAGATGAGACGTTCTCAACCCAATGGGTTGATCAGATACCTGTAGGACTGATGAGAAAAGAATGGTGGTGTGCTCTAAGTTCAATAAGATTGAAAAGTGGTTTCAAGCTGAGGTCTCCACCTAAGTGGCCTGCAACTTAAAGAAAGGAGCCCACCAGTCATGAGGCTGCTGAGGAACTTGTCACCTGTTTTATGAAAGACACAGAGCACAGCAGCTCAAGCTTTTAGTTAGTCATGTTCCCAGAGGTAAGAAATCTGAGATGTATAGTCTCTCCTGTGCTGCAGTAATTACCATGTCTTTCCACATAATTTCAGTTACATATAGTATAGCATAGTTAAGAAATGAGGTAATGCTGCACAGACTGGTGAACTGTGGGAATCCAAGAAACCCTTGGGCAAACACTGGTGTTATGATTCGAACTGTGTTACTAAAATGCAGATGTTGAAACCTTATCCCATAGCTTAGTATTTGATTGGGCCTCTTACATTTTGTGATTAAAGTGTTAAAATGTGTCCCTCAGGGATGGCCTTAATGTGGCCTTATTAAAATTCTTGTAAAAATATAGTAGAAACAGACTTCCTGTGTTTCTGCACAGAAAAGGAGAGAGAGAGAGAGAGAGACAGAGAGGGAGAGAGAGAGGTGAAAATGCCATGGGAACACAGTGATCTCTCCACCAGCTCAGCATGGAAGCCTCAGGAAAATCTAAACCTGAAGACACTTTCTTGAGCTACATTTTCTGTGATACTCTGCTATGGGAGCCTCAAAAACTAAAGAAAATCATACTTTTTATGATGGGCATTTCAACAGTTGCAGGTGCCCAAGCCTTGAATGATTGCATTATGGACTAATGTGCCCTTGTCACTGGAGTGACACAGGGCCTCGAGGCTCACAATCACAAAAGACGCCATTAACAGGATGGCAGTTGTGCAGCAGAGAGCTCCACTCACCCAGGCACTTTTTCACATTTTTTTCATATAGTTATGCAATTTTTAATACATGTAGCACATTAATAGTGTCAATAGTTTTTCTTTTAAACTGGAATCAAACTTAGGACTTTGCACTTACCAGGCAGGTGCTATGCCACCAAGCTCTATCCCAGCCCACTAGTAGTACTTTTTAATGTTATACCATAGTTTTCAGTCATGCCACAAATTATATTCTTTTACACCTTTTATTTCTAAATAAGATTATATAAATTGTGAACACATTTAATCCTACTAAATTCATTTTAGATAATCTGCAAGGTATAACTAGCAAAGGATCATCTAAGCACTTACACATGATCAGGAGCCGTATTTTGCAAGCCATGGAAGTGCCTTATTGAAATTTGAAATTGGAAGAAATTTGGGATATCAGAAATTCAGAGAATGAGAACAGAACATGTACCATAGCCCTACATTCTAAACCTTACTTTTAGATAATCCACTTCTTATCATGGTGATATCAATATAATTCAAAGAAAGATGTAGTCTGTGGTAGGCATTTATTTTAGAAGAGCTCAATTCAGTGCTTGGCTAGCCATTCACTATCCAAGAATGCAGGAGTGAAAATTAGTTCTCTTCAACTCTCTAAGCTTGAATCACAACTGGATAACTTATTGTCCATGTGCCCATGCACTACCTAGCGGCAGGCATTCCTTCTTTAGCTACCAGGCCCTTAAATGAATTGGTTGCCAAATAAGGAATGGTAGGTATAATGTACGTTACAATATTCACAACAAACAGACTCAGAAAAGTCTTTATGATTTTGCTTTTAGCTGCATAACTCTTACATCCAGTACTGTAATGTATAACAGATTACAAAACTCTAGCACTATACTGTACAATCAGCAACAATTAATTATAATACTGTGTAAATGAGGTGCACTGCAGAAGAAAAGAACATGGACGCTCTGTAAACAAGATATACAGAACTGTACAGAAAAAAAAAAATTGGATGTGGCATGAGCAGCACATTGTAAATCCAAACAGCACGCCTCTGTTGCAAGTCCAGTCATCAAACAAGTAGATTGTTAAACAAGGAATGTTTGTACTCTATATCTTATTTATAACATCTTAAAAATTTGAAAAATAACAGTAGTTTCTTCAAAGAGGTGTTCTGGAGACAGAACAACCACTTAGAGGAAGGCGTGGCCACAGCCAGGGCTATGTGTTTCCTATTCATGCTTTTAAATTACAGAAACATCCTACTCAACCAAGTGCAATAATGGATGAACTTAAAAATTTGGTGTATACTAGGTCAAAGCCCAGGGTCACAGTCTTTGATGTGAAAGCTGGCTCACACCCTAATTAAGACCAAGAATGGCACAAAACCTGCTAAAGCTCACAGCTTCCTTCTGTCTGCAGGTATCTAGGCATGTGACTTTTGTGCAGCTTTCAGAATCCTGAGCCAGCAGTCCGGCTGCCCTTTCACTGCTTACTAAAGTTTGGCCTTGCATTCCTAATGTTCTCATTTTCTACTTTATGACAATATATAGCAAGTACATTTATTCCATTCTCTGGCTAGTATGGGCTTTTGGAAAGTATTCTTTGAAGATATATGGTTTTAATAATTAAATATACTGTTAAAGATTTATAAACAAGAATTGTAATCATAGAGCAGGCCAAATAGCTCAAGGGATTAAAGCACCTGCAAGCAGGTGCAGCAGCCAGGGGTTTAATTCCCAGGCCTGCTGTGCTGTCCCGGCCCTGAGGTACACTGAGATGGCAATTGAGACTGGGCGTGGTGGCACCCACCTGTAATCTCAGCTCTTGAGAGGCTGTAAACAGGTGGATTACCATGAGTCTGATCTAGTAGTGAGACCCTGAATACCCTGTATACCCTTCCCTAAAATACATAAAAAAAGAAATAACTGTAATCTTGCCTGAACATCAAATATGTAGACTTATCATGTTTACATAAAATTTAGATATAGTAAGTCTACATAAATATGTAGACATAATAAATCTATGTAAGTATGTACATGAGAGATTTTCTGAAAGAAGGTTTATTAGACAATAACCTGATAAGGTAATATAAGAATTTAATTAAAACAAAACATTATAAAACATCCTAATCAGAGAAAAAAAAAAAGCTCTGTGTTTTCTTTATTGTAAGATAATAGTCAAATAACTTAGCAAGGCATACAGGTATTTGTCCAGCTTCATCTCTCTTATATCATGTTTTCTCAGAATCAATGCCTTCTATATTTTCCATCTAGAATCTGATCAAAGAAGCCATGTGAGCAAGCTTGACAAAGCCTTCTAAGACCTGTCACCAGAAGTGAAAGTGGGCCAGGAACTGGAGTCTTCTCCAGGTAACCTTGCCTGACTTCAGACTGGCTCTCACCGTCACCTTAAGCTTCTGAGAGATGACAGTTGATCTGCCCCCGGATTCCTGATTCCTGACCCACAGAAACCAAGAAAAGATACAGCGCGTCATGGCTGGTTGAAGTTGCTAATTTCAGGGTAGTTGGTATATTGCGACAGATAGCTAGTGTGCTAAGGAAAAACAAAAGCAGTCCACAAAATACCAAAGCATGAAACACTATTTTAATTTCCTTGTGAAAAAGAAAACGGGCATCCATACTGAGACAGCCGCAGTTCAAAGGAAACTTTTCATGTCAAAAGTAAAAGGAGGATATACTGATGTGGGGAGATGAAAGCTGGCATTGACAAATCTGAGAACCAGGACAGGAGCACGTAAAAGAGAAGTGGTCCCAAGCTCTTCAGCCGTTATTGGAAGTTGTTGCCATGCGACATGTTGTATATAACCCTTTCCATGAACAGTAAGGTATTCTAGTAAATCAAATAAATATTAATAATGAAATAAAATTAATGAATGTTATAACAATAAATATTGATGAGTGTTCACACAAGTTCTGTGATCTGTATTTAAAGAAATAACCTATTTTTCAAGTAGAGTAGGATTTTAAATTTGTAAATTGCATGTGTTCTTAAATTGAACAGGAGATGTATATCAATCAATACTATCCAGTAATATTTTCTGGAGTTTTCAAGTATTATTCATTAATTATTTTATGTAAATAAATTCACAAAATATTTATAAAAAGGAAGGGTCAAACAATTTGATATGGAACTAGAAAATGAAAAATATATTTTGTAAGAATGACACATGAATTTTAATAGTAAAATCGCAAAGTGCAAAATTCTTTATTTAATGAATAAAAGAGTCCATAGAGACTTACCTATGTGACTACATAAGTAGAATGGTGCTTTTGATTCACTTTAACAACCAAGAAATTCTAACATAAAAAAATTTCCCTTTCCTGAGCTACTTATTATGAAACAAAAACCAAATCCATTATGTAGCTTTTTATAGTTTGAAACTTGAAATTCAAAGTAATTTTGAAATTTAAATATTTTGTATATTTTCTTTACATTTTAATTTTTTGGGAAGGGTGTACAGGGTGTTCAGGGTCTCACTACTAGATCAGACTTGTAATGATCTGCCTGTTTACAGCCTCCCAACAGCTGGGATTACAGGCACGTGGCCCTCATGTCCAGTCTCAATTGCCATCTCAGCATGCCCCTGGGGAAGGGGTTGGCACAACAGACCCAGATAATTTTATTTAGCATTCTTTTGTGATAATATCTTCTGTACTCTGTCCTATGATCAATTGTACTTATTGAGAGGAAATCATTTTGATTTTATATTCAATGGTTAATATTATATTAGCTATTCTAAAATACAAATTTTTAAGTCAAACATGTATTTAGCTATTGATTATGGGCTACTTTAAAGAGAAAAATCAATACAAATGATATAGAATTGAAAGGAGAGATACTTGTATCTTTTCGAATATTTTTTTCTCATCAAGATAATAATTTGTCCAGAGAGAATTTTTGTAAGGAGTTTTTTTTCTTGTTATGGTTAAAAACCTTGTCCTGTTTTTCTAGTCAGGAATTTTTAATAGCCTTTCAAGTAGCTGGAAAATATTGTTGGCTACTTTGTATGTTTGGTTAAAATATAAAATCACCTGACATTAAGTAGAGGGAAATTACTTTGAGTCATATGATTCAATCTTACAAATTTAAATACCTGAGTAAAATCTTAGATTTCTCAAATAGAAATTCAAACTCAGTATTTAACATTGATTTTTACATCCTACAGTCTACTTTAGAATTTTGTATTTAGTCTTTGAGACAGAGTATTGTTATGTAATATGGACTGGCCTGGAACTCATGATCCTTCTTCCTCCACATTCCAGGTACAAAGTTTTAAATCTTTCCCAACATGCCTAGTTTGAAATAATTGATTCTTCATAAGCATACACAACCATGTATGCATACATACATGTGCACACACACAGACTGGAACACTGGTTGTGTATCTTTGGAAAACACCAACATGACTCATAGGATATCGATGTATACTACCTTACTACAAAATTTGTTTATAATGATTCTAAAAAAGATCTTTGACTATATCTTTAAACATGCAAAATGTAGACTTATTGTTTGTTTATTTATTTATTTATTTTATAGGACCAGGAACTGAACTCAGGCCCTTGCACTGGAGAGGGAAGTGCTTATTCCACTGAGGCTTCTCCCGGCCCCCCTATTTATTGTTGAAGATAGCATTTTGTTAGAAATTGGAAAATATGAATAAGCAGTTAACAAGTAGTAAGGGAATAGAAACTAAACAAATTAAATTCAATGGACAGCATGTTTGAACGATGCATTCCAGTGATTTCTAACTATGTGAGAAGATGCCTGGGTTTCATGAAGCCCCTCATATATAACACTGAGGAAGAACAGGTATAAGCCATCCAGAAAGTCTCTGCTTTCTATACCCAACTTCTAACCCCTCACCAGCATTCCCCCTTGTGTTAAATATCAGGTTTCTATCTACAATTTAATTTAATAGGATCTTTCTGACAAAATCTGTGAAACATTGCCAAGAAAGCTGCACTTTGTGGAGATAAGAGAGATATAGAAGACACAAGAGACACAATATAAGCGAAGAAGTGGCTGTTGCCTAATCACTTTTCTTCTTGAAGCTTGGACATTTTTCTGTGAAAAATAAAAAGCACACTTTTATTTTAAATGGGCAAGTTGTCTTACATCAAAAGTTTCTTTAGACCACTTTTGTAAATTATGTTAGTTCAAAGAGAATCATAAAGATTTATTCTATGAAAAAAATGATCATTTTAGTAATAAATCAATACAAATAAATATGGATTTATATTTATTTAATACTGTATTGTTTTAATTAAGAATCTGATAGAGCCAGCTTTCATCATAGCTTTGCAGTATTCTGCTTTCTGTTTAAGATTCTGTCAGATCTTCCCACTATAATGAAATCTATTTGGGGATTTATAATTTCATTTCAAGTTTCTGCAGAGTGACACTTGGTAGACAGACTTTGCCTGGAAGATGGTCTCTCCATTTCAAATTCAAAGAAATATGACAAGCAGGGCTTTCTCTAATACGTGTATATTTCATGTTCTCATTTAAAAGAATGTTGTGTTTATTTTTCATAATTCAGCATCTGGTTTAATATTAGGACTCTTTATAAAATTTGCACTCGAGAATGCAGCAAGTCTAATGTGAAGGAGTCTTTATTCAAACATCATCACAATAATGCAACCAGGATTGACTTTTTCATATACTCAAGCCTTAAGTTTCTAAATAATTTAATGTAACCTTACATTCTTAGAGAATGGAGAAATTTCCCGAGGCTAAGCCAGCTAAAGTTGCTTGGCATTTGTGCTATTTTTGGAGGTAATAAGCTATTCCCTACTTGTTCAGTGTCACAGACCCGGTGTTTACACCGTATTATAAAACCCGATGACAGACAGCACAGCTCCAGCTGGCAATGTGACCTTTCTTTCCCTTAGTGATTCCAAAGCAAGCACTTTCTTTTCACTCTGTCCTCTGGCTCTTTCCCTCCTTATAATTTCTCTCTTAGATTTTGTATGATTAATGAATTATTTGAGATTATATATATATATATATGAGACACTGACATGTACATGAAAAATATTTATTTGATTGCTTGGCAGCTTAAATGATGGGATTTCTCTCCTGATGCCTGAATTGTATTAATTTGGTTTAAACACAGCTGAATTAAATGGGAAAAGGGTAACCTGTAATACTAGGTGTGTCTGAATTTGAATTTGTGTCAAAACACTAACTAGCAGTGTATTATGGAAAAATACTCAGACCTCTATGAGTTTCAGTTCTCTCATCTATAAATTAAGATTAATAAAATTCACTTGAGATTATAGATTATATTTTATGAGTGTTATAAATTGTTCGGCACTTACAGGCACTCAGCAAATTGTAATTGTAATAATAATCACATGCAGCAGTGTCTTAAAAAATAATACTTATGAAGGCTTTAATTTTGATAAGTTGAATACTTGCTAAGAGCCATACTGACTAACCTGCTTAACTAAGCACATGCGATGGTTGTAGAGGGGAGGGGCAGCAGTAACCACTGTTACTGACCTGTGGCAAGATGGCAATCTACTGATCTGATTGGCTTTTAGGACACCTGCGTACTTGTATCTCTCCAGAGATGGTTAGTTTACATCTGCGCTCTTCAGCTGTTAGACAGAAGCAGAAACACATGAAAGAGTTAGCCAGGTGTGGTGGCGCATGCCTGTAATCCTAGCACTGGGGAGGCTGAGGCAGGAGGATTGCTGTGAGTTCGAGACCAGTCTGAGCTATAAAGTGAGCTTAAGGCCAGCCTGAACTGGATAGTGAGACCCTGTCTCAAAAAGACAAAAAAAAAAAAAAAAAAAGAAAAAGAAAAGGAAAGAGTTAATGTACTGTTATTGACTCTAGTTAAAAAAATAAACTTTTTTTGAAAAATAGTTCAGATTAATAAATAAAATATGTTGAGCCCCATACAACTTAAAGTGGAAAAATAATCACAGTTCTAGCACCAAACGTTCCCAGATTTGAAATTCATCTGTGCGATATTTGTGTCCCTTTCATTCTTAGAGCAATTCCATTGTGAAGTTGCCAGAGTTGATGAAGGTGGTGGCCAGTGGGCCGGTACCTCCTCAAATCTTGAACATCGTCTTAATTTTACACACACGTTGGACATAGTGTTTTCACGTGTTGTGATACCGCTGTAGGGATTTCTTTCTTGACTTTCATGCATTGTATCAACGCTACAAAGCACTTTGTAGAAAAACTGGACACACTATTCTAGAATAGGTTCAGAATTCATTAGAAGCAATTTAAACTGGAAAAAATTGAAAGAAAAAAATCTCTTACATTCTGATTGATTCTTTCCTGTAGCTTGTGAACTTCAGAGTGATGCAGCTCTGAGATCTGTCTGCATCCAGTTTTGTAAACGCTACGTGTTCAGCAGCTCCTATGCTCCTTTCCCTGCCCAGAATGAAGTAAGGGGACATTGTTCTGAAGGACGATAAGCAATCTTGTTTTTTCACCCAAAAACAAACCAGCAGCGAGGCAAAAATAGTCACAGGATAGTATTTTCTCTGACATAAATACAATAAGTTTTTAATCTTGTGTTTATTATATATGAGGTATTTTAAGTAACTAAAGTGAAGTCAAAATAACATTAAATCTAAAAACAACTTCAGTGTAAAAGCAGTATGTTTATATTTTACTTATATTTTACTTCTCTTCTAGTTCAGAGTATCAAAAATTTGAAAGACACTGCAAAGATAAATCAAAAAGTGGTTGAAATTATTCAGGCTTAATTATGGCATGTAATTTTTATAATCATTGAGGTTATTGAGATATTGTACATGGCTCATAAAAAGGGGGAAAGGAGAAATTAGTGGAAGATGGAAGACGGAAGAAGGGGAAGGGGATTAGAAAGAAACTAAGTATACTGTGCCCATGTACTCACTCCACAGATGAATGTAAAATTCTTAGATTGAAATATGTACTAATAATTATTTTTAAGTTTCTGCATATAGAATGTTAGTTTTGCATTGTATGTGAGATGAAGAAAAATAAGTCAACTATTATTGAGTTTCCTCTAACTAGAGCGTTTATGACACATAAGACTTTTTTAAAAAAAGATATTATTCTCCAACGGCTGGCCAAATTGCTCAGCAGATTAAAACACCTACTTAGGCAGACACAGGGGTTAGGAGTTCAATTCCCTGGCCTGCTGTGCTGGCCCTTCCCCTGTGTGGTAGTGCATGCCTGTAATCCCAGAACTTAGGAGGCTATAAACAGGAGGATCACTATGGGTCCAATCTACACAAGTAGACTCTGTATACCCTATCCTAAATACAAAGAAAAAAAAAAAAAAAAAGAAAAGAAAAAGAACCAGATATTATGCTCCATAAGTCTACAGCAGATAAAAGTTTTTAATTTACTAAATTTCTCCAAAATGCCACTTGTAGTGTTATTTATTTATTTGGAAAAGATAGAAACAAAAATATGGAAAGAATATAAAATCATGGGAAGGATTGGCTAAATGGATTAATTACAATAATCCTAGCTAAGAAAAATATATTGCACTCTTGGAATATACTAAGAGCAAGTGTGAAGTGCTACCCCCACAAAAAATTCTGCATCTGTGATGTAATGTATATATTGGTTAAACTGGATGAAAAATTATTCTACAACGTATATGTGCCTGAAAACACTTGATGAATACATTCATATTATTTGTCAATTTAAATATAAAGAAAAAAATGGCTCTGGTCACTTTCCATATTGTTGGTACAAGGACAACTTCAGCATCTTCTAGAGAAAACTAGTCATCTTAAATTTAAGTACTCTACGTGATTCTTTAAGGATATTTCAAATACAAGAAATTGAATCCATTGCAAACAGGAATGTAAAGAATAGCTCTCAAAGAAATCATCTAAGATCACATCATCTTCTTTGTGCATCTCCCCAGCTAAATATGTCGTTCACTCAGAAGAATCTGTTAGAAGTAGGCACACAAAGTCTCTTTGCCAGCCAGTGAAAAGCATTCAGCAATGCTGAGAAGGCCACAGAGACTATATCGTGTTTGCTTTTGCTGCATAGGGAAGAGTTCTATAGGTTGTCAAACATACTTCCACACTCTCAAATCACGTTCATTCATGTAATTTCATAATATATTAATATCCCATGATTCGTATGAGACCAAGAGAAGCACAAGTTGCTCTTAATGGAAGTGCAATGAGTTGGCTATGTTTCTAAAGTAGTGATCACTGTATGATTTCAATGAGAAATAAAAGAAAATTAAAATATATAAATTTTGTCTGAATATTCATACATTTGATCAAAATGATTTGATAGTGATTTCAAAACATGAGAAGAAAGCAAACAAAAAAATGATATATGTTTATTAGCCACTCCACAATTTCAAAATTACATAGAACTAAATGTGTAAGAATAATTCCATATGATAAACAATACCCATTTCAATATGCCATGATTCAAATTTCTATCAAATATAAAACAAATTCATTAAAATAGAATTGCAAATACTTCCTTATATTATTAATACTACTTTCTAAGTATAATTCAGTGCAATAAAGATAACAAATATTTACATATTACAAATGAACAGAGAAAATATTCATAAATTCTATGAGCACACATGAAATATTCCAGAATCAACCAAAAAAGGAGTTTATGGTCAGGAATTTGAGAACAAAAAATAACATTAATAAATATATATGAACAGAACAAAAAAACTTGATATGAGGATCTACTGATAAAGTAGGCTAAATACAATAGTCCTATATAATAGCTAATAGAATACAAATAAACATATTCCCCAAATCTCAAAGGTATTAAAAGCATTGATATACTTTAGTTATTATTTTTTAATATATTTAGTACAAGGTCTATAGGGCCTAATTGCGTAGATCAGACTAATAGTGATCCTCCTGTTTTCAGCCTCCCAAATGCTGGGATTACGTGCAACACCATCACACCCAGTCTCAATCTCTGTCTCAGTTTGCTTTGGGGGTGAGGCTAGAACAGCAGGCTGGGGATTGAACACCTGGCCTTTGTATTTGCGTAAGCAGGGGCTTTAATCCACTGCGCTATCTGGCTGGCCCTGATATACTTTAATTATAATTGGACATTTTATTGTTTATTTTTTCTTGATTTAATTACTTGTCATATAGACATTTTAAAATACAGAGCAGATGTTTTTGAGTGCCCAATGAACTTTGAAATAAAGAAATCCATGATTTATTTTAGCTATCTCAGGAACTTTGATTTGATAGTATATTTTGTGCAGATGTTTTATGTTTTTGACAGAGTAATCACCTTAAATATAGTATGAAAATAAGAAGAAATTAATGGTATAATGCATCCAGAGTCATCAGTGATTGCACAAATTAGTCCTTCTTGTGGGCATCCAACATCATCAGTGTTTAAAACACGCATGAATATTTACGTATATTGTCTCAGATACTCTTCTCTCATTACTGTGACAGAAACCAGACACCTAAAAATGAAGGAAGGAAAGGTTTATTTAGCTCACACTTACTGGAGGTTTCAGTCCATACTCAGATGGCTCTGAGGCACAGTGGCACAAGGCAGAGAGCATCCATTCATGGTGGCAGCAAAGAATAAGAACAAAATGGAGTAACAGCAATAATAGCAACAGAAATGAAGTCTGTCTCTCTTAAACTGGATTCAGACTTTCTCCCCCAGGCAGGGAGAAGTCAACACACCCATAATCCCAGCCTTGGGTCACTCATAATCCTAGTGTATCATGAGTTAATCACAAACTCTAGAAGTCCCCACTCCATGACTGCATGAGGCTTTGGGGGAGCAACTAGACATAAACCATAATATATGAGGATATAAATTTGAGAGTTTTGTTCTACCACACACAGTGATCTTGGCATAACTTCATTCTCTGCTACAGAAATTTAAGTAAAATTATTTTATCACTAACAGTAGTAGAAATTAAAAACAAAACGATGACATTTAAAATCCAAACTCTTGAAATCAAATAGTGTATAGTTTACTCAAGAATTTGGAAGCATATTTTTAAAAATGAAGCAAATATGCCTGCAGAGCATTACACTAATAAACAGCAACATGCTGTGAGGCGGGGGAGATGGCTCAGTGAAATAAGTGCTTCCCTAGCAAACACAGGGGCCTGAGTTCAATTCCTGGTTTCGCCAAAAAAAAAAAAAAAAAAAAAAAAAAGAATTCAACATGCATAAAAACAGAAAATATAATGTAAATCTATTAATTATCACTATTTTTCAAAAAGTAAAGGCTAAGATAAAGCTCTAAGTATGAACAATTATCAACAACTCCGAAAGACCATTACAAGGACTCTATTAGACAAAAGTTATATTATTACAGTGAAAAGTATTCTGCCTTTGTTTATATCACCACAGAACAAAGAAAATATTACCATAGATGCAATTATTCTAAATAAATTATAAGCATATGTAACCCACATAACAAACAGAGGATCACGCAGAAGACTATATCAAGATTACGAGGTTTGCTTAATATCGGGAAACTATTATCTCCATTAATTCTAAGCATAACAATGTCAGCGATTTATTTCAAGAGATATTGAAAATTAATTTGATGAAATTAATCATCTGTTAGTATTAAGATGTATTAATAAACTAGAAAAAGTTTATCGCCTTTCCTATCAGCATAGAAAGTATCTCTGCAAGAGAGCTAGCAAACATCATTTGAAGAAAAATTTTGTTTGTTTCATTATTTTATTTTTATAGCAACTGCAATTGTTAGTTATCACGTACCTAGAATTAGGAGTCTAGTAACTCTATGAACTATAAAAATATTAAAAAGTAAAATTAATGATTGTATTTTGATTGTATGTCTCTATATAAATGTTCAGAAATATTTTCCTTGAGAAATCATAAGAATATTCATTAAGCTGGCATGTTCTACAATAAAAAATAAGATTAAAAGATAAAGTACTTAATGAAATACAAATGTTAATCAAACAGAATCACACCAGAATTAAATAAAATATACATTAGAAATACATGTTGGTGTGCGTACTTGCAAGCACTTGTAACGAAACATGAATGTGAAGGGAATCTGAGAAATCTCTGCAGAGCAGAAGTTCCTGTGAACGAAGACCACTAAGTTATCATGGTCTCATTTACCGCTTTGATTTTAGAAAAGTGACTTGGATCTTTTAGGAATTACACTTCAAACTCTGTCTTTGAAATTCTCTTATGTTAGAAATGCGTGGAGTACTGTTCTGTCACGACGCTGGGCAGTGGCTGTGAGCCAGAGCTCCCTGTTAGCCTTGTAGTCGAGGGGCAAAGCCACAGATGCTCCCAGTGTATTCAGGCCATCGAGCTGTGGGACGGCAGGCATATTAAACTGACTCACGATGCGTTCTGTGGAAGGAATCCCACGCACCTACTGGAACCCTGGGAAGAAAAATTTCGTTCAACCCAGTTTAGAAATTCAGTTACATCATCTTCCAACCTAGTAAGCTTTTAGAAATCAAACTAATGAGATAATGCTTATAGTGACAGTAATAACATCTAGGTAATCAAGAGGGAAAAAAAATAAAAGTGAGGAGGTGCTTGCTTCCTCAACTCGTCCAGCATTAGAAGGCAGTAATTTAAATTTATAAATATCTACCTAGCATATATTTATTTTTTTGTGTATGTATATCACTGTGTAATCATGGATATCTATTTCATACTTTCTTCTGTAATTCAATCCATCTTTTTTTTTATCTTATTGCTCAAGTATTTCAAACTTTTCTCTTCGATCCTATGCCCCTTTGGCATAACTTCTTCACTGTGGGTTTTATCATGAATTGTCTTCACTGATTCCTTATTTTTCAACAAAATGCATGAGGCTAATCTCAAGGGCAATCTCTTGGGTAAATCTTATTTTACCCAAGTCATAAAATCTGGATTTCTCTGAAGAATACATTTCTGCATTTGAAAGTAATAATGGAAACCAACATCAGAGTATGAGTTAAGCTGAGTAGTCATTAAATCTGTCTCTTTCTGGTAATAGATGGAGGAAATATATGGATATTAAAATATAATAATTTTGTGTTATCATACATATATTACTTGGAATTTTTCTGTATAGAAAAACTATCTACATTTTATTTGAAAATAAAACTAGTATTTCTCTTTCAAATCTTAAAGTTTTCTTAAGTTTATTTTCCTTGCAACTGTTTTCTATGGGAGCATGCTGAAATTCACAAAGTGCTTCTAAAAGGCAGATTATTAACTACTGTATTTGTGAACACTATCTAGTCATTGAACTTATATTTTGCTTTTCTACCTCATTCATTCTTTTGCAATATTCTCTGATTTTGGATATTTAACTTATTTTCATTTTATTAGCTGTTAGCTTATCTTTTTTAAATTTGTGATTTCTTTAGAATTTAACAAAGTTTTAGCTAACCGACTTTTACCTTCAAATATTACTATACCTGTTCAGTAGCGTTCACATCCTTCCCAGTAGAGTATTCTATTTCTTTTGCCTCATTTCGGAAGAAGTTGTTGGCATTCATCTCACAAACCCACATAATGTAATCGCATTATTATTACTTTAACAAAGATGTTCTAGATGAATTTACATTAAGAAAAACATTTTATTTTAATGTCATTTTTTCCTGATCAAATGCGCTTTTAAATATGCACTAAAGTTTCTAGTATAATTAATTTGTCTGCTGAATTTACTTTAACATTTGTTATATAACAGATTTGCTGGTGTTGAATTCGCTGTTTTTGTTTACCTGACAAAAAATTTGTCTTTCACTTTGGAAAAAAAATATCTCTGAGCAAAGATTTTTTAGATTGATTTTGTACTCTTTGAAGGCTTTAGTTTTTCACACCAATTTTTTCTTGTATTATTTCCCACAAAAGTCTGATGAAGGCTTCACACATATTTTTCTACAGGTAATCTGTACAGTGTCTCAGTCTCAGAGACACAGGTAAAGTTGAGGATAAACTGTTTCCTTATTTTCTGACAGGCTATCAGCACTTGCCTTTTGAGGATGAACCAGATGTCCATTAAAGATCTGTTCTTCATCTGTCACATTTTTACATGGCAATAATTTAAGCAAATTGATTTTTTGATTCAGACTAGTTCTATTATTTCTGGCTTACTGCTCTGAAATCCACAGGCTTTTGACCTCAGTGTTTGCTCTTAGTGCACTGCCTTGATGACTCTCCTCTAAAGGAGATAAAGTTCTCCAACCTTTACCAATCAACATGTTTTATTCCAACTCAGTGGTATTTCAGAGTCAAACAGAACCAAGCAGTCTGGAATAAGACATCACTCAGCCTCTTACTTGGGTCATCCCAAGAAAACTAGTAAACTCTCTGCTGTTCCCTCATCAGGAAATGGGTGTATAGTATGAAGAATTCAGGGTAATTGAAGAAATTAAAGTCATTGGCAAAGTCATAAATGCTCAATCAACATTAGGCTATGACAAAGATTATTTCAATTAGTGTTTCATGTTTAAAAAAAAATCATGATTTATTATTCCAAGTTCATTTTTTAAAGACTTTCTGTTTTCTTAATAAAAGTTTAATTAGGAGAGGAAAGATTCACAGTCAACAAATATGTTATCTCTGGTAATGTTTTCATTACACTGGAATCAAAAGTCAGAAAGCCTAAATTATGCTTTTAAAGTAAGATATTCATTATTATTTCTGACCCTCAAAGTATTCATTTTGTAGTTTAAGCATTCTAAAGATAATGTGTTTAAGTAAAAGACTATGATTGTATTCCAAAATACGAAGCAATACCAATTACATTATTTCTTCACTGTTTTCTTATATAAGAGAAGAAAGTGTTCCCTGAGTTCATGTGTTCACATATATTGAAGGATTGCAGAGAAGAAGTGGAAAAAACAAAAACAAAAACAAAAACAAAAAAACAGCATGAATGTGAAGGCCCATGGCCGAGACTATAAATACGACTTTAGCTTCTGAAGGCGCTGTTTGGGCTTCTTTTCGGTTTCCCATGATTGCTTCCGTAGCATTAGCAGTGAGTCTATTCGAATAAAAATAAAAAGTAGCACTTAAAAATGCTCTTTGGCACTTCAAAAGGCCATATATTAGAGAACTAATTGCTAGAGCTTTTACAACTTTCACATTGATTTTTTTTCCATTGATTTTTTTCTCTCCTTTGAGCTGTCTTTTCATCCTGCTCCCGCTAAGCATTCCACATCCCAGTTCTCAGGGAGTAGATTACATGCAAAGGAAGACAGTCAGCACAAGTGACAAGCGTCCTAAGAGCTTCTGTTTGGTGCTGCTTTGGTATTTTGCTTTCAGAGAATGGATTGAATATACTGATATTAGGCATTTGTAATAGGTGAACTTTTTTTCCTTTGTACTTCAAGATATCACCATGAAAATGAGATATATTCAGTACCTGACAGGACTGGATGTCTGTTTTGAAGGAAAACAATACGCCATGTTAAAAAAAATTGAGTTTGCTCAATTGTTTTTGAAAGCTAATTTCTTTCTATAGATAGAGCCTTCAACTAAGAAATATATTCCAACATACAGAAATTCTACCATCATTATCATCACCAGAAAACAAATTATATTGGATATTTGGATAATTTCTTGATTAATGCAATTATTGCTAGTAAGTTACAAATAATTATAATATTGGATATAATTTCAAGGATGTACATTGAGAACTAACCAGACAGAATTAGAAAATACTTGTTAGAAATATTGCTAAAAATACATGATCATTTCTTTGTCTTTTTCTGTATTTTAGGGAAGGGTCAATAGGGTGTTCAGTGTCTCTCTACTAGATCAGACTCATAGTGATCCACCTGTTTACAGCCTCCCAAGAGCTGGATCACAGGCGCGGGCCACCACATCCAGTCTCAGTTGCTGTCTCAGCGCGCCCTGGGGGCAGGGTCGGTACGGCAGGCCAGAGGATTGAATACATGATCATTTCAGACACAAAACACTGAAAGGTATGGAAACTTGAATATTGGTCAAATGTGTGAAATCAGGTCTAGGCCTCATTGCCTAAGTAGTCAAGCGACCTCAGTCCTGAGATAAACATCCTGACTGGTTAATGTCAGCTATTAGTCACCAGGCAATCTCGTGTCACGTGGGTCACCCTTTGCAAAGGTGCAAATAAACTTTTTGTCCATATTGTGACAGGGGGTGTTTCACCAGCCAGGCAGATGAGTCACCACCTGAACCAGCTCTTTTCTTGTCTCTCCTTTCTTCATTCCTGCTGTTGTGTCTCCTCACGTACAATGGACCACAATGAAAACCAGTGTATCCCTACAATAAAATTTATAGCACTCTTCACAGTACTGATTTTCTCACTTCCCTTGAACTTCTGCATCATTTCCTTCCACATTATTTTGGTTTCACTAAACTACTTTCTTAATTTTAATTTTCTTTATTTTTTATTTCATTTTTTTTTTATCATTTATTTATTTGGTACAGGGTCTCCCTAGTGATTCTCCTGTTTTGGGCTGACACAGCATGCAGTACCAGGGATTGAACTGGAGTCCTGGTGCTTGCCAGACCACTGAGCTATCTCCCCAGTCTCTATTTTTTAAAAGAATGAAAAATAGTAAACCAAAAACCCATTAGAAACAATACAACATTTCACCACAAAAATGGTATGAATTCATCAGTAGTTTGTTATATTGCATGTAAGGCGAGAGAAAAAATATTAAGCCTTAAGTGTTCCTTTCAATAAACTAGTAGAAATCAGATGTACACTTATCCAAGCTATCCTATGTATATCCTTATATATTTCTCTTTCCCTTCCTTCTTTCTTTTCTCCTTTCCCTCATCCTAGTTGTTTCTTCCTTTTGAACATTTTCTTTCCCTTTCACAGTATCTATTGTATCTTTCAAATTTTATTTACTCATTTAGGTTCTTACACTAAAGAGCCAATGTCATGGTTACAAATGTAGGTCTGATTTATTTCACTTATGAGGATGGTCTCTAGTTGCATCTACTAACCTATTAAAGCTGGAAAAAAAGTCATTCCACATGCTAAATACTATTATTTTCAAAAAAATAGAAAACATTATACCACAGCAATATATGGGTATCCATGTTTAAGCAGCACAATTTTTCACAGTTAAATCTGGAAAACTAACCAAATACCCATCAACTGAAAAAAATGAATAAAATAGTTATGGCATTTTTATGCAATGGAGTGTTCCTCTAGATTTTTATCTAGAAAAATAATTTTTGTATTAAAAAATAGTACTCTTCACAGTAATGATTTTCTTACTTTCCTTGAATTTCTGCATCATTTCCTTCCCCATTAGTTTTGTTCCAATAAACTATTTTCTTAATTTTATTTTTCTTTATTTTTTTATTTCATTTTACTATTTTATCATTTATTTATTTGGTACAGGGTCTCACTAGTGATCCTTCTTATCTCATACTCGGGTATGCGATAATAGAAATAGTAAACATAAGGAGAACAGATTCCCCCAAGGAGATATTTAGAAGGGAATCAACAGACTGAGTATGGAGAGAATGCAAAGTTGATACCCTAAGAGAGTTCCTAGTTTGGGGCAAGAAGTGCAGGGTGGTAGAGGCTCTATGTGTTAAGAAATAAAGTTCTGGAGAAAGGTCCAGTGTAAAATATCATGAATTCAGTGACGTGGCAATTCCATGGTTTTCTACGGACAGCTAAATTCAGATGTCAGGTAGCCAGGTGGGATTATGAGTATTGAACCTAGAAAGACACTGGGGCTATCACCCCTCACTTTCAGCTCAGCTATTGTTTAACGCTCTACACATGGATAAAGCCATTCCGAAAGTATTTAGAAATTTTAAAAAAAGTGTTTAGAACAGGAATGTAAGAAACTTTAATGATAAAGGATAGAAGAAACAGCTGGTAAGGGATGTATCAAAAGGACACTATGAAAGTGAGATATGGTGCAATTCGAGGTAAGTGCTTTCATAATAAAAGAGATTGTAGAATCTGAAATATAATTTGAAATACAAATTGAATTCTTACTATTTTTTTAAAAAGTTTTCACCAAATTCCTCTTTCAGTACTAGAGAGACACCCACATTTATAGCATTCACTTTCAGTCGGTGTCTTCAGCTTATGGCTTGCAATCCTTCACATAAGCAATTTATATTATTAATAAATATATATATGGAAACTTAGCTTATTAGGTTCATGATGTACATATTTTAAAGTATTAATGTTACATAATAAAAAATACCACACTTTCCTTTCCCACCTTTTTATTCCTCAAGTCTGATTCCCAAAGGCAGCAAAATCAGTTTGTTTGGTTACTCTAAATAATATGTTTATGCTGCCATTTCTGTGTTCATGAATTCAGATAGTATCACCAAAGAGTCTTTTCTTACAGGTGAGCACTTACCTGTATTCAATGTTCCTCATGCCCTCCCCCAAATCCCATGTTGCCACTCTTTTCATAACACAATTTATAATTAAAACCAAGTTCATGTGAATGCTTTGTTATGCAAATGGTTTTCTGTGCTAAATAAAGTAATTTTATGTGGTCTTCTGGTTTACATAAAAGTTTCTGTTATTACTTCCTATAATGTATAATAGTCACACTTGTCTTTTTTACTAATTCCTCTTTCAGAAACTTTCATTACTCTCAGAAAAAAATGAAGTTTCTCATGTTACTCTTCTCTTACGCAATTTTCATTTTTCATGGTTCCTATGGGCAGTTTTATTAATAAATGAATAAATAACTATTTTTACTTTTTGTAAAAGGTTTTCTTTTCTTCTTAAAATCCCCAAAAGATCTGAGAAGCTCTTTCTCAAACTTTGTTACTCACAAGATAACACACGTTCCAAGCTCACAGAAAACAACCTCAGTTTTCCTCCTCAGAGCCCCTGCTTCCAGCCTGCCGCTGCCTATCAAGGCTTGTGGTCAGCCTTCCTGGCAGGGTTTCCCACTATCTTGCCCCTTCAGCGAAGCCTGTGGCTTGGATCCTCTGTTTCTCTTTTTTCCCAGGGACATGGGCCATCAGATGGTTGTGGAGCATAGCCTCAAGATTTTGCGTGGGAAACTATTCCCAGCCTATAAATCTAAAATCTCACCCATCATCTGTGACTGTAGAACTAAGACTTTTGAACAAAAACAAGGATATATTAACTACCTGCCATGTAGCACTGAAAGATATGAATCAGCAGAAGAAAGGATTACATCAACAAAAAACCTGCTTCCTTACTTGACAATTCCTTTCTCTCTGCTTATATTGTTTTTCCCCCTCTAATTCTCATAGTTAAAAGAATATACAAGTTAGTAATTTAAGACTTGTTGTTTATATTTTCTTTCTGTTATTTTTCTTTTTCTTTCATTTTCATTGTCAATTGAACTTAATTTATGTCACAGTTACCTTATTCTTTAATGAACAAAAGTTCTGATTACTGTTTTATGGGTGATTTTTTTTAAAAAGGACCAAAGATTTGCTTACATGTGGGTCTACAGTTTACATGCAGGTCTTTTCAATATCTTGCCCATATTTGAAAAAAAACTTTGCAGTTTTTTCCTCTACCTATAATATAAATGAATAAATTTGGTTTTGTATTGTTTTTCTTTCATGACAACTTCGCAGGGTAAGTTCTTCATGCCAACAACCTTTTGGAAAGCCTTTGGTTTCAATTGCATGCCATTGTTCAAACAGCATTGCTAATGCCATTCAGTACACTGATAGCCTCATATTTCTTTTCAATTTTACTTAATTCAACCAAGATCACTTTACTGTCTTAATCTTCAACCGTCCTTCTTTTCGAACGTTTACCTAGTACATAATATAAAAATTAATATTTTTGGTATGTCTTCCAAGAATTGTTTAACAAGTCATTGAAAAAGTATAGCATTCCATACGTTAAATAAGGAAAATTTCTGGCCATACTGCAAGAAAAAATCTTCTAATATTCGTATTTTTGCATCTAGTAATATATCATAAGGGCAAATTATTTGAGAGAAATGAAGAAATAACAACTTGCATGTTATTTTTATGGCTTTCAACAAGCTTTTGGACAGGGGCTATTATATTGATACTGTAACTTTGCTAATCATCTTAAAACTTGTCTTAAAGGGAAGAAAAATGAAGTATCCTTGCAAGTTAAATTCACTATGTAATCTCAGAGGAAATCAATTTCTGTCCTGTTTGAACTACTTAATAGGTATGCACAATGGTTTACATCACAGAGTTTGAAAGAAATATATTTACATCTCTCCCAAAACATTTAAACATTCTTACGTCTAATATATGAAGTAATTATCTCAGCTGATATTAGCAAGAATTATGTCATTTAAAAAGACAAGCACTAATATTACAGCTCAATTTGAGAATTAACTAATTAAAATGTGATTATAGTATAAGAATTACTATATAAAATTCAAGAATTACTATACAAATTCATCATAACAGACAAAATTACATTAATCAGTAAAACATATTATAAATATAAACAATATTTTGAAATTAGTATTTGAAAGATAACTTTTGGTGCCAGAGAGATAGCTCAGTAGAGTAAGTGCCTGCCTAGCAAGTGTAGGGTCCTGAGCTCAATCCTTAGTACCACACCCACAAAAACAAGTAATTGGGCACCCTGAAAGATGAGTTTTTATCCTCATTGAATCATTTAAAATATCTTTTTTATTTCAATAGCATATATTTATTCATCACTAAAAATTAAGAAAAGAGCATATAAATTACCTGGAATTTTAGCTTCTATTTTGTTTTTAAATATTAGGGATAAAAACCAGAGCTTTTTGCACTGATCTCCCCATTCCCACACCTATTTCTCTTTCTTCTTTCTTCTTTCTTTCTTTCTTTCTTTCTTTCTTTCTTTCTTTCTTTCTTTCTTTCTTTCTTTCTTTCTCTCCCTCTCTTTCTTTCTCTCTGTCTGTCTTTCTTTCTGATACAGGGCCTCTCTAGGTTACTGACTTATCCAGGCTGAGTTGACAACCATGCTTTCGCACCATCTCCTGCTCCCCAGCCCACAATACATTTTAGTAATTCAGAATAATTCAAACTTCTCCTCTTTTATAACTCTCTATTTTAGAAAAGACAGAAAAATATCCATTGATGTAACCAATATTAGATGTATAAAGCCCTCTGTAATCATTCTGTATTCTCTTCTAATGAAAAGTATAAATATTTTCCCATGTGAGAACCTGTACTGTAATATCATGCAACTCAGTTGTGTCCCAGATTTTTTGATCAAGGAGATTATGGGGCCAAAGAGGAAAGTGATCGATGATGTAGAGCATGCCTGAGGAGAGTCACATGGAGAGAAAATATTCTCTCAGGCTTTCACAGAGAGCAAATTGGTCAAGTAATTGCTGTGACTCATCCACATGGCTGACACAGACAAAGGATCTACAGGCTGTGGTACAGGGTCTCAGGATAAATCCTGAGGGGACTTAAATGACCTTAATCAGATACAAAAGCTACAATTCTTTTTACATAGGTCGTGCTTTATCTTGGTCTTAACTATGCAGCAGAAAGGTATAAAAATGAAGTATAAGAAGTAAAGCCATACTATTATGCTGATGAGCTGTAAAAGACTCAAGTCAATGACTTCTGACATTGCCAGACATATGGAAAACACAATAGTATCATGGACTAGTGAACTGTTTTGGAATATTTTGCTGAATTCACACACCTATAATATTTAAATGACAAACTAAATAGAAAAGGAGATATAAATGAATGAGCATTTAGTATCTGTATATTCAAAATAGTTAAGGTACATTCTCTGAACTCTATGAATAGAGGGATCTGCTCTAACAGTGTTTGTAAATAGAATACCATGTCTGCATCTTGTACAACAAATAACCACTAAGAAAAGAATATGCAGTGTATTAATTATTGAATCTGTCCTGCTAAATTGATTTGAAACTGTCTCATTGCTATTTGTCTATTAATAAACTTATGAGGAAAAAAAGAATCAATAAAACAGGAAACTGTCCTGTGAAAGGGACAGAAACAGTTTAAAGGGAAGGAATAACTGGGAGGAGAGAAAGAAGAAAAAAAAAAAAGGAAGGAAGGGAAAAAGAAATATATATGTATTTACACAGGGTAGCTTGGGTTTCTACTGGTCTGTTAAAAGGAACAATTAATGCTTACTGCTTTTTCTCTACATTTTAAGTTTTTATAATTTTTGACCAATTTTGCATACTTTCATCTGTTAATCTGAACAACTAATTTGAGGACAACTATATGCCATTTCACAATTATTGAATTCCTCTCATTCTGCTTAATGAAGCTCCATATATCATTTCTAATGATTTTTTTACTATTTTTTCTCTTTAAAAATTAAAAAAGAACACCCTGCCCAGAAAAAGAAGGAAACTTATCTAAGTGAATAGCTGTACTGCAGACTGCTCCTAAGAAGTCCATGGGAACCCCAGTCCGCAAGCTCAGGGCCAGCAAGTACACAGACCGATTCTAATGGAACCCAGCACTCTCTCCGCCAAGTGCCCATCAGCACCCTGTGCCTGGAGCTCCCCGGGGTCACCGCCCAACTCTGTGGCTCCGTCCCTGCTCGTTGTTCTGTGATGCTGCTCTAATTCTGGCCTTGATTAAATAGAGATGCTTTTGTGGCATTTAATACATATACATAGTGTGATTTTAAAGTAGAGTTAACCTCTTTTGTCGTCTCATTTTAGAAATGTTCTATTCTTAACTCTCCCAATAAGTAAGAAAGATAGAGAAAAGTGTCAACTATCTGCAGCAGTACATACCTATTAATATTATAAATGTTCGTGTTGTTTTAGGAACTTTATTGCATTGGAGGGGCAAGGCAGGTGCATAGGGGGAAAACTGGATAACCAACAACAATAAAGCATACAATTCTTCTTCTCAATTTAAAAACAAAAATTGCTAAAAGCATCTTTTTTTCAGTACTTTATGGCTTAAATATGTCACAATTTACCATTCTTTGGGGCTCCATTAAAAGTATTTTTTATTTATGGGCAAGCAGGGCGTTCACTGTAAATAACTTTATTCTATTCATATAATGGTTCCCTGAAGGATTTCAAAACAGGACACATTTTAGTGTTCTTCTTAATATTCGAAGATTATTCAGACAGTACTAAATTTTTAAACTAGGCAAGCTGAGTCATTGTAAATATTTACTCAAATTAGTAACGAAGCCAATTTGCATATAGCTTTTTAAAATAATAGATGCATCATTGCTTTTAAGGTAGAACAGAAATTTGGTGAAATTTTGAATTTATGAAAATTACACCAAGGTTGATATCTGGAAACCTGTGTTTTCAGCCTAATGCCCTGAGCTAATATACTCTTATCTGTATTTTAGAAAAATAATTAGTCTTCATTTCCACCAGAAAATAAACACAGGAGAAAAATAAGAAACGTTTTTGGACCTAGAGATAATTCTGTAGCTTTATCTCCAGTTTTATACAGAAAAGATTCCTGGAATCTTCAGAAACACATTATTTGGCAACAATGCTACACAAATGATTTATTTCCTCAGAAAAAAGTTTCACTTTGTCCAACAGAAACCCTGAAAGGAATCATCCTGTTTAGTGGAAAATAGTACACAGGAAGTGTTTGGAAGGGCAAGGAGTCTTTGGTTATGCTCAGTGGAATAGAAATTGCTTTTCATTTAAAAAATAGATCTTTCTCAGGGAGCTCTGTTCCTCTTTCTGTTGAATAAAACAGCTTGAATCTCTGATGAGCACCCGTTAGAGAACATTTCTCTTCTGTTGACACTGAGATTCATGGGAATACTTTGCCATTAACACAAATGGAAGCTGAACATATCAATTGCTTCATGTGAAGATAAAAACACTCCTGTTCATTTGAACCCGATACATTATTGGTAATTACATTATGTGTCAATAATAATTACTCTTATTCCATTTAACACTGCTGCTTAGAAAGAGGCATCTTATTCTACTACAAGGGTCATAAAAAACAGCATGAACAATGTAGAATTTCCTTTGCAATGTAGAATCTCCTAGAGCTTTCTAGGGCTTAACCTAATGACATGATTTATTAAAATCACTTTTGTTGTTATTACCTCTATCTATTGCCAGGAGATATAAAACAGAATAAAATATTTATTACATCTATATAAAATGATATATTTACAAGCTTCACATTTTTCTCCACATATAAATTTTATCTAATATTCGCCAAAATTATTTAGAGAAGATACAAGGATTATTTTTAATAAAGTATATAAAAATAGTGACTTTTATTATAACACCAATGTAGAACTTTTCCTATTATTTTTATTATTTCAACAAGTTATAAAGCTTAATAATACATAACAATGTATTATTTAAATGTATCATTTAATCATTTAAACAACTTTTCTTAAAATAGTAAATTACACACTAATCTCATATGTATCTATATATAAGTATCCCATATATATGTATATTTTCTAATATGTCCCTGTTGTACATATTTCAATTTATATCATTTTATTGGATTTATTACATTATTTATCTTCATAAAATTCTTATTTTACGTCATTAAAAGAAATTACAAGTTTTTTCAAAATGCTGTCTCATCACTTCTCCTGTACTAATGAAACATGAACATAGGTTTACTCACACATTTTATTATCTACAATAGCAGAATCCATGAGAAAAGACACGGAGCCAGACTCTTCCCTCCAGAGGAGCAATGGTTCCTTTCTATGTATATGAGGAAATATTGTGTATTGTCTCATTCTGTGTATTTTGAGACTATATATATATATAGCTGTCTGACTTGTCTTTCTGGCTTCTTCCCATATTCCTGTACTTTTGTATGCCTAGAATGTGATCTCCCACTGAAAGCACATAGTCATTTCTTATGGCATGCATCTAGTTACTCCCCCAAAGCTTCATGCACTCACTGGTGCATCTTTTCAGAGACTCTAATGTATATGAATGTATGTTAAAGGCGTGAAAAATACATCAGTTTACTGACTGGCTTGGCGCGTTTCTGGGTGGTGAAAATGGGTTACAGCATAAATCCTGAGGTGACTTAACTGACCTTATCAGATAAAAAAGTTACATTTCTTATTACATAGATCTTGCTTTACCTTGGTCTTAACCATCCAGCAGAAAAGTGTAAAAACAAGGAATATAAAGTAAAGCCATATTAATATGCTGGGCTGTAAAAGGCTCAAGTCAACAACTTCCGTGGTTAACCCACTACTACCTCAGATGCTGGGCTGTATTGTATTGTTTTACTTAATTCATGCACCTATAGTATTTAGATGCCAATGGAATACCCATCTCTGACAGGACTAAACGAAAAAGGGAATACAAAGGAAGGACCATTTTGTATTTGTATATACAAAGTAGTTAGGATCGATATATAGCTACTCTCACTTGATTCTGTGAGAAGAGAGACTGGCAGTAATAGTGTTTGGACAGGATAGCCTGTCTGCTTCTTGTACCAAGGATAACCACTTAGAAGATAACAATGTAAAATGTATTGATTGTTGAACATATACTACCAGTCAACTTTGAAACTGTCTAATTGATATTTGTCTCTCAATAAAATAAAATTTTATAAAAGATGATGGGTACTCCCCACCGAACCCCCGGTGTGGGTGTCACCAACCAACAGACTTGCAGAGGGGCAGAGCATAAAAGACAGGAAGAAGGCAGCTGGCCGGGACCGCTTCACTCTCGCAGCCGCCTGCCTGCTGTGCTGCCACCCTTCCGTGCAGCCGGCTGACTATGACATGACACCTTTAAAAGCTATGAGCTCAAATAAACTTTTCAGCCCTCAACTCATGGGGTGTCGGGCATTTTGTCTCAGAAATCAGAAAAGTAACCAACAGAGCTATAGATACAGATGGAAATAGAGGTTTTCATCCATTATTCTTTACTCATTACTTTTTCCCAAATTAAAGCCATAAAAACTACAATTTTCCTTTCCGGAGATGCATCTTAGAAACTCTAATCTCCATTTTTGTGTTGGATCAGCCAGGAAGACATTCACTTTCCTACTATACTTGAAATGAGCTAATCCGACTCTCTTTGTTCAGATGGCTCACGCTCCAGTTCTGCAGAAAGCAATGCTGAACACAAACGCCAAGGAAATTCTGAATTGATAGCCTTGTGCAGGCTTCCCTCCACATCTATTAATAATTTTGTGTATCTAAAAGAAAGACTCCATATGAAACACGAGGCTAGGCATCAGGAATTAACTGGCTAGTCCTACATCTTGAAGCTCAGGGATGATGACAGCCTTCATCACATGCCTCGTCAAATATGTGTTTCCATCTCTCATTTATAATATGCTCTATGAGAAACTAGTTAAAGCACATGTATCTTGAATTCTCTGATCCAGAAAGAAAATTAAACAAACCCAAGAAGGAGGCTGCAGGAAATCCAATTTATAGGAGGTCACTCAGAAGCACAGATAAAATAACTTGGGCCTTGTGCCTGGCATCTCAAGAGGAGAATCAGTCCAAAGACTGAGTCCCCAAACTGTAGGATCTGATGCTATCTTCAGGTAGATGGTATCAGAGCTGAATTGGATTAGAGGATTATAAAAGTTCAGCTGGCCCTCACTGCCATATTCCTGAGTCCTAGGCAACATGATTACCTCTCAGCGCCCCTGGTCAATTTTCTTCACACAGTTTCACAGCACACTGTAATTAAACAATGCCATAAGAGAGCTATATGGAGTGTTTCCACAAGTCCCTGAGAAAATCAATGTCAGTTGCCAGAAACATACTTGACATTTTCAATATTAGCTTGAGATGAACCAGATGCATTCTGACCTGGAAAAAGTCATGTTCATCCTATTTTGTAGGTCCCTTCCTCCTGTTTGTTTGTTTGCTTGTTTTTCATACATTCTGGGAATTGAACTCAGGACCTTGTATTTGCCAGGCAGGAACTAGCCTCCTCCTTCTAGCCCAAACTATAAAGATACACTGGTCTTGCTGCTACACTAGACTAGGCTGCTTAGTAATGTCCTCAGTGGGTTGTACTTTATCCAAAGCTTAATATTTGCTTTTCTAGTCTCACAGCACTTTGTAGTTAGTTCTGAAATCATGATTCTGAGATCATTTTTTAAGAAAATGACACTGGGGTTGGGGAGATAGCTAAGTGGAATAAGCTCTTTTCTTGCAAGCACAAGGGACTGGTTTCAATCCTCAGTTCCACAAAAAAAAAAAAAAAAAAAAAAAAAAAAAAAAAAAAAAAAAAAGACACAGAATGATTGCTTGCTGGTAGAGAGAAATCCTAACTTTAAAAGAAAATCTTATTTATTTATTTAATTTTTTTGGTATATACTCTCGCTGTGCAGCTGGGATTCAGAGTGAATCTCCTGTCTCAGCCTCTCCAGTACCGGGGTTACAGGTGTGTAATGCCGCTACACTGGTTGGTTTTCATGGCTGGCTCAGCGAGAGGGCGTCACAGCATGTTGTGCCTGGGATTGAACTCTGGTGCTTGTGTTTGCCAGGCAGATGCTTATACTGTGGAACTATCTCCCCAGTCCAATCTTCAAGTCTTAAAAAACATAGAGTTTTTTTTTGTATTTTAGGGAAAGGTCTATAGGTGTTCAGGGTCTCACTACTAGATCAGACTCATAGTGATTCTACTGTTTACAACCTCCCAAGTTCTGGGATTACAAGCACGTGCCACCATGTTCAGTCTCAATCACCTTCTCAGCACTCCCCAGGTGCAGAGCCAGCACTGCAAGCCCAGGGATCCAACCCCTGACCCCTGTGCCTGCTTTAAGGTGCTTTAATCTGCTGAGCTATCTCGCCAGCCCTAAAGTTCAGTGTAATTTTTTTTTTTTTTTGGTACCAAATTTTTTTTGTGTTGATTGTTATAGTGTGAGGCACAGAGAAAGATGACACTGTTTTCCCTGACAGATTCAACCACTGAAACTCTGCTTGGTGGGACCTTTTTCCATTAATGCTCTCAACTTCTTTTTCCTGATTGCTAAAGTCACCATAGGAACTTTGGCACCTGAGCTTCTGCATTCACAGAATCCTCTCACTTGGGTGAGCTGTTTCACGCTGGTCTTCTCCAGCAAGGACTTACATTAGAGTTTCTTTCTTGTTCAGAGTTATGTTTCTTAGGTCTGGCCATAATTTGTCACATGCTTTAGAGCCTCTGGGGAAAAAGTAGGGAGGGATAATCAGAAGGGGAGGTATGAGAAAAAGCTATAAATTAAATGGTAGTGCAGAACTTGTGACCTGCAAGAATCTAAGGCTGAAGGAGGAATGCATTGACCCAGGGGCTCTGGAGGGAAGATGTGCTTCTGTCTGGGATTATCACTGACTGACCACTAAAACTGCCAACTAAACAGGATCCAACGCTAGATCCAAGTTGGAAACAGCCAAGTAGGACCCAAGGCATCTATTTCACTAGTTCTACCCCTTACAGATGAATTTTTCTGATGGAGTTGAATAATATTTCTGGGTTTACAGTTGAGTTTTAACCCTTTTCAATGATGGAAGCCTAGGGAGATTGCAGAGAGCACAACATCACATCCAACTGTCATTGTCTCATAAAGGGAAATTTCTGGTGATTTTATTTTTTATTAAAGTAGCACATGAACATGAAAGTATAATGTTGAACTTTTATGTATCACAGGAAAATAAAATAAAGAGGCTCTATTTCTGCTCCAGCTTTCTTCCAGTTCCATTTCCCACGTTCCCATTTCCATTTCCTCCAGTTTCTACTTTCTAAAACATATGCATTACTTTATGAAATAAGTAAATTCAGGAAATTTGTCATAAATTTAATATTATTTTCCAACATGGAGTCTATATTGAAAACTTTAGAAATGATCCAGGAGTGTTTCTCAATGTATCCTCTCCCATTGCCTGCATCTGCATCCAGTTCCCCTTTAATCTGAAAATGTCCTCTAACCTTTCCTTTTCTTTATTGACAGTTTTGAAGAATGTAGGCCAGTGCTTCCTTAGGATGTCTCTGAAATTGAGTTTGTCTGATGTATCTTCATTACCACACTCAGGTCATGCATATTTTATAGGAATGTGTGAAAGGTGACATCTTGTCTTTCTTAGAGTATCACATCAAAAGGTGCATGACAAAACCACTTGGCCTCTTTATTGATCTTGCCTTCAGTGCTTTAGCTAAGATAATATCCAAAAGCTGTCTCATATATTCAATTTTTAAATAGCATATATATATATATATATATATATATATATATATATATATATATATTCTTTTCCTTAGTAATTTTTATTCAATAATTTTAGCACCCATTAGTCATCTCAAAATAACTATTTCCATAATAATGGCAAAAATGATATGCCTGATCATGACTTCTTCATTTGTTGACTTGCTTTACTTCTGTGTTTTTTCATAAATGTTGAGATATGAAATTTTATTAATTTAAATATAATACAATATTTGCATTAAATTATGTTTATTTCTTCCCTATCAGTGTGGTCAATTGGAAGTATTTCCATATTGATTTTGTTGTCTTTCAAAATACCTTCATTACTTTCTTCTTGGTGTCCAGCAGTTCGCAGGATGGAATGTTTGTATCTTTGGAGCAGCACCTGAGATCAAGGTGGGACAGTCATGGTCCTGCACACACAGCTCGCAAGGAGTCATCTCCATGTGGTTGCTAACAAGCTCTGATGGCCACGAAGAGGAAAAGCCCCACTGTCTTCCAGCCATATCTATCTTGTGCTTCAGCTTTCCACTTATTAGAAGAAGCCCACCCGTATTATGGAGGATGGTGTTCTTACTCAAGCTGTAAACATTATACATAAAAATCACATTTAACTTAAAAAAATAATAACTTCACAGCAATACCTAACCTAGTGTTTTGCTGAACAGCTCTATTCTGTAGTCTAATCAGTTTGACACATGAAATTCATCACCATGTCACTGCTTGATGTGGCCATACTATAGACTTCTCAACGATCCTATGTGTAGCTCTTCAGAATACTTAGATTTTCCACTTAAAATAATGCTTCTATTAATGATGTGTTCATGTACAATTATTTTTGCGGAGTCTCTTCAGAGTAGTCATATCAAAGTCCTATTGCATCTTGAGATAAATGAATATATTATTTTGATAAATATTCCAAATTTTTCACCATAAGGGTTATATAATTTGTATTTCCATCCACAATATATGAGACCCTAGATGTTTTTCTTGTCACAGAAAAAGTTATAAAGGTTTGTTTTTTACTTTTCTCATTTTTAAATCAACAATAATTGATATTTGAATATGCAGCAGTCGATTGAGTCACTGCTCATGATCTATACATGAATGTGAATAGCAAGAATGTGTGGACTTTCCTCCACTCTTTCATAATCCTTTATAAAAAGAACAAAATAAAAACACAACAGTGATACAGACATCAGATATAGAAGAAAACTGCCCTCAGAAGTACTGAACATGTACGTAGAAAATAGAAGGTAGATAGACATCTACCAAAGGATTGTAGAGGAGCTTCAAATCAAAATAAACAGACAGAGTTTAGTGGATTGAGAACTGGAGATTTGTTTGAACATCTAAAACCAGAAGAACAGAGAAAGAATAATTTTTTTAATTGAGTGATGGTTGAACTACTCTTTGTAGAATACCTCCAATGGTTGGCTTTTTAAACCATTGTTCTGTGCTTAAGGAACACATGATAAAACCATCCATTTAGAATAAAATATGTTTAGATTCCCCAGTAACGTGATGCAAGTAGACAATTTTTAAAAGATGTTTCCAAATCCAGAATCAATAAACTATAGAGCAGACTATTTTTATTCTTTTCTTTATACATCCACAATAACCAATGTGTAAATGGTGTGTAGTATCATAATAATGCTGGTTATTGTCAATAGGCCAAAAATTAAAGATAATATAAAATGGAATCTGATTCTCAGTTTTCAAACAGACAAACAAAAGATAAAAAATGTGAAGCAGAAACGGTACAAAAAGGCAAAGAAGAACAACATTAAAATCAGGGTTTTAGCATTGAAACTTAGTGGATGAAAAGAGTTTCAAAACATAAGTATCCCTCATGACTGGCAAGCCGCAGGGCGCACTAAGACAGCAATGAAGTCAGGGTGTAGTGAGACCCTGCACATACACATAAAAAAAATTAGATCATTAAAAAACTTTTGTTCCTCAGTTAATTGATTACTTGATACATTTTAACAAGACACTAACTGGGCATATTTTCATTTTAGTTTAACTGTGTATCCTAGCCCATCTGTTATGTAAAATAAATCAGGCCTCTGGATCTAGGTAGTACACAGTTGAGCTTGTCAGAGAAAATCAGTGCCAATACATACACTCCTAATTATCATTTTATTCAGATAAAGATTTGACATAATCATAAAAATACTATGTTTCCTGAAATATTGAGATTCCACCTTTTAAATGTAATTACTGTCACAAACATGTTGGTTTTGTGTTAACAAAATTTAGAATCATACTATGTAATTTAAAAAGCAAACTCAGAAGGGAAGATGCAATTATATTTTTGTAGTGGTTGTAACAATTCTTATAAATAGCTTAGGATAATGTAATTGATTATTTCCAGGCTGGCTATCTAGCACAGTATTTCTAAAGAAAATTGCTAGATGTTTCTGCCAATATACAATTAGATACAATCATGTTTATTAGTGTTTGAAAATGAAAACTGTAATTTACTTGTAGCTCTTCTGAGAATTGCTTTGTACAGAAAGATCTTTTCACCAGACCCTGAGACATGGAACTTGTCAAGTTAATACAAGAAGTGAATAGAATTGTTCTTTTTCTCTTATATAAGTACTCACATCTCTGTGAAGTCTGCAACCTTTGTGATGTGCCATTCAAAATGAAAAGTCTTAGAGTAAGTGCAGAAACAAGTCTCCCTACTCAAGAAAGGAAAATGGTGTGAATGTGTCCTTCCTATTTTTCCACCTGTGTTTTTTGTTCCCTATATTACCCAGGACTCACTAGAATCAACGTAAATCCATTCAAGTGTTAATCATAGATATGCAGTACAAGCAGTACCTATTCAATGTCCTTCTTTTTCTCAGCACGCATATTTTTAGCACACATATTTTTCCTAAAAAGTTAGTAAATAGAAAAAAAATGTTTTGAGTACTTTTCTACCTGTGACAGCCTCAAAGGACCATATTAACATGGTAAGAAAAAGGATATGTGAAGTCAACTATAAGAGTCTGAATCGATCTTCAGTCCTTTTGAGCAGGGACTTTCAATGCTATTTCAAATGCTATTTCAATTCCACAATATTAACTCAAAAATTGAGGACAACTCATCTAACACCTAGTAGGATCATTACAAGGATTCAATAGTGCTAAAAGTCCATAAAGTACTTGGGACAATGTCTAATACACAATATAACAAATGTTAAAAACTGTAACTTTAAACATGAAAAATAACTGCAACAACATGGATAATAGATCCATCCATATGTTACTCACCATGACTCAATGTCCTATCCTAGTAAAATTGAGATTATATCTGCACATAGCTCATGGCCTGGTGCAGATCTGTTCTTCATGATGAGATGAGCTGGAAACATCATCCTTGACATGAGACCTGTCCACATCAGAGGCCAAAACATAGGTCAATGTGTTACTGTCAGCATATTAAAATTCTTATAGTATATTTTACCTTTTAATTTGTGTTGTATACAAAGTTCAACAAAACATGGGACACATGTATTGCTAGAAGAAATAAAATTTTTTATGCATATGGACTGTGCAAAGACACTCTATTCACATGTACTATTTGTGGTGCCCATGGCCGTAGACTCCTGGGAGACCCATGATATATGGGAACCCAAGAAGACACATAGAGGGCATAGTAAGTTTGTTACATATACAGTTATATGGGGAATGACAATTCCAAAATATCATAACTTCAGTGCAAGTCAGATTTTATACATAAAGAGGAAAAAGTCAAATAATTCACAATATTGATCAAGGAATCTTGTTATAACTTTATCAACCAGTTTGTTACTTCAGTTAAAAGTGATACCATAGAAGTAAAGTAATGCATATTTTTTATTTGCTTCAGTACTTCCTCCCTAATTAATAAATCAAAAATAGTCTTGGTAGAATATGCACACATCAAGAACTGTAAAAGAATAATTCCGTTTGTTTTATGTGATATTTTATCCTTACAGTATGAGAAAGGGTAAATATATGCAAAGTAATAACATACAGAGTGTTAGTGAAATATTTGCAGTTAACAGTAATTGCATGAAGTCATGATGAAACAAAATTCACTAATAATTTTAAACTTTGTTTTCTAACTTAGAATCACATTGAATAACAAATACAAAATATTATCATGAATCTAGAGAGAGATTATGGAGGGAAGGAAAATCTTTATATTATACTATATTATAATGGTGATTACTTTCTATTTATGGACAAAGTTCCATTTTCATCTTTTATGAGACCCTGTATCTTATGTAGGTGACCCTGAAATAAGTTAATAGATTTATAACTCTTAACGTATTAATATGCAATGAATGTCAAAATATGATAATCTGTTTCAATTTTTATTTTACCTACTCCAAATTTTATGTTAATGCTTTGATTGAAAGGAGTCCTATTCTTTAATTAACTTGGTTAGTAATAAGGAAATAGAAACACTAATAAATGCCCATCCTTTTAAACAGAGGAGGTATCTGTCTTTTCTGGCACTGAGACACTGCTGTTATCTACCCACCACCTCCCACTCAGCTCCACTATCTGTAACTCTTGGAAGTATAGAATGTTTCCCCTCCTTTTCTCCTACATTGTAACTCTAACCCCTTCCACTTAAGATTCATTAGAATAGCTTGTTTCACAAATTTGTCTTATATAACTTTTCTATTGAAGACACTTGGTAGGTTTGTATCTCTTAAAATCTTGTGCAAAGAAGCTGAAAATGGAAAATGGAATTCGTTTATCCATAGTTAATCCAGGCTTTTTAGAGAAACCGGAGCTCTGTGACACCTAATGAAGACTAATGGACTTCTCCCATACATTTTTCTATCTCATATTTATGAATATGTTGAGATATTATTTGTTGTTACCACTGTCTTATAGATAAGATAATGAAATATAAAAAGCGAGAGTTGTCGCTAAGTGACAGAATCAGGTTTTGATTACTAATGAGCTCAAAACTTTTCAGTAAACCACAGTGCCACACCTCATATTAAATGTAGGTGATTTCTTATAGGTTATATTCCGTCTCCCTCAGGTATCATCCAAGGTTTCCAGAAACAGGGAATATTAGTATAAAATGGTGTATTTTCACTTCTAGCTTTTGATTGATTTTCCCCCAAATTATTCATTTATTGCCTAAGAGTAGTCAAGTATTGTGGTTAGTACTCTACTTTTTTATATAAAGAAAAGACAATTTCTTACCTTTAGGTGTTTTTCAATTTAAGGGGAAACAGACACATGCACTTGAAACTATGATACATGGAAGGAATAAAAATCCCGTTTGCATCAAACCATCATAAAGTCTGAGAAAACATATATTGCTGAATTGGAATCACATGCATTCTGCTTAAGTAAATTCAAGAACAAGTCCAATCATTTACATCCCTAACCATGTCCCACACCATGCCAATATTGCTGGTTTAAAGCGCATTCTATGAATACCACCACGCTAATGTACTTGTTAGAATATGAATTTCTACATTTGATGCAGACAGAAAGGGAGAGCTACACAGTTTTCAAGATCAAATCAAGAAAAGATTCACAAAGCAATGAACATTAGTAGGTAGATTTGCAGCATCTTGAGAACTAGAGCAAAGGAAAAATGTGAGAAATGAATAAGTTGAGTAAGAAAATCATTACATGTACAAGAAATCGACGAGTACTTCTTTTAGCTACAATTATAAAACTCCTAAGTTTTACTACCAGCAAAATATCAATCTCACTTTATTTTAACCAGACATTACTAGCTAGTCAGAAATTTATTAGCACTCTATGTTGTAATCCTTTGCCCTAAACTCATTCTTCTATGTCTCTACAGAAATTTTGAAATTCTATTCACTCTGAATTCTGTTCACTTTTCTCCTTTCTTCACAATACGAAAGCTACTTAAGAGAGATGATGATTATACATTTTCCAAGTCTGTAGTGACTTGTTCACAGACTATGTTAACAAGTGTCTGCTCACTGAATAGTTGAATGAATAAATCAAGCATTCTAAAATGTAAAATGAACATGGCTAACAATGCTTATCTAAGAATTAGGTAAAATATGCACCTTTGGGGATCTTAAGGATGGGGTACAATTCCTCATAGTTTTTCTTTTATTTAGCTTTAATTATTGTTAAGAAATAATGAAGATATAAATCAACCTAACAACTCAAAATGTACTTAGACATTCTAACAGCCTCTCCACTCTTAATTCAATTTAAGTTATGAAAACATTGGTAGATTAGTAAAAGGGAATATAAACAGCTTGAGACAGGATTCAAGGCTGCATGCTGAGCAATTACCAATCTACATCAAAAATGATGGCCCTGATGTAAGCGCCCTTGGAGTCAGACTGTCACAATCTGTCTGCGGCAGCATGGATCCGCAGGCGCTGGAGCACGCACATGGCCCCGCTGTCTGCACGGCACGGAGCCACTTGCAGACCTCTTCTTCAGATGCTTGGAATGCTTTTCAAAACCATTGCTTTTTTAGAAATGTATTTATTCAAAATTACATTATGGCAGAGAGGACAATCTTCCCAATATTGACCTAGAAACATAAAAGTGAGGATGTTTGGGGATTTTTGCTTTGTAACTCTGAAGCAGTATTCATGTTTATAAAAAATGTGGAGACAAACAGTGTGAATGACCATAGAATCTTAATTGTCTATTTAGCTTGTTCAAGTTATGAAGTGAAGTTATATGATGTCATTTATTGCTTTTGTAATAGTGTTCTCAAATTCACACCAAAACTCTCTTTTGACTTGAAAAAAAAAAAATCAGGCTTCTCCTATATAGTCAGCAGAAAGCAGAGAGGAAGCGAAAAGCATTAGCAACTCAGTAAAGCAGAAAGAAAGCAGCTTGCTCACACACAGCTCTTCAAGGAATCAGCAGCTTCTTTTTTTTTTTTTTTTTTTTTTTTTTTTTTGGTGGAACCAGGGATTGAACTCAGGCCCTTGCACTTGCCAGGGAAGTACTTATTCCACTGAGCCATCTCCCTGGCCCCTCAGCAGCTTCTTGTGCTAGACAAACACCTCCCAGTTTATTTAATTCATAAAATAGATCATTCTCATAATTGTAGCAATTTTAATCCCTGAGACCTCAACATGGGTATTTCAACACATAGAAAACCTTAAAAAATATGTTCTCTTTCGTTCTTACTTCATTGGTTGAAAATGATGAGACTATTTCTTATTGATGGATTGGGGCTTAGGTAGCAGGACAGAGCTAACAATTTGCCATCCATCTCTTCCACCAGGCAGGTCATATCACAGAAACACACGTTACTATTCTAACTGTCCTCTTTAGATATTGGATATTTTGTCTTCCACCTTTCTCAAGACAGACCACTATTTCACTAAAAATGTAATACCCACTCCAGTTGTTACTTGCATGAAATTAATACTCCATGACTCACATTCATGTGAAAAATAACATTTCTTGGAGAGTTTGGTGGTATAAATATGCAGAAATGTCTTAAAGTAGAATACTTCTCAGTTCATCAGAAAAGAATTTTTTATATTCTATTTAATTTTTATTGTAGGATTATTATTTTATCTAATGATGATCATAATGCCAACACTGCATTTTGCTCAATGACAAAACACTTTGCTGAGCAATAAATGTAATTTAATTGGTTTAATTTAATCCTAATAAACCTCCCCTAAGTTAAGTTTTGACATACAACTAACAAAATAAGCAGCTGAAGCTCACTGATATGATATAAATTGTGAATAGGATACTGCTCTCCAATGTTTGTTCATATAATTCTAACCCATATTCAATTAAGCATTGCTCTCTTGTGATTTTTAAACTAGTAAATATTAATATCAATATTGTACAAAAAATGTCATACGAAAAAAATAATCACGATTTTAGGTGTGTAGTTTGTACTGAATCAACTGAGAAACAGGATTCTTTAAGTTATTAAAAATATTTTTCCTAATTTGTAGAGTGAGAAGAAAGAACTGTCTTTGATTTATGCTAGTGGAAGGAGAATTCTTCAGCTCATAGTTCACACATTCCAACAATGATGAATAAACCCCCCAAATCAAGGGTAGGAGTCTGGGGTGGGGAAGTTTCCTCTTTCTACCACTTTGTCTCTATTCCATGGAACAGGTGCAGCCAGCCTGGTGGATGACAGCAGGAAGGGGTGAAACGATCGGAGGCCTGGGGCCGAAGGTCTGTGCCCAATCTCTGGCCCTGCTGTTTACTTTTTTTTGAATTTAAATAATTTGCCTAAAGTCTTTATCTCATTTTTCTTAACAAAATCTTTAGTTATAGTCCCTATCACGGGTGTGTTGTGAGTCAATACATGCAAAACTTGACATTATGCGCAGTTCATAGTATGTGCTCAGTGTGTACCAGAACCCATATAAATCTTGGTGTTCTTTATTGGATGTATTAAGTAAATACTTTTCACTCGGAGCAGAATGCCATCTTATTGTTCATTTAAGGAAAATGACAAGAAGACCAATACTGGTTTGGTCCCCCAGGCCATTTTAAGTGCCAAATGTGTACTATTGAACTTGACACTTTATCTTTAGGGTATATTATTAAAGTGGTTGCAATCTGACTGAACAATATTCCCTAATCATGCAAATAACAAAAATCCCTATGTCACAATGGAGAAATCTGGATCTAATGAGAACCTATGGATTTGTGGGGCATAAGCAATGGAAGATTCTCATGCTTTGGTAAAATAAATGATTTGTTGAAATGTTTATGTGATACGTTTTGTGGAACAGAAGCACAATTTTTTTTTTATTTCTTAAAGAGACTACAACTTAGAATTAAAACAGAAAAAATTACAAGTGATACAAAATTTCCCTTAACACAGTAATATGGATTTCATAGTATTTATTGCAGTACATAGTGTTGTCTTCCAATCAGCTATTCATATTACCAGATTTATGCATGTAAAAATTTGAATAACAAAAAACCCCAAAGAAATATATAAGAAATTAAGAAGAGAAAAAGTGCACAAAATTGAAGGAGACAAAATAAATTAAAGCATTAAGTGCTCCTTTCCATAGAGGAGCAGAAATGAACAGTGCAGTTGTCTAAACCATCCTGCTTATATACGTAGATTAAATTCCTTTCCCCAGCTCCCTCTCCTGTCCTCCTCAACTCAGTAATGTTTTCATTTTGAGTAAGTTCATTCCCCTTTCCCTGTGTCTACTGTACCCTTCAGATTCCACTTTCCCTTTCAGATTTTCACACTTAGGACACAGTATAATGGTTGCACATGCAGGTCTGAATCACTCCAGAGTATGTTCTCTAGTTGCATCCATTTGCTGACCAAAGACTCAAATTTGTCCTGTTTTATAGCTGAATAATACTCTGTTGTGTAAAAATACCACAGTTTGTTTATTCATTCCTCAGTTGATGATCACCTGGCTTTTTTCCCAGGATTTAGCTATGTCAAATTGTGCTGATAGAAACATGGGTGCACATGTATCACTGTCGTGTGAGGTTTTCAGTTGTTCTGGAAAAAATACTCAAGAGGGGAAGAGCTGGCTTGAATGGGATCTCCAATCCTAGCTGTTGAAGGAATCTCTGCACTGGAAATCAATGTAGAGGTTCCTACAACTTTTTCTTAATCATCCCCTTTTCTTACTAGTTCATGTAACTTAAGCCCCTTACCTCTAAAACACATAATAACTAAAGACTCATAATTCTCAAAAAAGTTTTTAAAATGGCATTTTGGTGGCTTTATGCATAGATTATGACTTTCTTGCAACTAGGCCAGAACTGGCAATGATACCGGGATAAGGCTGAGGGAGGGAAAGCACAGTGAGCAGAAAACTGAAGCCAGCTGACAGGTCAGTAATCTTACAGAGCAGCACAAAGTGCGAGAGAAACTGTCGATGAGGCATGCTGGACAGAACCGCTGCACAACTCTGCCACCGTTCATCCAGAAAATGTGTTGAGGTGCCCAGGACTGCCAGGCATCTCAGCCCACCAGAAATTTCAGTGTTACAATAGGAATTGCTTGAGGAGCAGGATGGAGAGGAGTGTGGAGTGCAAACACATGTGACTGCTAGGTTAGCAGACAAATATTTTGCTTTAACATTACTTATCTTAAAGTTATTTAAGCTTTTTTCCTTACTTTTATGCAAAGTTCCAATAACAGGCTGTGACTTTACTATGAGGTTTGTATCCATGTGCTTTTTCTAATGAGCCTTGTCATTGCTGGATGCATTTCTTCACAATTATTATTACTGTGTTGAATATCATACTAATTTCTCTATTTTTCCAGTAAGCACAATGTTTTAAAGTCCATCGATGTCACCTTGTGATCAGCTAACCCTCAGCATCTTTGATCAGTCGCATATGGCTGTATAGTATACATGTATTAATTTGTTTTCTATCACTTATATTAGCAAGGATATAATCTCAGAGTGCTTCCAATTCTACTAAACAAAAAATAATACTGCAATGAATATCTTGTACTTGAGAGACTTTAAAGCTGAAAAGCTTTAAAGGCCTGACACCAAATATTTTGTGTTTGAAATGCAGCTCCTGGTAAGGACACTGCTTTGAGTCTGAGGTCTATGCACATTATAATGGGAAAGCACACTGGTCCCAAAGGATCTCTTGAGTTCAACTCATATTCCAATCTTCCTACATTTCGTACAATTCTATTCATCAGAACCAATTGTGTTTCTTCTTTGTATAACTAATTTGTTGTAACTTACTTGTTGTCTCCTGATGTCTACAAACAGCCTATCAGATATTCCTGAAGCAACCACAAAAGTCTGTTTGATAGGATAATTGAAATGTACTTTGATAGGCTCTGTGGACTGAATTTTGTTCTTCCAAAATTCACATTTTGAAGCCCCAAGCTCAGTGTGAACATGGTGGAAGATACTTAGTACAGTTTGCAGGAAGATAATTGATTTTAAATGAAGTCATAATGGTGGAGCTCACCCCAACACAACTCATGATCTGTTAAGGAAAGAGGAGATAAGACCAGGAAGTTAGCTCAGTGAACTAAGCCCCTGCTTAGGCAAGCACAGGGATATGGGCTTAATCCCAGGCATGCAGAGCTGGCCATTGAAACTTGGTGTGCTAATGCACACCTATAACCTCAGTGCTGGGAAGGCTGAAAAATGGAAATTCACTATGAACCCAAGCTGCACAGTGAGACCCTTTACCAAATGCATAAATTAAAAAAAAAAAAAAGGAGACTCTACTCTTTGCCTCCTCTTGAGCCCAGAGAAGAAACTGCAAGGACTCACTGAGAAAGGAGTTCTCTAAAGCCAAGAAGACAAATCTCATCAAAAACCAGCTCTATAAACACATTGATCAACCTTACAACCTCCAGAAGTAGGAGAAAACAAATTTCAGCTATTTAAGCGGTCTAACAGGCAATATTTTGTTATGTCAATCACAGATAATCAAAACAAGAGTGAACACTGACCCATTTTGGAAGTCTGGATGTTCATTGTTACAGGGTTCCAAGCTGTGGGAAGTTCGAAAAACAAACTTCATAGAGAAATGCAGATTGCTGACAAATGGAGCTATTAGCATTTCATCCACCAGGCTCTGAATCTTACTACAAACATTATGGTGTTTGGAAATCTTCATTTTAGCATATGCACTCATCCTGAAGGACTGACTCATTATTTCAGGGTGTTACCTCTGAGATGGTATTTTGGCTGAGTTATTGGAAAGGTGGTTCATCTTTTTATGTAGCTGAGTGACTTTAGGTGATATGATACGTACTATAACCAGTGGATCCTACAGTCATACACTCACTAACACACTTCTTTGTATAGGCAGTGAAGTCAGACGCTATGCTTCATGAGATTTTATAAGTGTAAATTAAGCTTTACAAAAATGCCTGACAGTGTGATTTCTGCTGCTCACTGGTCAAGAAAGGCAAATTTTTACTTAAAATAGCCATCAATTTCTGTGAGGAGTAATAACAACTCCTCTCAGAATGAAAGGCACTAAAAATAAAGACCCAGTCCTAATTTTCTTGAGCAATATTGGGAAGTCAGTTTCTATATTCAGTGAAAAACTGGAATTAAAAGATAACAGGACCTAGATCAGCCTTCATAAGTCGAAATAAGAGATACCCTTTGTCACCATCCTCATGACCACCGCATCTGTGTACCTGTTGCACAGATTCTGTTATGGCTAAGGACCTGCTAGATGTTTTCTAATGAGTGTTTATGTGTTATAGGAAAAATTTCACATTTCAAACCACTCCAACAACTTACTCAAGAGATCTCACCACGAAAATTCTTCACTCCTTCTAGACTTTATCTTATAGGATCCTGAAAAATGAATCTGCTCACTGCCCAGGAACCTCTGTATCCTCAGTGAGGGGCCACTTCTCCTTCCTCAGCTGGTACATGATGAGATCCTCCTCGTAGGAACATCTGTTTCCTTCTTGAAAGCCTCTGAAGGCGAAATGCTTTAGACTCTATTTCTCTTTGTATTCATGCAACAAGATGGCTCTCTCACAGTGCACATAGGTTACAGCCTCTTTCTGGAGACAGTTCGCAAAGGCCTCCAAAGACCCGTGGATGCAAGCCACAGGAAAGGGACATGTCTTTGGGTGACACTCCAGTTTGACACCCTGCCCCTTACTGTGGTCTCTAGTCCTGCTTGAGCTCCAGCCCAGATACAATACAATACTTTCAATTTGCAGTAAAATGTGACTAAATTGGTCCAACTTCACAATTTTAAAAACTCCTAAGTGGCAGTTTTGAATGTCTGATTACTTGTTACTATATATATATATATATATATATATATATATATATATATATATATATATATATATATATATATTTGTATTTAACTTGGCTCAAAGATCTGTGTCATAAATACATGTAATTTTCTTTTGTTACATTCATGGACTTCTTTAAGAATTTCATAATGTTTTGATTTTTCCATGGAGGCTAGTATAATCTTCTTACAACATTTTCCTCTCCGATGATGCCTGTCACAGTCTAAGGTCGGCATGATGGCATTACCTGAAGCAGAGATGACTGCTCGATCATTAGCATCCCACTAAGATTCCCGCATTCAGGCCACTGCACTGAATTACCATAAGCTGGGTGACTAACAACTGGAATGTATTGCTTATAGTTTTAGAAGTTAAGAAAGTGATGGCACTCCTGTGGGATTTGAATTTAGAGGTCAGAGAAATATAATACTGAAGTTTATGCTGATGAAAATTTAATACTGTGTTAATTATGCTAGCGTGAGCCCTCAGAAGAAAGTCAAGATTCCAAAACCAAAGTTTTACACTAAAATTAATTCATGTATATTTCACACAAATGACACATTCTGGCATTTCATTTATTAAAGTCATTTGGCTAAAAGCAATGAGCAAGCTACACTTTTCCGCTGCCTTAGTAAATTCATAGTAATTAGCCTGCAAATTTGGAGGCTACTCATTAGTAAATTATTTTTCACAGAATGCCTTCAAATCCAAATCAAGTCCGTTTAATTTGAAGAAGTATTATTCAACCCAGATATTGAGAATATTCTTCTCTTATAATGAATTTTTTAAATCTATTTAACTAACTTTTGTAAATCTCATCATGCTATAGGTATGATTTTAAGGTAAAATAGTACATAAAATAGACACTTGCAGTTCTCACAAGACAGAAAGTTATACAATACTAATTGTGATCGTCCCCATCTTTATCACTGGTGTGTTAAAGTGAAATGTTCAGATCGTTAAAATGTACTAAGATTTATGTATCTTCTGAAATGATCACTATGTATGCAGAATCCTTGAATCAACCTTCACTATTCTTTTTTCCCACCTCCCACATCTGGTCCATTATACTGTCACCTCTGCCTTTAGAATAAATCCCAACATAACTACTTCCTGTTTCCTCCCACACTAGCACTGCAATCCATGTAGCCATTATCTCTCACCCAGCTGGCAGTAAATTCTTGATGAATTTTCCTCCTTCTGTTGGCACTAATCACTCTATCCATAGTCCATCCTTGAGACAAGCCAGAGTGGTCTACTATCACTTTTATTTATCTGATCCCTTTTACATTCTTAATGGCTCCCCTAACTCCAGGGGTTAGGGATGGAGACCTGTGATGGATCATGTTCTTAGCACCCTTAACGTCCTAGTTTTGATTCCAAGGACCATATTTTCATAAAAGAAGAGACTCAGAATACTTACCGTGAGACTCACTGATTTAAAAAAATGCACCACTCATGTAAGTGATGCTGATAATGGGATATGCACATACATACATATATATATATATACATACATACATATATATATATATATATATATATACATATATATATATATGCATTTCTCATGGCAACAGGTACATGGGACATATCTACACCTTCATCTCGATTTTGATATCAATCTAAAACTTCAATGAATAAAGTCTATTTTTTAAAACTTCCTGCTATGATTTAAAAGATGTATATATGTGATCTAGTTCCTAGGAACTGCTTTTATTTCATTTTTTACAATTCTGCCCTTGTTCATGCCAACTCAGTCTCACAGGTTTCTTGCTGTGTCTCAGACACAACAAGCTGACCTTTACAAAGGGTCTTTGTACTTTTTCTGGCTATCCGAAATGTTCCTCCCCAGGTATAACTACTTCCCTACCTTCATCTTGTCTACATTCAAGTGGCAACTACTTAGCCAGGACTTTTATGGCTGTCCTACTTAGAAGTGTCCTTGCACACCACTTTTTTTCTACTTCATTATCTTGTTTTTTGTTCCCTTAAGCTGCTTCCTAGCAATAGGTGATTATATTTATTTATAAATGTACTTGTCTACTACCTTTTAAGAAAATATAAGCTCTATGAAAACAGATACTTACTATTGCTGTCTGCTAGTCTATTTCCTAATCTTAAAGCAAAGCATTACTAAGTAGTGTTTAGGAAGAGTTCATGAAGAAATGCAATAGATGCTTTTATTAAATATATGAACATAGTGAAGTTTTCTCAGTACCTAGAATTCAGGCAAACAATTTTTTCACCTACTTCATTATTGATAATCTTTCATAGTCATAAGGAAAAGAGAAAATGTATTTTCATGCAGAAGCTTAAAGATTTAAGAGTTAAACATCCAAGTAGCATATTAGTTTTATTCACTCAAAGTTGTTGTCATCTTCATTTTGTCATCTCATGCTAACTGTATTTAGCTAACTTGAGTTATTATGTATTAATTATAATACTGCTGCTAAAGTTTTAATGGAAACTAGCAGTAATAAATTAAAATGATATGATAGTAAATTTGTGAAGAATATTTATTATTTTACTGGCATGTCACACCTCTAATAGCTATATAATTTTAATATGTACAATAGCAACATAAGGAAAGTAATATTAACACACTTGACAGATGGGGACACTGAATGGATATGTAACTGTATTTAACCTAGTCAGTCAAAATATTGGCACACAGTAACATTTGTCAGGATTATGAAGAACAAACCCTGCAAACTCATTTTTCTTTCAAAGAAATTGTTTCATATGAAAAACAGTTTTCAAACTCATTGTATAGTTCTTTGCTGGTTATTTAACACATGGACATTAATATGTTGATTAGATATACTGTATAATAGCTGATACCTTATTTCATCATATTATATATTTGTTATTCTTCCCATTTTGCTTTAAATCCAGTATTCAAGAGAATGCATATAATTTTCAGAAAGCTTAAACATTTGGGTACATTTTAATGCACATGAATTGAGAAAATTTGTACTTAATAATCCTTCTGAATGAGTACTATATTAAATAAATTCAAACTCTGCCATTCCATGAAAAAAGTATGTAGGTTTGTGAGGCATTCCATTAAGTCTAAACAATGTATATTTATGGTCTCCATAGAAACGCGAACACCTTCATTTTCCCAGGACTATGATGAATCAGAAGGCTCTTGTTTCAGCTGCCAGGAGCAACTCAGATTCCCAGTCATTTGCTTGATCTTATGGCTCTCCAGCTACTTGTACCTAGCATCCAGGCCTTCTGAAATTGTGGATACTGCTAATATCTCGATCATAGTCTCCATGGTTGAAATTGTATTCTTTACCCACTCTCATAGGTGAGTGGGATTATGAGTTAGAGCCAATGGTCTATTTGCAATCCTAGAGCTAAACAGTAGAACTTGAATACACTGGAATGGATGAATTGACTCATATCACATTCCCAGATGAATTTACTGTTGTGAAACTGTTGTGCCAATATCAATAAAAATGGACAATTGAAATTGGAGACGCCAGAAAATTAAGTGCCATTAATTTCTTTATTGTTGGACAGTTTAGAGGAAGATAAATCTTCAAGGAGAAGATATAATTTAAAATGTAATATTATACTGTGAAAGTACAGTTACCGGACAGAGTGCCTGCTTTGGAGAGGCAGGACCAGGGTTCAACCCGAGGTCCCAAATGCCACACTGGGACCTTCTCCTGGGCCTGTGATAGTCTGGGCATAGTGGCACACACCTACAATCCCAGCCCTGAGGAGGCTTAAATCATGAGGATCACCAGGAGTCTGATCTGCACAGTGAGACTCTGTGCCAAATATACAAAATTTAATAATAATAATAATAATAATAATCATTGTAGTTAAATAGTATTGTGACTTTAATTTTTTTTTAAATTCTCACAATAAAAGCACTTTGTAATTAATTGTCCTCCAATTACTCCCTTTGGGTTCAAACACGTTTATCACATTGTTGTTTCTGAAGCAACTCTGGGAGTCCTTTTTCATAGATGTCATTAATTGTGTCATTATGGCTGCCTCTGTCTCCTGAAATGATTAAAAATATTTCCTCTCCATGGCTATTTTGACTTCGATAAAGAACCATAATCCCACAATGTTCAGTTATTGAATAAGGTAGATAAAGACATACCATTTCAGTAGAAGTTGCCATAAACTATTTTGTAAAAGTTTTTGTTAACACAGCTTGCAATACAAAATAAATAAATTCATCATGAAGAATTGATGCATAACCCTGTAAACAACATTATTTGCAAATAACATTATTTACATCATAAATGCCTTCATTGATTGAGGACTTTGAAGCAACCCCAATAGTATAACTGAAGACTCACAAAAGAGAATTTCCAGTACTTGTTCAGAAAATGGCAAGAATAAGTAAGTCAAATTGAAGGAGAATAGTTCCAGAGGTATTAATGGCAATGTGTTGCTTATGGTAGTAAATCTTTTTTCTTTAATTATTCCATGTATTTTTTAATCACAGCTAAGGTTTGATGAAAGATGGAATTAGACGTAATCATTTTCAAAATCTCTCCAGGTTTCCTCTCTCTTGTTTCAGCTGCCAGGAGCAACTCAGATTCCTAGTCGTTTGCTTGATCTTCTGGCCCCCCAGCTACTTGTACCTAGTATCCAGGTAGAAAAAGGATTTTAACTACTAAATTTTTTATTTTGTTCTTTTTGGCTTTAAAAAAATTTAGAAAAATTTTAGATACACTGTAGAAGGAAGGTGTGAAAATTAATTTTACATATGCACTATGGTCAATTTTCCACATAAAAGCCGTGTTATATTAGCATAGTAAATTTGTTGTACTGTATGGAAAAATAGCAATATATTATCACTAATTCAAGGTAATGCTTTATTCCAATTTCATTAGTTTTACTTAGTCTTTTTCTGTTCCAGTATTCCACCCAGGATGTGACATTAGATGTAGTTATTAGGCACCATCAGGCACCATTGAGTGTGATAATCTCTGATTTTCTAAGCTTTGAGTGACCTTGATAATTTTGAGTGGCACTTTGTAGAATCTCCCTTAGTCAGGATTTGCCCAGTGTTTCTCTTCATTACCACATGGAACCTGTGGGGTTAGAAGTGGGTGCTAATTTCCTATGCTGGATGTGACAAAGTGCCACAACCTGAGTAGTTTCAAGCAAGAAAAACCTTCTTTTCTCCCAGGCATAAGGACCAGTAGCCACAAATCCAGGTGTCAGAGGCCCATGCTTCCTTTGGAATGCGTAGGAGGATTCTTTCTTGACAAATTTAATTTCTGGTGATTTGTTAAGAATTTTCAGCATCCTTGGCTTTCATCTGATTCTCCTCAACTCTACATTATCTTTATGGGCATTTACCCCTATCTCTGTCTTTAGATTGCCATCATCTTATTAGAACAGCAGTCTTACTGTCTTAGGCACAGACTCTCATTGAATATATCTTCAAAATAAAGGGAAACACTTATTTCACTCGTTTTTTGCAAATAATACAATGTTCTGAAGCACTAAGTTTAAGTCTTTATGTTTGAGAGGGCATAATTCAAATTTCAACCTATACCTTATAATAAACTTATTTCAAATATCTGTAGCACTATAAGATTATTTTGTCATGTTCTACATCTTGTCTTATGAGATGAAATGATAGGTTTTACCCATGGTGGTGGCAGTGCAGCAGAGAAGCAGAAATAAGGGGAAAGAAAACCCTGTCTTCGGTCCTCTGAAGATATGGAGAGGACAGAAGACAGGGAGATAGGCAGATCCTCTCACCTGAAATAGGGAGGGTGAGACTTTATGGACATTTGCTAGGTGTGCAGTTTGAGGGGCAGCTCTGTGACACACAAGGAACTGGAGGCAACTTGTGTGCATGGGAAAGCAAAGGAAGCTGTATCCAGGCTGGAGTGAGGAAGAAGAAGTGGCCATTGGGAAGACAGCTGTTGATTCAGCCATGCTCACTCAGGGCCGCAAGTTATCAGTTTATACTTGGCCAGAACCTGTCATTAAAAATTTATAATTGTCCATATATTCAAGTTTATCACTTATAGCATAAAGTTCCATGCTTGACAGACACATAGTGTGGCAGGTCACATTAACAGATTATACTTTCTAGGTATGGCAGAGATATCATAGACATAAAATACCATTTTTATCATATTGTATCAAAGATAGTTACTTATTTTCAACAGGGCTTATGTTCTTTTCACTGAGAGATAGCAACATAAATTATTTCAATTCATTTATCTGCATTCCCCATTTAGTCATTTACTTATTTAAATTTTTTTTCATATAATTATGGTCTTAGAGGTATTTATTTTATAGTTCAGTTATAATTCAGTGTTTTATTTAACCATCTAAATGATTCCATCTTTGGGCATTTAACCCTTTTAGTTGTATCTTTGGACATACATCCAACATGATACTTTCCTTTTCGTGCACTATTTCACTTTCCAACACTAAAAAGCGCCTCATGTTTAACTTGTGTATTTTATGTTCCAGTTCAAGAAGTATCCAGTTAATTTTTTATTAGAGAAAGTATTATATCTGAGTCCTAGAAGTACTTTACATTATTAGGATATATTTCTTATATTTGGTCAACACTCAGTTGATCAAATAAGCACCTAAATGTTTGTATGCTAACTGATGTGTTAATGCATGTTATAAATATCACTGTGTGGTCATTTCCATAGTAACCTAAACACAAGTTTATATGAATATGTCCAACTCTAATTCATTACCACATGAATTACCTATTACCTTCATTACCTACAGTTAAGTGTTATCCTAGGACACAATCTTAAGTGTCATTTGTGAATAGTACCTCATGGGGGATAAAATCTATCAGCTACAGTGAATTGACTTTGCCTTTAGTGTCATACTTTTAACTATTTTTAAAGTTTCCAACTTCAACATTTTTTATCATAGGCCCTTCAGTAAGGCCACTTTAGATGTTTCCAATCTAAATCTAAATAATCTAATCTAAATTTAGATTATTTTATCACATTTTATGCTTTACCTTAGTATCTTAAATACATTCTAAATGCTACATGCACTCTCTATGATATCCATTAATTTCTCGCTACTATAAGAAAATGCAAGAGAAAAGTCAACTTAGAAAAAGGAAGCTTGATTTTTTAACTCACAGTGGGAGAGGTTTCTGTCCATGGTCAGCTGGTTTCATTGTTGGAGCCTGAAGTGAGGCAGCTCCTAACAGCAGAACAGCTTAGTGGAAAGAAATTACTTATTTCTTGGCAGTGAGGAAACAGGATCAGAGATTGGGGGATGAGAGAGAGAGAGAGAACATACATCTTTTTAACTTCTTATGCCTTGTCCTCCAACTAGATCCTACCTCCTATAAATGCATTGATCCACAAACTTATTCATAGATTAACTCATTAAATGAATGTTTCATTATAAATCACTTTCCAAAAACCCATAATCTGGTAACCAATTCTTCAGTAGATACTTGGATGATATTTAGATCCAACCACATAAGGTCTTATAATATTAAGAAATTATCGACAAATATTTAGTATCATACATCATCATACAAATATCATAGTTAATAGGCACATCACACTAAATAATTACCTGACCTTCACTTATATAACCCTTCTTCCCATCAACTAAACTCCTAGAAACCAATAATCTTTTTCCATCTCTGAGAATTTGTCTTTTCTAGACATGTGGTAATTGCAGTCACACAATATTTAGATTTTTCAGGCTGGCTTCTTTCATTTAACAATATATGTCATGAATTTATCATTCATCTATATTGTTATGGCTTTGGAGTTTATGAACTTTAACCAGTGCCTAGCATTCCTTTTTATGCAGTACCGCAATTTATCCAAGCATTTCTTAATGACTGCTTGATTACTGCTTATTAGGAGCCATTGTGCATAAATCTACCCTTATATCCTATACAGATTTCTGTGACAACAGAAGTTTTCAAGCCAGACAAATATGTAGTACTGTGATTGTTGGATTGTGAGATTAAATTATGTTTATCTCTGTGAGAAGTTGACCAGCTGTTTTCCCAGTGAATGCAACACTTTCAAAGCACCAGTAGTAAGAAATTCTTTATTCCACACCCTTGCCAGCAGGTATTACTGTCAAATCTTGGATTTGTGCCTAACAGGTATGTAGTTTATTGTTTCCCTAAGGATGTATGATAGTAATGATACTTTCATGTGCTAATTGTCATTATTTATCTTCTTCAGTGAAATCCTTCAGATTTTGTATTATGACAAAGTGTCCCTTGAGTTTTTGACAGATCTTCTCCATGTGTACATAATTCTTGGTTGTTATTCACTTGTTCCTTCCAGAACTCTAAGTGTTTCATTCCACTCTTACTTGTCTAATGCTGTGGTCCCAATGTCTGTGCCCACTCAGCATTCACATGTTGCTACCCTAAAGGACTAAATAAAAGATGTAGTCTCCGGAGGCTTTCTGATAGGATCAGCACACATACAAAAGAAGCTCTGAGCAACTTGTTACTGCTTAACACAAAATAGAATGCAGGTAGAGTGCAGAAACAAAGGGCCTGCTATGCTGGCCCTGCCCGGGCGCACACTGAGACAGAAAGTGAGACTGGGAGTCATGGCGTGCACCTGTAATCCCAGCTCTGGGGAGGCTGTAAACAGTTGGATCACTATGAGTCTGATCTAGCAGTGAAGCCCTGAACACCGTGTAGACCCTTCCCTAAAATAAAGAAAAAAAAAAATTAAAACAAAAGAATGCAGAAATGGATCCTCCCAAGACAGTAAATCTTCCTGTACCCTTTAAAAGTATTTACTTATTTGTACAAGGTCTTGCTATACATCTTGGACTTGTAGTAATTCTCTTGTCTCAGCCACCTGAACACTGGGATTAAAGGTGTGCACCACCACAGCCAGGTTTGGTGGCTGGCATGGAGTGCCCAGGGGATACCAGGAATGAGCGCTTGTACTTGCCAGGCATGCACTTGGCCCACCGTTCTCTCTCCTCAGCCCTAATTTGCCTGTATCTTTACTTCATCTAGAAGTATGAGAAAAAGCAGTTTTCGTAAACTGCACAGTTTCTGGTTTCATAGCAGCACCAACAAACATACGCAGTTCCTGTGAGACATTGTCTGTAACTCTTGGACTTGGTTCTCAGTAAATAAGATATAACTTCCATGAGCACCAACTTCTCTCTGAATTTTCTCTGTGTTTGGTTTTCTGAAGTTTAAATATGATATATCTGTGTGTGGTTTTGGTATGTACTCTACTTGGTGTTCTGGGGGCTTCTTACATCTAATGCTTGGGTTCTTGTCAATAATTTGTTCACTACCATTAGATACTTTTTAAAGTAAACTTTTTCCTATATTTTTTCTATAACTTGTTATATTTACATATTTTGAAGTTGTCCTACAGTTTTCATACACTCTATTTTTTTTCTTTTTCCTCTACATTCTGTTCCTTTTTGTATTTCAGGTGAGAAATTTTATCTTCATACATTTAAGAATTTTTTGATGCCTAATCATTTTATATTAAGAATGAGAGGGCTAGCTAGATAACATAGCAGATTAAAGCACCTGCTTGGGCAGACACAGAGGCCAGGGGTCAATCCATGCCAGCTGTGCTTCTGGGGAGTGCTGAGAGAACAACTGAGATTGGGAGTGGTGGTGTGCACCTGTAATCTCAGCACTTGGGAAACTGAAAAACAGGAGATACTATGACTCCAATCTGTGTAGTGAGACCCTATAGAAACTTTACTAAATACATTTTAGAAAAAGAATTGAGATAGATAGGACTTGTGTGTGTCTGTGGATTGACCCCCATCTGACTAAGACTTGTGGTTAGTGTTTGTTGTGGCTATATATATTGTTACCAGTTTCTTTATTGTAAAGTGTCTTTCCTACTGATTTTTACTTTCCTTCAGTACTAGTCAAGCTATTTGTGTGTCTTACTACAATCCACAGTAATCACACATAACAGCTATTTGTTTCTCAACACTGTATGAGCTGGAGGAAGCTTTCTATAATCTCATTATTAAATTTCAATTGTTGTTGGGCTTGTTTCTCAGAACAGTGATTTTTACAATTGTTCAAGCTAGAGATCTAGCATGGAAAGAATGTCGTTTTCCAAGGGGCATAAAGTGTAATACATTGCTTTCCACCACAAAGCAGGCCTTTGTTATGGTGAGCATTTTAAGTACATTTCCACGATTATTTCTCTCTCATTCCTCCCACTAGGTCTGTGAAGAGATATTCCTGAAGCCATGACCATTATAACTCTGTAGAGAAATGAAGAAAACTCTATGGATCTTTGTGGGTCCTGTGTTTTTTTTATATTTTAATAATTTTATTGAGAAAGAAATAACAAAGAGATAGTTTGAAAACAGGTTAGTAGTACAGTTACAATAATTAACACATTACATATTGTTAACTTTATAGTAGTAGTTCCTATTACAAGATGCAGATATGATATCTTGTCTCAACACTAATATTTCAAAACCCTCCCATTGAATGAAGAAAAAGTAGCTGTATATTTATGTTATTTTCTGTATATATATTTTTTCACTACAAAATGTTCCATTTATATCCCCTTTTTGTTTATTTTTGTCAGAGATGTGTATTTCACTATCATTCATATATTGTAGGTACATGAATTCTGCAGAGTAATCTGATGTAGTCCAGTAGTCTATAATAGTACTGGGTTGTCCGCAAGACAGGCAGTGTCAGAAGTTGTTGAATTGAGCCTTTGTGGGTCTTGTAAGTCTTAAAGACCCAGGACTTTGTAGTCTCTTGACATATTCCATACTCAGATTTTAGTATTTGTCAAAATTAACATTTAGATTTTCCAAGTTCTCTTTCCAGCAGCCTCTTCTTCAGGAAAGCAATTTTGACCTTAAATTTCTGTATTCATTTTTTGTTTCATATTTAGAGATTGCATCGTTCTTAAAAACTTGTTTGCTCTTGGGACAAGGAAGGTCCTATTTAGAGTTTATGTCTAGATGTCCCCCAAAACCTCCTGCAGTCTTGGGGCAGATTCCTCAGTTCATGATTGATTCATGGCCCAATTCTGGGATTATGAGTGTGAGTGCTGCACCTACCCTGGGGTGGGAAATCTGCACACAGTGTAAGGGAGGGGAAGTGGCTTGCTCTATTCTTCCCATTTTGACAGCTGATTTTCCTGTCTTACACTGTCATGAACTGTTCCCCTCTGCCATGTGCCACTGTGCACTGGAGCCAGCCAACTATGGACTGAGGCCTCCCTAAACTCTGAGCAAAATAAACCAATCTGTCTTTAATTTGGGTGGTGGGTATTTTGTCTCAGTAACAAGAAAAGAGTAGCCAAGCCAGTCACAAATTTTTCTGGCTTTTAAGAATAGGATTGATTTCTTTCAAGCTTTTTACATGTCTAAACCAGAAAAATAAGTCTACAGTTTTTTTGTATGTATTGTTTCATTTTCCCTGTCAAAATTCCTGTTAACTAAAAGGAAAATTGCTCCATCTTAGGGGTAGATCATTCCTCACAATGTAAATCATTTATCTTCACCACAATTTCATTCCGTGTTTCATCTGTGATATATTTTGTTGCATTTGTCTCTAAAAATAAAATAAATAATTCAAAAAATCACTCATTACCAAATGTGTATGCAGGATTTACTATGGGATGAGCTTGGTGCAATATATTTCAGTTATAAATAAAACACGACTGGAATTCTGAAAGATCCCAGAGCTTAATAGAGTCTGCAGAAACCTAGAGACATAATTTAAATAGTTTCTGTTAAGTGGAAAAAAGAAGCTTTACATGAAGAGCAGTTGAATTTAAGAAAGGAACAGGAGAGAAAAAAATTCTCTCAGCTTTCACAGAGAACAAATTAGTCAAGCAATGGCCCTGATACATCTACATGGCTGACACTGACAAACAATTTACAAACTACGGTACAGGGTTTCAGGGTAAATCCGGGAAACTAACTGACCTTGGTAGATACAAGTTACATTTCTTATTATATGTGTCTTGCTTCATCTTGGTCTTAACCATCCAAAAGAAAAGTATAAAAACAAAATATAAAAGTAAAGCCGTATTAATATGCTGAGCTGTAAAAGGCTCAAGTCAACAACTTCTGACATTACCAGTCCTATGAAAAACCCAATACTATTATGAACTACTGGACTATATTTGAATATTTTGCTAATTCACTCACCTACAATATTTAAATGGGAAGGGGAATACCCATTCTGACAAAACTAAACAAAAAAAGGGATACAAATGAAGGCATATTTGTATCTGTATATACAAAATAGTTAAGATATATATACAGCAACTTTCTCTTAATTCAATGAGAAGAAAGATTTGTACTAACAGTGTTTGGACAGGATATCATGCCTGAAGTTTGTACTATGAATTACCAATATGAAGACAACAATATGCAATGTAGTGATTATTGAAACTGTCCTATTAATTGATTTTGAAACTATCTCATTGCTATTTGTTTCTCAATAAAATTAATTTAAAAAAGAGAAAGGAATAAGAGGTTTGAAAAAATCAAAGTTGTCCTCCCAGAATTAATGTTGCTCTTCCTCAGAAATATTTCTGGATAGATAAATATCATATATCTTGGGAAAAACACAATTTTCTCCAGCCTGAAAAATAATATTACTTTCAGTTAGAACCCTAAGGTCTGTCCAGTTCAGGAAACAGATTATTGTGCTTTCAAAAGATTTTGAAAAGATATGTACACTGACATGAATATTTTTAAAAATTTGGACTAACTGATATGCTAAGTGATCTTTGTCTCTTTAGCACAATAGTTAAAAATATTCTATTATTTCAGTAATGTAACCATTGGACAAGACATGGACCACCTCCTTTGGAATTGCTTTCAGTTTCTGTGGGATACTGTTTTGAGTATCTACAATGGTGTGTCCTGTGAAAACACCTAAATTGCTAGGAAATAGGCAGACAATATAAGTGGATTGAATAAATTGAAGTCAAACCAGATTTCAATAGAAAAATATTAATGAGTTTAATATGACTCTAGTAGTTCTAATAATGTACTAATAGAGAAGCAAAGTCTGTGCATGAAATGTACACAGAAATGGCTTTAATTATTTTTATGTAAGCAATATTGCTAGAATTTATACAATTTGAGGCTGTCTACAGTTACCTACTTTACATCAAGTCTGATCTTACACTCAAATCCAAGTCACACCCTATTTAATAGCCTGTGGACAAAGTTGATTCATCTTAATAAACCCCAAAAGCATAAATTTCAATAAAATTTACTTTGATATTTAAAAATATAATGTCCCCCCTAAATACCTTTTTAGTATCAGAATTTAGGATTATTCTTTCTCCTTCAAATATTTCCAGTGTTTAAGAATCTCAGCATTCTTTCTTGTGTTGGCAGATTCATTTATTAAAGATAAAGCAGAGAAGACAAAATCTCTTCTAACAGAAAATGGGTGAAAAACACGTATTAAGGCAAGGTGAAGATGGAGGTAGGAAATGTTAAAATATGTCCTCCTTTTCACAGTCATTTCTCTTCCGATGGACTAAAATTGCACTATGAAATACCTGACACAGTACACATCTCTTTGAAATTGTATCTTGTGGGTGTCTCCATAGCCAAGGCAATAAAATGTAATAGATTTCTAGTCTCTATTGCTTCAAGAAAGATAAATTTAGGAAACAATCATGATGTCATTGGATCAATACTAGAAGCTGGAAAACCTTATGGTACCTTTGACTGACTGGTGGGGAGTAAGTGAAAGCCCACAAATGACATGATTCTATCACAAATTTTCTACACCTTTCTGTCTTTTGCCTTTTTCCTCTTATTTCTTCATATTAGAGAGGAATGTGAGGGCTGTGGAGGTGACCATTTTTCTCTGCTGCTGATTTCAGAAACACTTGGCAATCACAATGTCTATGGGATTCAAGCTATGATTTACCATGAAACTAAGTGTGAGTCCTATTTCTTTGGCTAAGAAGGTAAGTGTTGAACAGCTTTGCTCACTATTAAAAAAAATGAGGCTTTTAAAACAAATTCATTTCACTACAGGAGGTGATGAATCACACCAAACATTTATGTAGAACAGACAATATGGCAGACACAGCATTTAGCTTTGGAATTGGCCCTAATCCTATTAATCTTTTGTTTTATTCACATATTTAAAAGTAACTTGCAGGAGAGAGAAGTTTAGTAATTCCCCTAAGCTCTCGTAACCACACAGTGGAGATCCTGGACATTAAATATAGGCAGATGCTCACAGATTTGAGTGTTTAATAATAATGCTGCACTATTGAGATAGTGTGAAGTCTAGAGGACCTGAAAGATGTTCTGGTAAGAGCCATAGGTGTGTCTCCATAGATGGCAAAATGTGTGTTTCTGTGTGGTGACAAACATAAGTCTAAATATGCCTGCATTATCATGCTCGCACACGCAGCCTGCTTTTTGTTTGCAAGGTTGGAATCTACAGCTCAGACTTGCTGGTTATGAGCTGTACGATTAGCAGAAATACAGTTCAACCTCACAAAATAAGTTGCTGAGTTCAAAGATCAGAAATGCAATGGCAGTGCCTTCAAAGGAGAGAGTATTGGGTATTCTGATCTACCCTCTCTTTCCCCTCTTCTCCTGAATTTCTCTTTGATGTCAAGCTAAACATCAGAATTTGGCTCCTAAAATGACTAGAAGTGCCTTTCATTTTTCTCTCAGCTGCCTGAGGAGTAACAACTTCTACATCTTACATGAAAAAAAAAAATTATTTCCTCCTAAAAATAACTTTGGTTTTAAATGCCTCCTGCAAAGAGGTTGAAATAATTCATCTTGAGCCCTGTGAAGACAAAAGAAGGTCATTTCATGGGGAAGCCGTCACCTGCAGCCGGGAGGGCTGCAGACCTTGCGGAGGTGGCGCAGACCACTGTCTCTGCCTGTGGCTTTGCAGGAGAAGACGTCAGGGTCCAGAGCACCCTTTGGTTCCTTTGAGCTGTTCGCATCCTTGTCTGGATTATGAGCAGACACCACACTGCCGCACATTCCTGGATATGCTTGATGTTTTTGCCTTCCTGTCGTTCTTTCCTTCCTCTCCCTAGTGCTAGCTGTAAGTGCTAAGAGTACCAAGCAACTAAACAATTTCCTTGTTCCTTATCTAAAAATAAACTTCAGGTAAAAAAAAAAGCTAAGAAATTGTAAATGCTATTTTAAATTAATATTGGAAACACGAAAATTTATATACGCAAAATGACTCATATCTAAGGAGGCACAGCCATGGGACGAAAGAGCACAGCACTCCAAATATTCCTGTCTTAGAGGAACCACAGATTTTGGAGCTTTGAAGATGGCAGCAGTTGCAGGAGCCTGGAATGTAAAGGACCTGGGTTCCATCCCCAGCAATATGACCAAAAGGTGGCATGGGAAAAATGAAGAGAAGGTACCGTTTCGTGAGCAAAAGTTAGATTTATAAAAGGAGTACTCGTTTTTAATGGTGATTTCCTCTCTAAACACAGAAGGATAAATTCAAACCACTAAAAATTATATCCGAAGAAAAAACAAACAGCTCTTACCCATGCATAGGAAACTTCATCCTTGTTGCTTTTCCTGGTCACTTTTCCTTTACCAGCCTCCTGAGCATCTTTTCTTCTTTATTTCTTCAAGTTGCTTTTTAAACTTGTGTGTAAAAGCCACTTGGGCTGGTGAGATTGCTCAGCGGACTAAGCACCTCCTTAGTCAAGCACAGGGACCAGGATTTGATCCCCAGTGCCACCTGTTGTACTGGCCCTACCCCCTGGGGCTGCTGAGCCAACCACTGAGAATAGAAGGGGTGGCTCATACCTGTAATCCCAGTGCTGAGGAGGCTAAAAACAGGAGGATCATTACCATCCCAGGCTGCATAGAGAGACCCTGTACAAAGTACCAAATAAATCAATAAAATTTTTAAAAGCCACTCACTCAGGGTTTGTACACTTTTCTGGATACACTTTTTGCCTAATTCCAATCTATTTGTTTTAGGTGGAGAACTCGAAAGAGGACATCCATAAAGGTTTGCTGTCCAGGGGATCACAATGCCAACATTGTGGCATTATTTTTGTCATTGTTGCGTTGATTTTGAAGTATTTTAAGGTACTTTGCAGAGATATAAACAAAAAATACCCCTCTTCACAGAGATAGTGCCTCTTTTCTATGGCAGTTATCACATTCTGTCTGGGGAATTCTGAGTTCGTAGATCACAAGGTGATCAACCAAAGGATATGCTGGTGCATTCCAAACAAGTCCATTCTTGGAAAGCTTGTTCCAAACTGTTCTTGAATGGATCTGTAGACTTTCCTGAAAATCAGTTTAAACATTTACTGTGTGCAGAATGCATCCATACCTTAAACAGCCCGAAGAAAGGGCAGAGAAAAGCATTTTCTTTTCTTTTTTTTCCACAATGTGTGTTTTATTTTATTTATTTATTTATTTATTATTTTATTGAACTACAAATGTCAATCAGACAGTTTCAAGATACCTTAACAAGACATATTCAATAAATTAATACATTGCAAATTGTTTTCATAATGTTTTGGTATCGTACAAGGTGCATGCATGATATTATATTTACAGATATTATTTTAGCAGATGTCTCTTATCAGTAAATTAAGAGTGTAGCTGCTTACTTATCTTAATTTTATACCTGAATTATATAAAAAATTGAATAATTATTTTCCTAGTGGATGACCATAGTACTAGAAGCTGACATAATATCCTATCCAACCACCGTTAGTGTGATCTTGCCTCTCTTAGAATTATGTAGAAGCACAGCGTTATCTATCCCAACTGTACTGTCTATACACACACATCATGACTTTTTCTTTCTACACCCCTTTCAATGTCTACACCTGTCACAGGTGGGCACTCCATTGTCATTCAACTAAATTAGGTGCTTGAACTCGACACCACAATCCAGCACAGTCACAGTCCAGCATTCTACAAGAATAATGAGTTATTCAAAGAAGTTGTCAACCATAGCCATTTATAGCTCAGCTTAATATTATGGCCCCACGATGTATACTTCACTTTTATACTTTTCTGCTGGATGGTTAAGACCTAGATAGATCAAGACTTATTTACCAACACATGAACTTTATATTTCTTATGTGCTCAGTGAAGTACTCTCAGGGTTTATCATGTAGTCCTGTACATTATTGTGTAGATCCTTTGTCAGCGTCATCCATGTGGATGAGTCACGGCCAATGCTTGACCAGTTTGCTCTCTGTGAGAGCTTGAGAGAAAGTTTTCTCTTCATGTGACTCTCCCCAGGCACACTTTAGAACTTCAATCTCTTTCCTCTGTGGCTCCATAATCTCCTTGCTCAGAAAATTTGGAGCTCTCCTGAGTTTCATGATGTTGCAGTACAGGTTCTCCTATGTCCTGAGTCTTTGCTGACCTTGAAAGGCTAGGGCCAAAATGTTGGCTGGCCTTGTGGCTCTTCTATTTCTCCAACTCTGACTTGTGATCTTAGGTTGTTAACCATCCAGAAGAAAAGCTGATTAGTATCCTGCAGCATATGCCATTCACTTTGCCTTATCAGACTCAATTGATTTTAATTGTTGTACATTTCCTTTTGTATTTCTGCTTTTCGCTTGTTATACTAGGGAGACTATACGATATTTACACATGTGTGTCTGGTTTATTTCACTTATGAGTATATGTTCAAGTGGCATCCACTTCAGTATAAATGCTTCAAACTTATCATTCTTTAGTAAAAGGCGAAAGATTTATATGATCTGAAGAGAAGCCAGAGTATAAACTTATCATTCTTAATAGCTGAGTAATACTCCATTATACAGAAATACCACATCTTTTTCAACCATTCCTAATGGGATGTACATCTTAGTTGTTTCCAAGATTTTACTATTACACATTGTGCTGCTATAAATATAGGTACACATATATCTCTATGATACAATGTTTCCAGATCCTTTGGGAAAATTCCCAGGGGGATAGCTGGCTTGAATGGGATTTCTAGTCCTACTCTTTTGAGGAGTCTTCACACTGACCTCCACAATGGTTGTACCAGTTTACATTCCCACCAGCAGTGGAGAAATGTTCCCTTTTCCCCACAACCTCTCCAACATTTGTTGTTGGTTGATTTCCTTATCATAGCCATTCTTTCTGGAGTGAGATGGTATCTCAGTGTTGTTTTATTTGCATTTCATGAATGGCTAGCGATGTGGAGCATTTTTTCATATATTTATTTGCTTCTTTAATTTTGTCCTCTGAGAAGTGTGTATTCATCTCAGATGCCCATTTCTGAATTGGGTCTTTAAATTTGAGGGCCCTGTTACATCTTAGTTCTTTATATATTCTAGACAGTAGTCCTCTATCTGATTGCTTATTAGTTAGGATGAGAAAAGCATTTTCCCTCCATACCTATCCAACACATTAAAGCTTGTAAACACTCACTGTGAATTAAAGTTTATGATAAATTGGACTTAAATGTTCTCTCATTCCAAAAAGCTCTAAAATGTTCACTTAAACTCTATGCCTGATGACTGTATTTTTGTAGTTATCTTCCATGAGCAATGTCAAGTTAGGACTTTTTAAAAATAATAATCTATGGAAAGAACAATGTACTTAACACCAACTTTGACATGGAAGTCCTACTTGGTAATCATAAATTTCCTTGTTCTCTGCAGAGAAAACTCTTGAAAAATAAGTCATATTCCCAAACCACCCTGTTCCTTTTCTACATCTAATTCTAATACTGCCTTATCTCTTCCTAGGTTGTGTTATTCACTTTTGGATAAGGTCATAGCACTTTGTTTTTATTTCTTTTCATATACTTTCCTGTGAAAGTACTGCTGCAAACAACAGTTACATTCCCACACCAATCCACAAAAACCCACCATAAACCTGAAATACTACAGATTTGCAATAATAATTTTTCTTGTATTGTACACTGCAATTCATTTAGGCAAGTCATTTAACCCCTGTGAGCTTCAACTTCCCCTTAAATAAAATTAGAGGGCTGCTCTCTGTGATATCAATGCCCTTTCAGCCTCAGCAGTTTGTGGTGACCTTTCAGCTGCACTGTGAGTTAGGTATAAGGATACGCTGAGAGACAAACCACAGTCTCTGACATCATCTTAGGTGTCTCTATTGGAAATGGAAATTAATTCGACTTTGCTGCTCTAACCAATTTATACATGCAACATGTACTGCTCTCAGTATTTATTGTTAGTATTATTGTTGTGGTTTATATTGTCCTTGTCTGTATAAAGCACATATGAATGTAGTATAAGGTAGATACAAAGGTTGCTAAGTACTCTTGAGTAGATCAAAATATTTAAGTCAAAGTAAGAAGAGAACAGTGCTACCACTGGCTTGGTCTTTGAAATCAAGTTGAATTCAAAATCGTTTGCCAGCACTGGTAAACTCTGTTTTAGTTTCTCTACGCCTTGTTTATATATGTGTACATCAAAAGCCTTGTATACCTACTTAAGCATTTAGGGCCAGAGAGATAGCTCAGTAGAATAAGCACCTGCCTGTCAAGCATAGAGTCCTAAATTGAATCCCCAGTACCACACACACACACACACACACACACACACACACACACACACACACACAAAAGTTCAAAATGTATTAGAAGGACTTATCTTCTACTTAAGAAAATCCAAGTCTATTATTGTGTTATCTCTCAACTTTTCCTTTGGAACTATCCATTAACTTATTTATATAAATAACATAATCTGGTGTTTGTCATACATCCCATTTTTTTAAGTAAGAATAAACAGATAAATGTATGAAGCATTTGTCAAGCATTAATACTGAGTGTGAATTTGTTTTTGCTAAGTACATTTGATTTATACAAGGTTTATTTTCTGTTTGAACTTAAATTGATATAAACATTTCTTTAGAATTTTAATGTGTGGTCTAAAAAAATAAGCTCTCAATACTCAATGGCTAACAGATTAAGCATTTTAAAATTTATTATTTTCCTTAGTCTATTGACTCCTCTTTTTCACAAAAACTGAGCAACATGCAAGGAAAATGAACTGTGCAGTTGCAGTAGCATTGGTATTGTAGAAAAAGCGGGGTGGTTTGGCCTCCTGCTCCACCCTTGCTTATCCCCGAACCACAGAATCATCAGTACTGAACAGGTCACTGATTCAGGGTGTCTATCAAGCGGTAGTCAAACTACCCTGAAAATTTAAGAGTCGTTCGTGGAGTATAAGCTGTGAGGTTAAAATCAAATTTTAAGTGATCGAAAATACAGCACTATAAAATATAGTGAGGAAATAAAGATTTCTGACTGGAAGAATGATAGGAAAACTTCAGTAGTGAACTCTATGGAGTAGTGATGTACAATTGGAATTTGAATAAATAAGAGATGATGGAAATTTGAGATCTCCAAGCAAGACAGATAAATTAGACTTTGTAAAACTGATCATACATCATCGCTTTCAATTCTCTGAACAAGCAAATTTCTAGCTTTTAGAGGAAGTTATCTCTTCTACAAGTCAAATACTTTGAACCTAAATCACTAGCTACTACAATAAATTTGTACTGTCTCCCTACAGTAAGAAATTAAAAGGTACAATAGATATTGTAAAAAGGAAAGGGACTGCTCAAAATGCAAGAACAACTGGGGTAGGGGTGGTAGAAAAGAAGTAAGGGGACCCCGGTTTCACCACAACAAAGTAGTAAAGGAAAACAATATACATATATACCTACAAGATAGCTAAGATAATGGTACTACTAATTTTTATTAGTTAATTGAAAGGAACAGTTAGTGCTTATATTGTTTGATTACTTTTTTATGCCTGTACCTGGCAATATGAGTAACTACTTTGAAGATAACAATATTCAACATTATAAACATTATTATTGCCTATCATCTTGTTCTGAAATTCTGTGTCATTTTTATTAGTTTTTGTCTCTTTGACAATCCCCTGGGAAAAAAAGTTTTAGTTGAGGGTTGGGAAGTGATATGACAATCACTTTTCTGGGTCAGATCTTTTAGAAAATTGATCAGTACTGATTAAGTATCAAGTAATGTACCTTCTTTTCCTTGTATTCTTGGAAAACAATGAGTGATATTAATTTCAATAGTGCTACACTTTGTAGTGTTTTGATTCTAACTTTGAAAATAAAACAACACCAATAACTGTTCTATTATTAAGAATTTATATACATACTGCAGAGGCAGATGAAGAGAAACTTAACTTCCACCTGGCAGATTAAGAAATAATACACAAAGGAGCAGATAGTTGACATAAAATAAGAATGACTGACAATTTCTTTTCTTTATGTATGTAGTGCAAGTTCTACATGGTCTCACTACACAAATCAGAGTCATAGTGATCTTCCTGTTTTCAGCCTCCCAAGCACTGGGATCTCTGTGCCTGTCTAAGCAGGTGCTTTAGTCTGTTGAGCTATCTAGCAGGCCTCTTATGACTGAAAATTTCAACAGGTGTAGCAACAAGAGTATCAGAACAAAAAGGACAGTACAAACAAAGAAATGTATTCATAGTAGAGGAAGGATTTTCTAGGAAAATGGTAGTTTAGAAAGAGGATGGTAGTAAGAGCATCACAAAGACAAAATGGGAAGTCAGGCATAGAGGTAAGCATCAGAACAAGCTCACATCTTTGAGTGTGTCTGTGCTTGTCACTGGGAATTGGCCTTCACATTCATCTAACTCATCCTCCTTTTTCTTTTTTTACTATATTTTGAGATAAGGACTCCATAGATATATGCCTAGACTGGGCTTAAATTCACAGTCCTCTTGCCTCAGTCTGCCTCCCAGAATGCTGAGGTCATAGGCAGGTACCCTCATATCTGGCTGAGATCATATCTTTAAAATATGAAGAAGACCAGAAAAAGCTGCTTGAAGGTGGTAAAATGGCCTTCCAAATTATTATAAAATTCTGAGCTAAGTAAATCATTGTGGAAATTAAAAGGAAGAAGTTGATCATTAAAAAAAAAACTATCTTGTTTTGGGGTAGATAAAATACCATATGTGGGATGGAAAAAACAACAAGACAACCCAAAAGCTTAGTTCACTGAGGGAGTGAAATTGTCTGGTATACTAAATGGGAGAAGAAAGAAGCACACATTGGACTTAGGACACCTGGCTGTCCGTGGGCACTTGTAGTTACTGAAATGGAGTGTGTGAGGCTTTCCAGATGGAATTGAGTTTAGAGTCATCACACTTAGCTTATAACTGCAGAGACCACACGAGTGGCACCATTCATGTGGAAGGTTTGCATGTGTCAGTCATTAATATGGAGACGATGTGCATTCATTCAGGGAAGATGGTCTTTCATTGCACGGATGAGGAGAAAGAAGACTACAACCTATTAGTTTGTATCTCAAAGCAAAAGAAAGTTTAAGTCAGCAACCAAGTCTGTGAATGAGAATACAATTAAAGTTATAAAATTGAAGATATATTAGAGGACAAACAACTTCAAATAGATGTGAAATATAACAGAGTAAAAAGAAAACAAAATTGGAAATTAAAATGTGCTTTAAATCCCAACTTTGCCTGATTGGTCATATGACTAGGCAAGTGATTTAAATTATCTGAACTGAATGTCAACATTTGTAGGATAGATATAATAATCCATTTACAATGTTTTATTATGATAATCAACAAGATAATATGTATAATATATTTCAAAATGCCTAGCAAATGATCAATAATTTGTAGACATTATTATCACCATTATTGTAATTCCCACATATACAGCACTCATGTGACCCAAATTAATAGTGTTGTGGATATTTCTCTCTTTTCTCTTATTACTTGGTACTTTTCTGGACCCTGAAGGGAGTGGGATGATACAGAAAAAATACTCTCTGCCATTTTGTGGTTACAATTATAATTGTGGAGTTGCAGGGAAGCTCAACTTATTGTAGAAATCATGAATATGAGCACATTACCAGAATGTTATTGCAGCTTAAAAAGAGGAACTCAGAACAGTGCAAGTCAGTATTACAGCGCTGAGCCTGTGAGAGTGTTAGACAAACAAAGCCGGAGCAAGTAGGAGATCAGAGTGTGGAAGGAAGGAAGGAGCCATGGCTGAAGGGGCTCTGCCCGCGCTCTGCAGTTTAATCAGCAACTCAGACCAGGAAAACCAGTGGTCTCTTGGGCTATCTATTAAATCTTTGGCTTTCTTTTAAACACACAATGGTCAAATCTAACATTTTATAAATATCTCACACACTGAGTTAAATTAAACACTTTCAGTACACTCAGCCACGTCCAAGTTGTGAGGTAAGTTGAAAACTAGGTGATCTCCTTAAGGGTCTTTTTGGTGAAATACATCTTCCTACTACAAAATAATATTTAAAGGTAGTGGTATGAGATAGACAACTGTTAATATAGAGGACACTTCCATGAATAGTCATAAAGACAATGATGCTAATATTAGATAACATCTTCTGTGTTTCAAGCACCATTAAGACATTTTAGGTATGTAAAAGCATTTAATTTTCACAATTAAAACAAGTTAGAAAACATCATCTTGACTGATTATTAATATGACCTAAGAGCTCTGTACTTGCACCTTAGATACACAATACTTTTATCAAAATACCTGGCTGAGAGTTTATAATCAGATGTCACAAAAAAGAAATATTACTTTGAATAAATATGAACAATTGCTTTCCAGTGCAGTTCAAAAATATATAAGTATAGAGGAATACTAATTTTAATAACCCCTAGTGCAAGGAATTTACTTTTTTATGTGCTCATAAAAATGTGTTTACACCACCAGTAATTTAAAATAATGATGCTACATGCAACAGCTATTATTGTAATACATAATTCCAATCTACCAATAATTAAATAACACTTCAAATTATTTTAACATTTCTGTCATGTATTTCTAAAATGAATTGCTTTATATCATCAAACCTTCACTTTTCTTTATTAATAGAAACATTTTTCTGAGATGAGGATTTCCAAAAAACATGCTGCAGTCAAAGTGCAGTGTATGTTTCTCTAACTCTCTTTATGTGCTGTTTAAAATGTTTACAACATTTTAAGTAAACAATGTTGACATATGAAAGTGAGACCGTTTTCCCAATCCAACATCACGCTCTGCCAGTGACTAGGAAAGGGCTCTGTTCATTGTGCTCCTTTGAGAAGGAGTTGCTATTTTGTTGTTATTTTGCTACAGAGATCAAGCTGGTGCATGAAAATGAATAAAGTGGCAAGTCTGCCTGTAGCATTACCATTCAAACTAGAGTTAATGATTTAATGACCACCACATAAATATCAATAAGCTCATTAGTTTCCTTTGGCAATGTTTATTTTCTCTACTGGTGTAATATCCTACCTCAGTAAAAACAATATCAATTGGAGAGGCTCAGTTTGAACACCTATTATTATGTATTGCATCTGAATTTAGAGCAATTTTTATGAAATAAACAAATAGCTGAGCAGTCTAAGTGCCTGCCTGGCAAGCTCAAGGGTACAAGTTCAATCCCTGGTACCACATAGCCTACTGGCCCTGAAACCCTGGGCACACTGTGTCAACCATCAAAACCAGGCATAGGAGTGCATGCCTGTAATCCCAGCACTGGGGATGCTGAGATAGGCATATCACTATGTGTTTGAGCTGTGTAGTGAGAACCTATTAAAAAAAAAAACTGTTTAGCTATTAAATATAGCCCTTACATGTACCATTACCAAAATTGTATAGTCATAAGCTTCCCAACTTTGGATAACAGTACAGTTGGAAAAAGAAAAGGTGAAATTAAGTGATTTAGATAATAACTGTTAAAATGCAGATAATCTAAAGTATAATTGGATAGAAAATAGAGATACCAGGAAGGTAGGAAAGAAAGAAAAATGGAGAAAAGAATTAGAAGGAAAGACACTGTGGAAAGAAAAACAGAAGTTTGCCTTTAATTCTGGTCAGCAAGTCGGGGTAGAACAGTGCTTTTTTTTGGCATTGTTTGGTGCCACCATCCTCAAGGGAGCCTTCTAGTATGGTATTTTTCTTCACACTACCCAAGATAAATTTTGGTAGCATGATTATATCAATAAAAATTCATTACATTTCTTTTGATGTTTTCCTGCTGAACTGTAACAGAGGTGCTAAAGTCTGAAACACTTTTCATCAAGATAGGGAAAATAAGACCAGAGAGATAGCTCACTAGAATAAGCACTTGCCTGGGAAATGCATTGTCCTGAGTTCAATCTCTGGTACCACAAAAGAAAAAAAAAAAAAAAAAAAAAGATAGGAGAAGTAAATGGATTCAGCAAACATTTGTTTTGTTTTATTTTGTGGTACTAAGGATTGAACTCAGGCCCTTGTGCTTGCCAGGGAAGCACTAATTCTATTGAGCCATCTCCCTGGCCCCCAAATACAATGTATTTTTAAAATATAGCAGAGGTTATGCTAAGGATTCAATATAGGCTATGAAGGTAAAATTGGTCAAATATAAATTTTACTTTTGAGAAACTATATGAATACATCAGGAAAGAAAATTTGGGAAATAACAGGAATCAGTGTGCCTGTTTCATAGTGGTCAGGAAGAAAAAGCTGGAGACAGGCTTGGAGGTCCAGCTACTCAAAGCTTTTTTAAAAGAAGCAGCTACCATTTGATCCTTCAAGACTGTCCTAAAAACTACACAGAAGTTAATAAAGATAAATTACTAAAATAAAAATAGTACCTTAATTAGATACAAAAGCTACAATTCTTGTTACATAGGTCTTGCTTTATCTTAGTCTTAACCATCCAGCAGAAAAGTATAAAAACGAAGTATAGGAAGGAAAGCCATATTGTTATGCTGCTGAGCTATAAAAGACTCAAGTAAACAACTTCTGACATTGCCAGACATACGGAAAACTCAATACTCTTATGGACTACTGGACTATTTGGAATATTTTGCTGAATTCACATACCTATAATATTTAAATGACAAAACTAAACCAAAAAAGGGGATGCAATTGAATAACTATTTTATATATGTAGATTCAAAATAGTTAAGATACATATACAAATACATTCTCTTAATTCAGTGAATAGAGGGATCTTTTCCAGTAGTATTTATAAATAGAATATCATGTCTGCACCTTGTACAACAAATAACTACTATGAAAACAATATATAATGTATTAATTATTGAAACTGTCCTACTAATTTGATTTGAAACTGTCTCACTGCTATTTTTTCAATAAAATTATGAAAAAATAAAATAAAAATAGTAATTCAATCATTGCAAAAAATTTAATTTTGTTTTTAGTAGTAATGTACTTATTTTGTACAACTCCAATTAACTTAAGTACATTTTATTGTATCATTGATTTATCAAGCTAGACAAGTGAGATAAGAATTATTAATGCCATTTCATACATGAAAATCAGATAATGAGGGAAGCTTGTGTAACATTCAAAATGTTTAGTGGATGTCCAACCTAAACTTAAAAGAAAAGTCAAAAATTTCAAATAACTTCTACTTGTGTTGTTTCCAACAGCGGACAGCAGTGTTGATCGAGGATTCCAGAGCATAACATAGGGCCTGGGACCACATCCGCGGGGAGCTCTCTGAATGCACTGCAGCCCCAAGGATCCTCCACCTCAGCCTGGCCTTGCCTTTTCCTTCCCTCCCAGGCTTTGGCTCAAAGCCATAGGCTGTACGCCTCTGCTTCTGACAAAGGCTCTCTGAAAAGCTCTTCAGGAGTACATGGTAAAATGATACATTTGTGTGCTTGGCCATGGGGAGGCAAGAGATGAATCACAAATGCAAGGTTTGATCCATTTTGCACACTTGTGTCTGGTAATCTTAGCAGCTACTTTAAAATTAACAATAGGTAGTAAAACACCCATTGTTAATTTCCTATCATCTTGGTTTGCAAATAGCATTTTTAATGCTATTTATTCTCTTTAAAATATAAATTAACTAATTAATTAAATTAAAATTTTCAAAAATGTTAAAGAGCAAGGTCTGTGCTGCATTTCCCCACAAAGTGGCACCAGCAACGTGGGCCGGGATTCCTGCAGCCAGGGTTGTGGCCCGCCGCAGGTGGGCGGGCGGGGCAAGCGCACTGTCCTCAGGCATGTGAGCGTCTTCGCCAGGTGCTCCACTGGCCGCTGAGTTTGCTTAGAATGCAGAGTGCGGAATAAAATGACGCTGTCGCTTTGTTAACTTATTGGTAGTCATTTTGGCCTAATTATCAGAGTGCCATGAATCTTTAAAAAGTCAACTTTGGGGCTTTTAGAAAAATGTTTAGAAAAAGTATTTCTAAGCAACCACCGCCTTTTGCTTGTTAACGAATTCCACAAGATATAGGTATCAAACCTTCAAAAACCTTTTGTACTAAAAAGCATCACACCATATTATACTGAAAAACAATGTTTATATACAGGTAAGTGACAAAACCCTGACTCTCACAGTTGCAAAACTGCTTCTTAAAGTGGTGTAATTAGATAAAACAGTAACTAAAGACATACTGAATATTTTCTGAAATTTAAAAAAGGATCAATTAAACAAAAGTTAAAATGATATCTGGAACAAAATTATAGAAAATAATCCTCTTTTCTGAACCAAACTTGATAATCTTTAAGACAGAAACATAAATGAAAGAATCCTATATAAAGTAGAAAAGCAAAACAAGACTACTAAGTTTGTTTGGAGAGAGCAGATATGACTTGTTTCAGAATAACAAACGTTAATATTAAGTTTCAGAAAACAACAAAAAACGGACACACAGATTCAGGAGAAAAAGTATGTGACCAAACAAGTTAGATTTTATACACAATGTCATTTATTTCCTTCTTTATTCAACAAATATTACTATGGATTCTGTGTACCAGTGACTGTGAAATAGTCATAGAATTATTGTCTTAACTGTCACCTGTAGTCCAGAGGGAAGAAGAAAATAAATGGCATAAGTAACTTGCAAAGCACATTTGTATATTATATGCAGGTGCATATAGTAGCCTTATTTAAAATGAGCAAAGGCAAAAACAACCACAGTATAAATGGTTGAATAAATCAAATGCGGTGTATGTATACAATGAGATATTATTCACCCTTAAAAAGAAAAAAAAAAAAAAAAAAAAAACGGGCCAGCAAGACAGCTCAGCCAACTAAGTGACTCCTCAGGCAAGCGCAGGGACAAGGGTTCAATCCCTGGCACCACAGGCCACGATGGCCCCTCCCCCAGGTGTGCTGAGCCAGACACCAAGACAGGGCCTGGTGGCACAGGCCTGTGATTAATCCCAGGCCTGGGGAGACTAAGAAGAGAAGGATCATTATGAGTCCAAGCTGGTCAGTGAGGCCCTGTGCCAAAACCACAAAAAAGAAAAGAAAAAAAAAAATCCTTATTGACACTACTGTAAGACAGCTGCAACTTGTAGAGGACACTATGCCAAAGGAAAAAAGCCTTCCCGACAGGACCAACACCGCGGTGCTCTCAGGAGTCGGCTGCTAACAATGGAGGTGGAGTAGTGAGCGCAGGGAACAGAGGTGCGAGGCATTGCAGGCCACTGCTCAGCGGGTCTAAAGTCTCAGTCTGGGAAGACATTGTACAGATGAACAGTATGACGTTACACAGAAATGTGAATATATTTAGTGCACTGCACTATAGACTTACAAAGGGCTAATATTGAAGATTTTATATCATGTTCCTTTACCACAATAAAAATAAATATTATGTATGGGTTTAAATAAACAGATCCTTTGTGAGGGGCAATATTAGTGTAACGATATTTTATAGATGTCAAAGAGAGAAGGAACACTGAGGAAATAAAATTTTACACTAAACCTTATGGGCAAGGGTAAATTCATAAAAAGCAATAGAAAGCAGGACATACTGGATCAATGAAAGAGGTGTTGACTGAAACAATATGAAATGTCACATGGCGATGGCTCAGTAGAATAAGAGCTTCCTTGGCAAGCTCAAGGGTCTGAGTTCAATCCCCAGTTCCACCAAAAAAAGGAAAGAAAGAAAGAGAGAAAGAAAGAAAGAAAGAAAGGAAGGAAGGAAGGAAGGAAGGAAGGAAGGAAGGAAGGAAGGAAGGAAGGAAGGAAGGAAGGAAGAAGAAAGAAAGGAAGAAGAAATGTCATATGGTAGGGAAGAAATATTTGGAAAACTAGACACATTGCCAGACTAAGAGGAAGGTCACATCATTTTCCAGGCTGCTGACTTTTCATGGGTGTTGTTAGTTTTGTATACAGGCTTCAGAGATATGTTTGGACCATATTTCTTCAAAAAGAAATTTCAGGATATGTAGAACAATTTGAATCAACTAACACCTGAATTTTATTTTCCAAGCATAAAAATGAAAAATTACAAATCAACATTTAAAAGTGAAGTATAAAATGAATGCAAATTTGTCAATAACTCTACTTTATTTCTGACTCTGAGCCTGTACCCTAGCAAGATGGGAAGAAACAAATAATCTGAAAATGAGAGCAAGTACAATGTTTTTAAAAGATGATGCGAAATTGGGAAGGCAGGAGTAATGAAGAGATGCTTGATTTGTGGGGCATATGACTATATGAACTACAGCTGACATATTTAACAGCTATATGAACTCAGCAGACAAGTAACTCACTGTGCCTTTTAAAATCTGTAAAATGGGTACAGCATAGGACTAGAGATATGTGACACAGTGACTACAAGGCAAATGTGAGATTATGAGTTCAATTCCCATACCAAAAGGATGAGGAGAGAAAGGAGGAAAAGAGGAGGAAGAGAAGGAGAAAATGAGCATAACATGAAAATTACACCTAAGAATCAGCAAGCTATGAAATTTAGATTGTTAATACATTGTAAGTCTAGCACAGTTATTTGCAAAAGTTAAACTCTTTCTTGTTGCTCACTGATTAATGTATTATATGACTAAGACATTAGAGATTCAAAGATGAACAAAATGTGAATCTTGCCCTGAATAGCTATGATAAAATATGATGGATGTGCAGAATTTCATAGGAGAGCTTTTCCCATAGCAGGTCCAGCTCAGTCCTGTCATGTGCTGTTCTCCTGTGCTACACTGCTACAAGAGATGGTTGCTACAGCTCAGAAACTTAAGGAAACCCATGTTTGCCTTTCCACACCTCCCTGGGTCCAAAGTTCGGGTTAGCTCAGCTGCTTTCTCTACTCTTACTTTGAAGCTAAAGCTGATAATAACTGACTTCTTCCTTAAGTTGTTAGCAAATTAATTTTCTCAGAATTATAGTACCAAGATGTCTGCCTTTTTGCTTGCTGAGAGCAGGGAGATACACTGTGTCTAGACATTCTTTCCTTTACTCATTCCTGTTACCACTTCTTTCTCCACTGCATAAGAGATAGACACTTTTGGTTATGGTTTAGACCTCAAATGTCCCCGAAATGTCTCACATGTGCAGAGCTTGGGATTTGGAAGATGATTAGATGACAGGGTACTGTGATTAATCCATCGAAGAGTTCACAGCTGAATATGTTATTAGGGAGTGTGGGCAGGTAGATCACTGAAAGCATGACATGCAAGGATATAGTATCCCTAGTCTGTCTGTCTCTGTCTCTCAGTCACTCTCTCTGAGTCTCCACCTCTTGTCTCGTCTTGTCTCGTCTCGTCTCGTCTCGTCTCGTCTCGTCTCCTCTCCTCTCCTCTCCTCTCCTCTCCTCTCCTCTCCTCTCCTCTCCTCTCCTCTCCTCAGAGTAAGCTGGATAAAACACTTACGGAAAAATATAACACTATTTCCAAAAGCAGAAGACAAGATCCACACAGAAGTCAGCTCATTGATTTTTTTAACCATTTTTCTAAGCTGCTTATGTGATGTTTTGCTGTCTCAGTACAGCCATAGTATCCAATTTTGTGATTGTAAAGAATATCCAGTATTGTAGTCTATAAAATAAGAAAATTGCGTGAAGGTAGGGACAGGAAATTCAGCGTCCACATTTCTTCTCTTCTCTGTCAGTAAATGACTAATAACATCAATTTCATTTTATGGAACTTAAAGCAATTTCAAAGTAGCAATTGTACACACTACAAAAGCTTATTGTAATAAATAATTGAAGTCACATTTATAAAGGATTTCACATATTACCTGGCACAGGAGAGCTGGCAGTGTCTGCCAATCACAGAAGAAGTGTGTTCTAGGGATGATGAATTGGTTGTATTCTTCATGCTGCTTCTAAGAAGTTCGTTGTAGTTCCTTGGAATACCTTTTCTGAGAAGTAATGTAGTAAATTAATAATATCTGAGACAGAGCCTATGAAAATGGAAAAGATATGCAGGAAGTTTGCCAGATGACATTTTTCAGTGATATATATTCTCAAGCTTCCAGATATTACTAGCAGGTAAAATTTAGTTGTCCTTTTGAATAATATTAAACTTAGGACTACTCTTGATTTCTTTTCTTCTCTATGGAGTATGGTGTACATCCTGGCTCATTACAGTTATTCGTAGTTTAATTATACAAATTATAGACATATTTCATGTCTCCTCATATTTCACTGCCTTGCTAAAGAATGTAATAGGGCTTGTGGGATGGCTCAGAGGTCTAAAGCACCTTCTTAGGCAAGCCTAGGCAAGCATGCAGGGACCACTGTTCCATCCCCAGAGTCACATGCCAAATGCCAGGCATGCCCCCAGGGTAGCCCGAGCCAGCCGTAAAACAAACAACAAGAAAAAAAAATAATGCAATAGTTTCAGATAGTCCAACTGAAAAAAGAAATCCTTCCCTAACCAAAGTTATTATTATATGAAGAAGAGAAGAAAGCAGTAATACGAACACTAATGTTGGATATTTCTGCAAAATATCCCGGTGCCCCTCATGCAGCTAGATTGAGAAAAGCAGATACTGTGAAATGTAAGTTAAATGGAGAGCAAAAACCAAATGTAGCAGAAGCCATAAGAATGCTGAAAACATAGTAATAATAAAAACTCGAGCAGCAGTAAATTTTGTTAATAAGGTAGAAACAGTACTTTGTTCTAATGGAAGCATCTGAGCCTGTTGTGAACTGCTTGTAAGTGAAATATAGATGATTTCCTACGTGAAGGTGGCCCATTAAAAATTCTTTGTAATAATTCTTTGTTCAGGCATTTTGATGGCTTTCGGCAGCACTATTCATTTATCTATTCTTAAGCAGTGGCCATGGTGTCCACATGAACAGCAGACTTTCCTTCTGATCAGATGGAGTTTATGCTGAAAACAATTGCTCCTAGTGTGACCTCTCACTTGCCACATTAGAATCATAAGGAACCTTGTCAGAAATACTATCTTTGGCTGGCCAGATATTCAGCAGACTACGTGCCTGTTCAGGCAGACGCAGGGACCGGATTCCGTCCTAGGTGTGCCACGCAGGCCCTGGCCCTGGGGCGCGATGAGACAGCAGCCAATGAGCCTGGGTATGGCGGTGTGTGCCTGGCATCCCAGCACCTGGGAGGCTGAAAACAGGAGAATCACTGCGAGTCCAGTCTGCATAGTGAGACCCGGGGGACCCTGTACTAAATAAGTAAATAAATAAACAAACAGATAAGTAGATAAAAGAAATGCTAACCTGTCATGCACTCCAGACCCGTTGAATTAGATACCAATGGCTAGAGCCCAGAGAGCTGTGCAGAGTATGAGTCAGTCTTTCAGGTCGTTCTGCTAGGTGCTTCAAGTTTAGAGCCACTTATGGTGAAAACTACCCTTACTGTAGCTGTAACCCTGGGTTGACTTTCACTTGCTTGTATTTAACACATAACAAGAAAATCCTGCCATGAATTCTCAACTACTAATAATTATGTATAAGCTTCATATTATGTCAGCAATATCTGAGAACTGGTTAAAAATTTAAATGTTACCATTATCTTACATAAGCAATACCTATTTTTTCTTCCATTTCTGCTTTTACATATTATTTCTTAGCTGACAAAATAATAGTATTTTTGGAAGACAACTACACCAATAGTACTAGTTATTAAAATCTTATTGTAAAACATCCCTGAGTGGTTAGACATGATTCAAGAAGATATCTTTCTTTCATGCTGGGTTTGCAGACTCAGGATCCTCCAGCAAAAAAGGTGCCTTTCAAGCATCTCTCAGTCCGCCAATACATTTTTTGGGCTGTCAGAATGTTACTGTCTTTCCAACATATGGAACTTCCATGCCAAAACATCATATCTTAAAAAAAATACAGTGTTGGAAAAATCATAAGGTTTTCATTTTCGTTTTAATATTATTAATTAAATTTTCTCCTTTCCAGCTGTCTGATTTTTTTTTAGGTCCTGAAAGTATAAGCTACTGATACACAGAATATGTCATATGGTCTATGCACCTATGGGCACACAGGTGATGTTTCTGGAATATGTGGCTGCAGAGAATGAGTAGAGCTAAGGCTTTCACTATAATATTGTGGGTTCCAGTATGCTGAGTGAGTATATAGTTCTGTGGAAAACTTCACTCCAGATGTCTTCTACTTTCATAGGCTCAGTTTCATAACCTGCATGATGTGGTACATACACTTTCGTCCACAAAGATAGGAAATAGACAGAGATGCATGCTTAATTAATAGACAGGCAAATGATAGAAAATAAAATGTGAAGCTCATGATACAAGGGTACCTCTCCCTTGATGATATTTGTGTTGCTTTCTTGATAATTGTGCACCATTCTAAATTGTAGTGGGTTTGCAATTAATGCTTGATGCATATTACTTTTAATTACTCAGGGAAGACTTTCCTGTGTAAGCGTGTGAATGGGTGTTTCTGTGCAAAATGATTTCCAGCCTGTACCAGTTTTTCACCTACTAATAAAGTGCTTGACTGATCCAGTTCAAATCCCCTACTTGATGTGAAAGCAGTCAGAATTATAAGAAAAACAAGATAAAGGGAGACCAGGTAAAACAAAATTTATTTCTACATATTGTTAAAGGAGAAATCATTGTGTTGATACTGGACTCCATGCCAAACTCCAGCTAAAGAGGCATTCCGTTTATTGCTAAACAAATATTCTGAAGAAAAGGTGTTCTTTGAATTGGCACTTACCCAGCAAGCAACCACTAACTATTGACAGTATTTGTATACTGATAACACTCACAAGTCAGTATTTGTTTTCTCCTTGAAAATTTGTCTAAGTGGCATTGTGTATGCTTGGAAATGATTGACTTTCATGGTTTATTTAGTTTATTTCTACAATAATCTATTGCCATCTGGGCTAGATCAAAACAGCAAGCCTGAAACAAACTAATGTAGGAGCGATGGCCAGTTTTATTGCCTGTCTGTCATGGTCCCAGTACTCAGTCATACCGGGCCTCTGGTTTTCCAGCACTTCCTCCTGGGCCTCTTGCAATTCTGAAGGATGTCTGGTCTTACCCCTAGGAAGGCAAGCAGAAATGCTGCATTGGAAGCAAGAATAAAAGAGTTATCTTGGCTCATGTGCATTTTTCCTAGTTTTTACAATTTTGTCCTTTTCCTTTTTTACTTTTTAAAATTGAATCAGTTGCCAAAAGAGTTCACATTAAAATATGAGTTTGTGACACCATTTGAAAAGTCTTCATTGCCCGCCACACCAATTTTTCCTGGCTGCTCTGACTCCTCTGCCCCAGACCAGCAGTGCCTGCCCTACAGGGGGTCTGCAAACCCCAGGCAGCCAGTCCTCAGCACAGGCTGCCATCTCACTCCCACTGAGGCTGAAGCCAGACACCATTTATCATCAGAATCTGCCTCTGCTTCTTCACACTTGATTCAGCTTACTCATTTACATGGCCTGCTGGCCTCTGTAGGCATTTGAGTTTTCAACACCTGCTATGGGTATTTCATGTCTGCCCTGCCAACTCACTTGCCACATAATCCTCAGAAAAAGCCAGTGAATATCCAGCATCCAAACTCTGACACATTTTTGTTAACCAAACATCCACAGAAAACCCTACAGCTTTCTGGCTTCATCCTTCTCTTTAATATGCAAAGAAAACTATCCATGACACAATCTCTCTACAGCAACAAATTTAGTCCAATTTGGGAAGTTTCTAGGAATTGGCGGAGGTAACTTACACAAACAAAGCTCATGAGGACCCAGTTCTCTTCTACTGTTTCATGCTCTCGTCTATCTTTTGCTCCTTGGAATTGCCACAGCCATCTTGCCTACTGGGTTTTGCCAGTTCCATTGCATAACCCTTCCCTAAGGAGAGGGCTGTGCTGCACTTTCACCGCCCTAGGCCATGGGCGACATGATGCTAACACTGAATTATGGTGATTGTCGGTGTTTCCTAATGACTTTATTAATAATCATTATAATTTGTTCATAATTATTAATAAGAAATGATTATTAATGATTTTTTAAAAACGGGCAGCCTGAGCCAGGTAAATCTTCACTCTTTGGTTCATTGAGTATTAACTTGCCACTATTTTATATATAAAGTTGTTGTTGGCAAACAAAGCATAAGTATCTGCATCAGACTCCAGCTTCAAAGTAGAATTACAAATATATTTTTATGATTTAGAAGGCATGAAAATTCCCAGGTGGACATGAATTACTGATACTATTTTTAATACAAATATGTGACCTGGCTGCTACAGCAGAAGTGGTGTGAAACATTTATTGGTCAGAAACCTGATGAAGCAAACAGTTCAACATTAGTTGCTACAACTGAATTATGGGCATGGCCTGTCTTGAGGATAATATAGAGAGAATTGTATATAATGTTATGTATAAAATCAGCAATATAATCTGGGTGAAGTAAACATATTCATATTATATGTACAGATGTAGGTGAACAAATTAAACATCAGAAAATAAATCCATAAAATGAAAGGCTGACGTTTTAGCTTCTGGTGATGCCTGCTAAGAACTCTAGGCCCTGGGAAGTAATTCCTGATGACCAGCCCCACCCCAGAAATATGTGAGTTCCATAGCTTTCCTTAGAGCAAACTTCACAAAACTGTCAGGTCAAGGACCTAGTGGGTGGGCAGAGAACGCCCCTGGTCAGAGGAGATATGAAGTTATCATTCTCTAAAGTGTAGTTCCAACACAGCTCCGCTGTTTTCTTTGAGAAACAACCAAGAGACAGAAAGGCAGAAGACTGTCACATGCAGCTTCTTTTGTGAAACAGCTTCATATGAACTTCGGATCCAACACAAAAACAGCAACAGAGCCTCTCCATCTAACTTCAGCCATGACCTTTCTTCTAGGTTAGAGATGGGGACTAGAGGTTTACATCCAGATTCTCTCACACATACCAACTGTCTTTAATTCTACAGCATATTTATATGCATTGGAATTGGATAACCTGTACTCCTACCTTGTTCCTGATAAAACTATACAACTGAATCACTACACACACACACACACACACACACACACACACACACACACACACATACTGCACACTCCCTAAGTCCTAAATTGTTCTAAAAAAAAAAGTACGTTTTGTCCTCCCATTACTCACCAGTGGCGCTGGCATCATCACACTGAGCTGTAAAGAATGCAGAGAATTGCCACTTAGAAACTATTAAATTATCCAAGGTTTTAAATACAGAGTTTTATTTTCTTATGTTTTTGTATTTTAGGGAAGGGTGTACAGGGTGTTCAGGGTCTCACTATTAGATCAGACTCATAGTGACCCGCCTGTTTACAGCCTCCCAAGAGCTGGGATTACAGGTGCACGCCACCATGCCTAATCTTAATTGCCATGCCAGGCCCCGGGATCAAACCCCAGGCCCCTGCACCTGCTTGCAGGCACTTTGATCTGTTGAGCTATTTGTCAGGTCCAAACAATGGTTTTAAAAAAATATTATCAATATTGCTAATATTTATTACAAAATTCTGAGACACCACGGGAAGAATATCTCATTATTGTGTGCCCTATGCCTGGTGTCCCCATGTAACTATGGAGTACACCTGAAGGTATTTTCATATTTGGAGATCAATGTTTAGTCTTAAGATCACTTGTCCCTTTCTGCACGTGTACGAGGTCACCAAAGGAACAGTTGCTATGGTGAAAGGCACAGTGGTAAGATCTTCCAGGGGCATATCAAGGTTGCAAAGAGGACTGCTGAAAGGTGCCACAGAAGCAGAGGTAAGCAAGGACCACACCTTCCATGCCAGGCATTGATATCTCAGGTGGCAGAGACCATTTAGTAAGAAAGAGAAGTACTGGTGTCTTGTGTCCTAAGTAGCACATCTATGTTTCTTTTCTCATCTCCGATTCTCTGAATATCACAGTAAAAGGCCAAGTTTGGATTTCTTCTGTTGCTTGGCCTTGCACCACCAGCCATTTCTAAAAGGGCCCCTGTATTCCCCATAGGATGTTTGTGCACGGCAGGGACAGCTGAGTGTGTGTTCCAAGAAAACTCCCCACAGAACGCTTGCAAGAACTTCTCTGAAAAATATTGTCCTTGTTGTGGTTACCTCAAAGCTAGAGTCACACACGTCCTCAGTGGCTGGTGCAATGCAGAAGGCAAATACAGTGAAGAGGACGTGGAAACCATCCAGACACAGTTTGTCAAGTTTAGAGGGTCACTGGAATCTTACTCACATAGCCCCAAATGCAGAATGAAAAGACTACACCCTAATCTTCTGCCACTTGCACTTTAATATCTCATCAGAGAAATTAGAATAAGTGTATCCAAATTCAAGTAAAACAAACAGTAAGTAAAGCTATTGCAGCACACAAAGCCATCCTCAACACAAACGGAACTAAAAGATGAAGGTGCCATTGTATGAGGGTCAGGGCTGCAGCCAGAGTTTGTAGCGTCCTGCCTCTGGGAGTTCCTAGTAAGTGTGGGACTCACAGATGAAAGGGCTGGCCAGCACCTACAGGCCTGGGCATGCGAATCATGCAAGGCAGCCCAGGACAGATGCACCCAAGGGCACACTGCAAGGGGTCCTAACTTAGCTCCAGGGTATCTATCATCACAAGAATTGGCACCTTCTGCTTATGATCTTTCCTGGCAGAATTTTTTCTCCAGGGTTCTGGAGAAAACAGATGAAGAAGCCCTTAATTTTGCCTTTTCCCTTCCCAGGTATGAGCCTACCAAGTCCATTTCATACACTTCGCTTTGTTGGAAAACTCTGTACATCAATTTCCACACTACCAGCCACACCCAGAGCATCTTCCAATACTTATGTCCTTGGAGACTAATTAACCTCAGGTTCTGTAGGGTAAAAACGGCAGCAACAGCCTTTATATCATCACAGATAAATCAAACAAACTGATGTAAATCAGCCGAGCCAGGAAGCAAATATCCAGCTTTTCTGAATAAAATTGAGAATCTTCCTTGACATCTGAGGCTGATATCTTTCCGCAGAGATGACAGCCCTGAAACTACTTTCCCACTGCCAAGTGGAATGAATATGAAAAATGACTCGGGGCATCATTTACATATCACACAGACACTTCACCGCTGGCAAGCTTGTTGCTTAGTAAAGAAAATACAAATAAAGTGAGGCTTTGGGGATTGGCCCCGGGCCAGTTTAAGGTAGTGTGGTAGGTGCTAGTTGGTTAATTAAGCAGTGCTATGCTTGAGAAGGGTTAAGGCAGGAGCAGAGTGCAGTAAAGAGCTGTTTTCCTCCTCACTGCTCTCCACTTGTCACCTCTCACCATGAGACAATGCCCTGAGCAACCAGAAGCAGTGATTGTGCAAATTAATTTCTTTCAAACATTGAAGTAGTGTTGAGTAGGGGAGAGGAGGTGGTAGGGATAGAAACAAGATCAGAACACACAGATGTGTTTTTGTGATACAAGGAAAAAACAGCTCCTATGACAACTACCTACAAGGCTTAGGAAGGCTTTCCCAATAATAGAATACTTTTAACACTGGTCAATCTCGTGTATTCCTGAAATTGATTCTTATTTTCTTTCTTACACTCCATTTAATGTATACTTTTGTCTAAGCCTACCATAGTGTCCCTGAAAATTAGCGTAGTGCCTAATACATACAGACTACTTCATAAACCCTTACTAAATAAAGTGGCAATAATTAAATTCACACATGATAATCTGTATTTAAAATGAGCTTGATTATTTATTATCATGGAAAAAGAGAAATGAAATTCTGGAAAAAACTTTTTCATTAAAGCCATAAAAGCTTAATTTAAATCCTGTTCTGTCAATCAACAACTCCATGTTCTTCATCAAAATGCATCATTTAAGTTTCGGTTTTTCTTTGTTAAAAAAAAAGAAACAAAAAGAAATAAAACATACGACTTGATGATAATATATCTATTAAGGGTCTAGAACAAGTATTATTCTAAATCTTTGAATACATCAGATGATTTAATACTCAAATATCATCCACAGATAATTACTTCATAAAAATTCTGTATCTTTCCTACAGCCACACCTATAACACAGGTGGACAGAAATCCAGGTCTTGGGACTGAGGATACTACTTGGTCACCTTACAGACACACACACAGATGCAAGGACTCAGACAGATGTGCGTGCAAATGTGCACTCATACACACACAGCTTCATACAATTACACCCAGAATCTACTCTCATAAGGTTTTGGTGCAGTTTGACTTAAGCCCTGCAGAGCACGCCTGTCCACGGTGTTCTATCCAGCTCTTCAGATGAAACACACAGCAGGGCTTTCCCTGATGCCTCAGGGCTAAAACTGCCCTGTGGTGCTCGCTTCAGCAGCACATATACTAAAATTGGAACGATACAGAGAAGATTAGCATGGCCCCTGCGCAAGGATGACACGCAAATTCGTGAAGCGTTCCATATTTTTAAAAAAATAAAAATGAAAAAATAAAAAATAAAACTGCACCATGCAGTAGCTCATCCCTCCTCCACTTTCTATGCAGAAACTCTCCCGTGTCTTCTGCCCGTGTGTTAGATCTCATTTCAAAAAGGAGTTCTTCAAGCAATTCTTCTTTCTGGCACACACTCAAAAGAATTGAGAACAAGCTCTAGAAGATATACTTGTAAACCAATGTTCACAGAAGGTTGCTTGTAACTGCCCAAAACAGGAGCACCTTGAGCATCCACTGATAAATGGATGACCAAATGTAGACTATATAAACAATAGAACACTATTGACCTTTAAACAAGAAGGAAATCCTGACACACATAACAACATGGATGAACCTTGAGGACACTATATAAATAAAATAAACCAGTCACAAAAGGGCAAATACGGTATGATTCTAATAGGAAGTAAGTAATTAGTCAAATACATAGAAACAGAAAAAACTAGAATGATCACCAAAACTGGCAGTAAGTATGAATGATTATGCTACAATGGACAGGAATATTCACTTTTTTCAAAATAGAAATACTTTTAGAGCCTGATTACACAACTATTTGTATGTATTTAAAAGTTTTCAACTATACAGTTAAAATACATAGTATACATACATACATACATACATATATATATATATATATATATTATATATATATAATTGATTTAAAAATTACCTCCAAATCATGAAGTTTACTCCAAAATATTCCTTTTGACTCATTCATATAGGGGAGTAGTTGTTCAAGGAACATGTTCAGTACTCATTTTGAGGCTTTAGATATCTGACATTTGTCGCCATCTCTTTTCTCCACAGAATTCTCAGCTTTCCCCGGAATTTTTCTTATTTTGATTTTTATTCTGAGGGTTTTTAGTTAGGCTGAGCTCAAGCTTGTGATCCTCCTACTTTGCCTCCCAAGTGCTTAGGATTATAGACACAGGCTACCACCCCTAACCGTCATAAACTTTTGTTTCCAGCAAATTCACATAGAAGCTCTGATTCCATGATAGTTTGACAGCTATTGGGGAAAAGAAGATGATGCAGATGACTGTTATCGGTCTGACCCTGTTCCATCATATGAAAAATCATGGCATAGCAGAATAGCTATCTCTCAATAACTTTCTTTTTGGTTCTCCTCTAGTGCACAAATAACCCCTCAGTCCTGCCTCTGTATTACTTCCAATCCAAGTAACTTTTCCTTCATGCCAGGACTTAGGCCAGTCATTTGTATGTACACATAAGTGCTTGATAAATATATAGTCTGTCCAATGGTTTTATATAGGTATTTAAACTGTAAAGAGGGTCCTAGCCAGAACAAAATCCTTAATGCATAGGAGGTAACACCCTATGACACTGTAAGTCATTTTAGAAGTATATATATATATATTTCTATATAATTATAATTATATACATATACATATATATACATATATATGTATATATATATATATATATGATTATAAGAAAATAACTTAAAACACACCTCATGGGCCACAGCTGGATTCTTGTGGACTACAGAATACCAAGGATAAATTCCGCCTAGTTTCACAAAATCAAACACTCCATCATGGTCTTAATAAGCTACATGTGGTGTTATTGGAACAGGGAGGCTCGGAACCACACCAAACAATTTGATAGCTGCTTCATTATTTCAGAACCACCTTGAATGTGAGAGAAATCAATCTCCCATTCTCCTTGAATCTGTTGATCTAAATAACAGATGCCAGATGTCCCACACATCCTGTATGTGACAGTCTCACTTTACTACCAAGACAGTATCTTCTCCCTCAGTAGAAGAAATACTGTAGCAAAGCAGAATGACAGGTAAAGAAAGGGTGAAGGGTCAGTGTTTACCTGCCAATCGAATTTCAAAAGCTGAGGTTTCTGAAGAACTGTGATGAGTTTAGATAGTCTAATTAAATGCACCATAGGGCCAAGGAGATAGCTCAGTAGAATAAGTGTCTGCCTGCAAGCACAAAGTCCTGAGTTCAGTCCCTGGTACTACTTCTAATAGAGTGATCTATTGAAAGGACCAGTTAAAGCTTAAATATTTTTTCTCCATTCTTTTTAATTTATTTTGACTAATTTTGCACTCTTATATCTGGAAATATAAATAACTTGAAGATAATTCACAATATAACAATTGTCGAATTCCTATCATTTTGTTTAGAAAGTTTTATAGCATTTCTATTTTTTTACTATTTTTAGTCTCTTAAAAAAAAAAAGATGTTTTTCAGCCATTTCTAAAAAGAAATTCCCGAAGGAAATCCCTGGCCACGCAGCGCTCTTCGTAACTTCCATCAGACTTCTCTCTTAAACTCCACCAAACCTTGATGTAAGTGACTATGAGAGTTAAATTCTAACACAAGAAGGAAGGATTTCAATTTTGAAATCAAGATATTAGTGTTTAAAGGGACCTTAATCATGAACTGGCTAATTTTTACATAAGTTTAGAGAATATTCTCTGCACTGTTCTCTCCCTACACCTGCATTAAAGAGACTTCATGAGCCCTTCTGGCTCAGATACCTGCCACACTACATATACAATTTCCATGCTTTTATCATTTTACTTTTTAGAAATATTTCTCTGAGTTTAGGCATGTTCATTAAATGTACTCATTTCTTCCATTAAGATTATCAGCTTCTCAATTTTGTTTACATTTAATTAGCCTCTGATTTATTAAGTAGGAGTTATGCATGTAACTCCAGGGGCTTGAGTAGGGGCTTAATGTTTTGTTAGTCTTCCTTATGGCCTTAAAATATAGTTTCATTCTTATAACAGAAAGTTATTTAACACTAAATGAACAATTATTTAAAATGAGAGACTGGATAAATCCTAAGAAAGTCAAAAGCTTTGCATTCTTTCATTGAGAAAACTATGATTTTGCCTTACTCCAAAGGCTGTAATGGCCTTTGCATTAAAATAAGGTATATCTCACTCATTCCTATATTTAGAAAGCAGTTCTGTGTAATGTATTTCTATTTCTGCATTTCATACTGGATCAACTAAACATATTAATACTTAAAGATGTATGTTTGTATTAGAAGCATTATTTATACATTTATCATTTATATTATATATAAACATGAAATGGAGATTATTAATGTTTAGCACTATTGTTTACTTAATATTTAATGAGTATTATTTTTAAAATATCTACTGACCTATATCTCTACTCTAAAATGAAGAATCTGAAGCAATCTGTGATCCATAAATGGAATGAGAACAGTACACTCTTGTAGACTCAGAACTGCATTAATAACAAGAATCAAAGAGCAATAATCACAATAAAAATGTTAAAATCATGGCCAGCAGGCATGACAGGAAAACTTGCTATGGCTCACTGTTCTCCAGCCGGGCTAAACGGGCACCCAGTTTCATTTTCAAATCACTTATGAATAAATGTAACCACTGACCTTGAATGCACCTTAATAATCTGGGATACTTCCACATACTAAACTCATGGTTCAGTTCAGTAATAGCAAATAGTCTAGAGACAAGCCCCCTACCTGAAACCCTAAGCCCTTTTATTTTTTAAAAAACGTATCAAACACTGCAGTTCAAGCCAAATACCAAGGTCTTAGTTTAGAAAGTATAGTCCACACTTCAATGTCTTTTATGTTAACAGAAAAGCAGTACAACACATACCATGAGTTCATCACTGTGTCTAGTTCATCTTGTCCATGAAACACTTCAGGAAGAAGATGGACCATAGAGTGCTTGAAAACTTTAAGGCTTGAGGTGAAACTGAAATTTCTTAGGTGACAATTAAGAATGAATATTAATAGCAGCACACTACCAGTTACTTTTCACCAGTAAACCTTGTCTGGCTGCATCAGAGTTGGCTGTATCAAGAGATGCAGACACAGATGAATTTGAGCTTTGTCAACAGAGTTGGTCATGGGTTGAAAACAAAACCTATGAATCAGAAAAATCTGGCTCAGTCCCATTTCTGTAATTTATCAAAACTTTTAAGGCCCGTGTGATAGATCAGCAGACTAAGTGCCTGCCTAGAGAAACTCAGGAATGGGGATTTGATCCCTCACACCACATGCACTGGTCCCACTCACGGGCATGCTGAGCCAGTACCAAGTCCAGGCCTGGTCACACACCCCTGCACTCTCAGCACTGAGGAGGCTGAAAACAGGAGGATCACTAGAGCCTGGCAGTGAGATCCTATACCACATGCATACATTTAAAAAAAAAAAAAAACTTTTTAACAACTTGAGCTAGCATTCTGTACCATGATGATTTATTTACATTCCTACACCCAAGATTTGTGAAGGTGACATCAATTTTTTAATGATCTAGTGAAGGTTTTCTGTTTGTTGTTTGTTTGTTTGCATTTGTATTTTTGGGAAGGGTCTACAGGGTGGTCAGGATCTCACTACTAGATCAGACTCATAGTAATCACCTGTTTACAGCCTCCTAAAAGTTGGGATTACAGGTACACACCATCAAGCCCAGTCTCAATTGACCCCTCAGCATGTCCCAGAGGCAAGACTGGCACTTTAAGCCCTAGGATTGAACCCTTGGCCCCTGTGCCTACTTGTAGTTACTTTAATCTGCTGAGCTACTTGGTCAGCCTTAGGTTTTTATAACTTAAAAATTGAAAATAGGGCTCATTGTACTTAATCAAACACCAGTGATTCTGTAAAAAAAAAAAAAACACAACACAGCAAGATCAGCTGCTTCAGACTGTGAGGAGGTGGTAACATGAGAAGGCTTCCCCTTGTTGTCCCTGGCAGTCCACTTCTGTCAGGGAAGGCACTTAAAACTGTGCAAGGAGAGCAAGATGAGTAAGAAGACCAGAAAGCAGCTTTAAGGGTCTAAACCAGTGGCCAGTGGCTGCTGGATTGAAGATTAGGATGAGGAGATAGATTTGAGCATAATAATGGAGGCAAATTTTATAGGGTTTTTTTTTTTTTTTTTTTTTTGTCTTTTTGAGACAGGGTCTCACTATGCAGTTCAGTTCAGGCTGGCCTGGAGCTCACTTTGTAGCTTAGGCTGGTCTCGAACTCACAACAATCCTCCTGCCTTAGCCTCCCAAGTGCTGGGATTACAGGCCTGTGCCACCACGCTTGGCCCTTGTATAGGGCTTTGTGATTATGTTAAGTGGAGAAGAAAGGGAAACAAAAATTCCATGAGTTGTTTCTGGTTTGTCTGACTCATCAATTTTTGATATTAGAAAAAATACTCTACTTTGACTTTATAATATGAACTATACCATAAGGCTATTACAACATATTGCCTGATGTATATGGGATATTGCTAAAGGAGAGTAAATTAGTTTTGTTATAACTATTAATGTTATCACTATGATCAAAGTCATATAGGTGTTTGTCATAATTCAACATATCAAAAATTCAAAAACTCAAAAATTTGAGTTGTTTCTGGTTTGCCTGACTCTTCACTGGAAACATTTCAGGGCAGACAGATAAGAAGAGTTGAAACAAAAGCTTAGAGCAGACCAGGACAGGAATAGATGCATAGATTTCAGTCAAATAGCTAAGTTTGAGAAGCAAGATCTATCAGCAAAATGTATCTGAAACTTTGAAAATAATCTTGGGTTGAGCTTTAAAAGCCATCATAAGTGATAATTGAGTCCAGAGAATGTGTGTGTAAAGTAAGAAAAGTGGTGAGGAGATACATGGTTTGATGAAAGCTTAATATCTCATTGGATATTTGTAGAGATAGTAACCGTTATTTGTTAATGAAGTTTTGAGATAGAGTGATAATGACTAGTGTGAGAGCTGTGGCCTGGCCTTTATTTTGTATTAAGAAAAGAGCTTGAGCATATTAAAAAAAATTGTAAGCGGATACAAAGAAATAATAAAATTACATACCCAGAGTTTTTAAAGTAATTCAAGCATGAATATAGGAGTAGAATGGCTTACGGAGAATGCAGTCTCACCATCAACTTTTGACATTAGAAAAAATACTCTATTTTGACTTTATAATATGAACTACATCATAAGGTTATTAGAACATATTGCCTGATGTATATGGGATATAGGTAAAGAAGAGTATATTATTTTTGTTCTAACTATTAATACTATTATCACTATGATCAAAGTCATACAGTGATTATATATGATGGGTTGTTATAATTCAACCAATCAATAGAACAGATTTCACAACTGGGTGACAACATTGTACACTTCTATATCTGTTGAACTGTAAACAAAACCACTTCTGAACACAAGAAGATCTTTCATCTTAGAACTTTAAAAGGTTCTGTTGTTAAAATATTTCAACTAAAATGAAAATATGAGAAATGACCTTTTCAATCCCTAGGGAAATCACCCACAAATTCCAAAATGTGATCTCTTGAAAGAACAGAAGGTTATTCCTCTACAGTTCTAAGGGATGGAAATTTTGCATCAAAAAATAGGCCAAACCCCACTTGCTCACTCAACCTGTGTATTCTGGCAGCTCCAAAGTTTCCTAAGAGTTCTAGTATCTGTCTCCTTCTTCACGTCATCTTCTTTTCTGTCTCTTCTTCTCTCCTTTCTCTTATAAAAATATTTTGCATTGGATTCAGGGACTACTTAGGTAAGTGGTAGAAAACCTGTTAAAGCTTTGAATAATACAAACAGCCCACCACGGCGTGAGTACTATAGCTTCGCCAACGGTGACCTAGGTGATACAGGCTGCTCTCATTTCCAGATTCTTACTTATATTTTCAAAGATATGCTTTGTAAATTCACACTCAGAGGTTAGGAAGATATTATCAAAACTTTTGGGAAAGGGCTGAGGAGATAGCTCAATAGAATAAGTGTTTTTCTGGCAAGTGCAAGGGCCTGAGTTCAACCCCCAGTTCTACCAAAAAACAACACAAAACAAAAAAATCCTGGGGCAAATGTTCAATAGAGTATTTCTCAAAGTCTTTTTCACTTTCTTCTCATTATTTTATTGGAATTCTGATTCCTAAAATTTTCCGCCATAATGAACCAACTTAGTTGCCCAGGAAACTATAGTAATGATAATGAATGTGAAGCATCAAAATTAACCAAAATAAGCATTTCCATGTTAACAGGAGCATATCAAACTTGGCATTTGCAGTAAAGGTATTTCTTGTTCTTGACAAAAAGCAATAATCTAGCTATTCACTGTATGCGTCCATATGTGTAGTGTTTGTGTGCAAACATATGTGTGAGTTCATTAAACATGACTTCTCAATGGCTTATTGTTATATACTTAGATAACATCAGCAAGCCAAGTATCATCTGGAATCAATCTTCGTGAAAGACAGGTGTCTGGCCTTGTAGTCCAGTAGAAGACAGACAAATGAGGAATAACTACACATTTGTTAATTTCTGATGTCTACTTTGAAGCTCTAGCATGTTTTGTGATAAAGTTCAAAAGTGACATTCCAATTTCCAAAAAGGCTGGCAAATATATTGCCTATTAAATCTCAATCTTCTATCCAAGTCCAGAGGCTTCTCTGAGCTCAAAATCCAAACAACATGTCATTCCTAGAGGGCCAGAAATATTGCTATTTGAACACGAAACAATCTGGAAAAAGATGCCTTTCTGCTATGATATATATATATATATATATATATATATATATATATATATATATATATATATATCATATATCATTTGTTATATATATATATATAACAAACCACAGGAACTTTTGTTGACAGTCTAAGGTACTGTGATTCTAAAGGAACTTTCACCACGAGAATGAAATCTTGCAGCATCTACAGATTCACACAATCGTAGATTCTTTTCTTAAATTTGAATTTCAAACAGTTCTGTGCATATAGTTTCACAGTGTTCCAAACATCACTTGAGATACATGACTCATATTTCATCTCTCTGAGGGAGTGAGACTTGCTGTATTCAAACAGTTCCACAGTCTGTTGTAATTTTTCCTAATATTCAGGATATTAGGCATCCTATTTGCATAGAAGCCTGAGTTATCACAGTTGCAGTTCATCATTTATCTTTTGATTTAAATTAATTCTTAATCTCTCTGACCTGTTACTGTAAGAGTTCACCTGGCGGAAACTTGTCAGGTAAAGAAAGTGAATTAATATAGATAAAAGAAAAGAACACTTTGTTATGTGAAGATCCAAAGATCCAAAGATCTGTTCCTTTAAATAAACTCTTTATAAAGCTTTCACCTTATGATCTCAGTGTTGTTTAGTCAGCCTTGTGGAGATAAGATAAGGTAACTCTCATCACGTAATATCACCAATTGAGGAGCTATGCAAAGGCATTTTTTACTCAATCAGATTGTCCTTTACCTGCTCTGAAATTTTGCAATGGCCTTGCTCTCTTCCTTGGTGGATAGCAAAATGCTGGTGCTCCAATAAACAACAGATTTAGAGGTATAGTGTTGGGTGAGACTTAACACGTGTTTACCCAGCCAGAACCACAGACTACATTCTTTTTTGTTTGTTTGTTTCATTTTTTTGGTCCTTTTGAGATAGGGTCTCAATAGGCAGTTGAGGAGGAACTTGACTTCGCTTTGTAGCCCAGGCTGGTCTCAAAATCACGACCATCCTCCTGCTTCAGCGTCTGAGTGCTGGAATTGTAGGTATGCACCTCCGTGTTTGGCACAATCACATTCCTTTATGGCATTCAGAATCACTTAGGTTTAGGCTTGACCACGGTATCTGGTGGCTCAATTGAGCAACATTTCTTTTGTCTCTGTGACAGCCTACATATAGTCATGACAGAGCACTTCATTTATATTATGTCATATAATATAGTATATTACTGAGAGCTAAGGTTGTGCACATATGTTGGAGGGTTTTAGGTAGAGTCACACATAGGCAGCAAATATCATGACTACTCATGTACTCAGAACTTGTCTTTGTAGTTTCACTGTGGAGGTTAAAACTCAGCAATGTATGAAGTTTTAGTGACCTTTACTCCAGTTCCTTCCACTGGGTCATTTCACCAGCACACAACACCTGGTAACACTTAGCACTTCTTCTCAGGCATTGTATCAGTTCCTCACACTAAGCCAGTGAGAAAAGATCTGTTTGTACTGTCTTCATGTGCTCAGATTCAGACGCAAAGGCTACACAGAAAAACAGCATAGTGCATGCCATATGCACCATCACAGAGCAGCAAATGGCTCGCAGCACAGAGAAGCACATGGACTTTGTTTTGTGTTTTTCTCTTTCTGTCCAATGACTTCTTCTTTGTGCACTAACAAGTGACTTCTTCTTGCTCCACACAGAAAAAGGTGTGAGGGTGACCAGAGAGTTTAGCAGATTAAAGCATCTGTTTAGGCAGGAGCAGGGAACAGGGCTTGATTCTGCCCTGGGCACACTGAGAAGGCAATTGAGACTGGGTGTCCTGAGGCGCACCTGTAATCTCAGTGCTTAGGAGGCTGAACACAGGAGGGTCCCTATGAGCCCAATCTCTGCATGGAGACCCTGTAGACCGTGTACTAAATACATTTTTAAAAAACAAAAAGGTGTGAAAGACACAGTAGGACCATACTTTAAAACTCCATTCACTGAAAAAAATATATATATGTATATTTATATGTATATGTATATATATATATATATATTTTTTTTTTTTTTTTTTTTTTTTTGGTGGAACTGGGGATTGAATTTAGGCCCTTATGCTTCCCAGGGAAGTGCTTATTCCACTGAGCCACCTCCCTGGCCTCACTGAAAATAATATTAATGAGAAATATTTTATAATTGTGCAGTGTCTTTTTCTGGAGGTGGATAGAAACAGTGTATTGCTCAGATTTATACAATTAGTTTATTATCTATCAATAAAGAAGAATATATATACTGAAACAAATTTCGCTGGTTGTTTCTATTTTCTATTCATTAACACTCAAATAAGTTGATTTTTATGATGAAAATTCATACTAGAAATTAAAGTAGCACATGAGCATTTTTTGAGGATCTTTGCGTAAATTACATGTGTAATTTATTCTTACATTTTTCATTTTTCTATTTGTTTATTTGGTATATGGTCTCACTATGCAGCATGGACTTCTAGTGACCCTCCTGCCTCAGCCTCCCCTGCACTGGAATTGCAGGCATGAGCCACTGGGCCTGGGTTTGGTGGCCACGATGGCACTGCACAGCACGGAGTACTGGGGAACAAAGCCCAGATCTGGCTGGCAGGCACTTACACCGCTGAGCTGGCCCCAAGTCTACATCTATTTATTTTAAAATTTGAATTTCATCTAAGGATTTATCCTTTTAGATGATATTTTATTGCTATCATCAGATGAGAGTTATTCTTCTTCTTTACCTATTCTTATTCCCCTTATTTCTCCCTCTTCTCTAATGGCTGTTGCTAAGGATTCCAACACTATATTTAATAGGAGGGATGATAGAGGACATCCTTGTCTTGTACCTGATTTAAGAGTAAAAGATTTCAGATTTTTCCCATTTAGGATTATATGAGCTTTTGGATTGTCATTGATGGCTTTTATCAAGTTAATATAGAGTCCATCTATTCTAAATCTCTGTAGGACCTTGAACATGAATGAGTGTTGGACTTTGTCAAAGGCTTTCTCTGCATCAATTGAGATGATCATGTGGTTCTTAGATTTCAGACTATTAATATACTGTATTACATTTATAGATTTTCGAATATTGAACCATCCTTGCATCCCTGGGATGAATCCTACCTGGTCATTGTGTATGCCCTTCTTGATGATTTCCTGTATTCTATTTGCCAGGATTTTGTGGAGTATTTTTGCATCTACGTTAATGAGGGAGTTCTCCTTTTTGGTTGTGTCTTTCCCTGGTTTTGGAATCAGTATTATACTTGCCTCCAGAAATGATTTTGAGAGGGCTTTTTCCTTTTCAACTTTGTGAAAGAGTTTGTGGAGTGTGGGGATTATATCTTCTATAAATTTCTTGTAGAATTCAGCTGTGAATCCATCAGGCCCTGGACTTTTCTTTGTTGGTAGGCTTTTTATTACATTTTGTATTTTGTTGGTTGTTATTGGCTTATTGAGAGTTGTTATATCTTCTTGATTCAGTTTTGGTAATTTGTACCTTTCTAGGAATCTGTCCATTTCTTCTGTGTCTTCTATTCTGTGAGCGTAAAGATTCTCAAAGTAACTATTGATAATTTTCTGAATTTCTGCTGGGTCTGTGGTGATTTCACACTTTTCATTCCTTATCACTTATACTTGAATTTTCTTTTGCCTCTTTTTGATGAGGTTGGCAAGAGGCTTATCAACTTTATTGAGTTTTTCAAAGGACCAACTTTTTGATTTGTGGATTCCTTGAACTATTCTCTTCATCTCAATTGAATTAATTTCTGCTCTAATCTTTATGATTTGTTCCCATCTTTGCGCTCTGGGTTTTGTTTGCTCTTCTTTTTCTACTTGTCAGAGGTGCAACATTAAGGTGCTAATTTGTTCCCATTCTGTTTTCCTAATGTGTGAGTTCATAGCTATGAGCTTCTCTCTCAGAACTGCTTTCATTGCATCCCATAAATTCTGGTAAGTTGTACTTGAATTTTCATTGAATTGTAGATATTGTTGAATTTCTTGTTGAATTTCTTCTGCAACCCATAGATTTCTAAGTAGGGTGTTGTTTAGTTTCCATGAATTTATTGGGTTTTTCTGGTTTCTTTTGTCATTTATTTCCAGTTTCATTGCATTGTGGTCAGATAGTGTGCAAGGGATAATTTCTATTTTCTTGCATATACTTAGGCATGAAAATAGAAATTATCCCTTGCACACTATCTGACCACAATGTGGTCTACTTTGGAAAATGACCCGTGTGCAGCTGAAAAAAATGTGTATTCAGCTGTGGTTGGATGGAACACTCTGTATATGTCCACCAGGTCCATTTGTTCCAAGCTCTGGTACAGTTCTGCTAATTCCTTGCTAATTTTTTGTCTGGTTGACCTATATTTTTGAGATAAGGGTGTGTTAAGGTCTCCTGTTAAGATTGTGTTCATAGACATTAAACTTTTCATGTCCCTTAAGATTTGTCTTACATAGTTGGATGTTCCTGTGTTTGGTGCATAGATATTTATGAGTGTTACTTCTTGCTCTTGAATTTTTCCCTTGACTAGTATATAGTGGTCTTCTTTGTGTCGTTTGATCATTCTTGGTTTGAAGTTGAAATGGTCTGATGACAGAATTGCTACTCCTGCTTTTTTCTGAGGTGCTGGGGCATGTAGTATTGTTTTCCATCCTTTGACTTTGAGCTTATGAATGTCCTTTTGAGTTGTGTGTTTCTTGTATACAGCATATTGTTTGATTTTGTTTCCTAATCCACTGTGCCAGTCTATTTCTCTTAATTGTAGAATTGAGTCCACTTACATTGATGGTTATAATTGAAATGTGCTGACTTAGGTTTGTCATGATATTCACCTGGTGTTGTTTACTCCTTTGTAACCTGTTTAATTGTCTGTCCTGTTTAGTGGGTTCCTTCCATTCTCATTCCTGGAGTTCTGGTCAGTGTGGTCTCTCTCTAGAACATCTTCCAGCAGCCTGTGAAGGGATGGCTTTGTCATTATGAAATTCTTTTGTTGTTCTTTGTCGTGGAAGTATTTCACTTCTCCATCAAACTTGAAAGAGAGTTTTGCAGAGTATAAGAGTCTGGGCTGCAATTTGTTTTCATGTAGGATTTGAAGAATTCTGCTCCATGTTCTCCTTGCCTTCATGGTTTGTATAGAGAAGTTGGCTGTAATTCTGATGTGTTTTCCTTTGAATGTGATCTGCTCCTTCTCTCTAGTAGCTTTCAGTATATTATTTTTGTGTTGGATTTCTGGGATCTTAACTATTATATGTCTTGGTGTGTTTCTACTTGGGTTGAAGTTATTTGGTGTTCTGTATACTTTGGTGACCTAAATGTTGGATTGTTTCCTCATATTTGGGAAGTTTTCTGCGATTATTTCTCCCCAAATTCTTTTTGTCATTTGCATTGACTCCTTCATTCTCATTGATACCAAATTTTCTCACATTGTTCATCCTGGCATCATCTTGCAGGTGATGGATTATTTTTTCCTGCATTCCCATTGTCTTTAAGAGATCCTTTCTCACCTTTTCACTAGGTGCTCTGCCATCTTCAAGATCTGAAACTCTGTCTTCGCTTTCACTCAAATGGTTTTGTAGACTCGTGATTGATATTTTTAGTTCTTCTATCACATGAGGAATGGTTGAAAAAGATGTGGTACTTCTATATAATTAAGTATTACTCAGCTATTAAGAATGATAAGTTTGAAGCATTTATACTGAAGTGGATGACACTTGATCATATACTCATAAGTGAAATAAACCAGACACACATGTGTAAGTATCGTATAGTCTCCCTAGTATAAGAAGGAAAAGCAGAAATACAAATGGAAACATACAACAACAACTAAAATCAACTGAGTCCGATAAGGCAAAGTGAATGGCATATGCTGCAGAATACTAATCAGCTTTTCTTCTGGATGGTTAACATCCTAAGTTCACAGATCAAAGTTGCAGAAATAGAAGAGCCACAAGGCCAGCCAACATTTTAGCCTTAGCCTTTCAAGGTCAGCGAAAACTCAGGACATAGGAGAACCTGTACTACAACATCATGAATCTCAGTTGAGCTCCAAATTTTCTGAACAAGGAGATTATGGAACCACAGAGGAAAGAGATCGAAGTTCTATAGTGTGCCTGGGGAGAGTCACATGGACAGAGAACTTTCTCTCAGGCTCTCACAGAGAGCAAACTGGTCAAGCATTGGACGTGACTCATCCACATGGATGACACAGACAAAGGAACTACAGAGTAAGGTACAGGAATACAAGATAAACCCTGAGGGGACTTCACTGACCTCATAAGAAACATAAAGTACATGTGTTGGTATGTAAGTCTTGCTCTATCTAGGTCTTAACCATCCAGCAGAAAAGTATAGAAATGAAGTGTGCATCGCGGGGCCATAATATTAAGTTGAGCTGTAAATGGCTATGGTCGACAACATCTTCGGATAACTCACTATTGTTGTGGAATGCTGGACTGTGTTGGACTGTGTCATCGAGTTCAGGCTCCTAAGTTAGTTGAATGACAATGGAATGCCCATCTCTGACAGGTGTAGACAGACAAAGCAGTATAGAAAGGAAGAATCATGATGTGTGTTTATAGACAGTACAGTTGGGATAGATAATGTGGTGCTTCTATATAATTCTATGAGAGGCAAGACTTGCACTAATGTTGGTTGGACAGGATAATATGTCAGCTTCTAGTACTATGGACAACCACTAGGAAAATAACAAGATAGAAATTATTAATTTTTGAATCTTTGATGTAATTCAGGTATAAAAAATAAGATACACAAACAGCTACACTCTATTTACTGATAAAACATAAGGTATAATAATGTCTGTAAGTATAATATCATATATGCACCTTCTATGGTACCAAAATTTATGAAAACTGTTTGCAATGTATTAATTTATCAAATCCATCTTGTGAAGGTATCTCAAAACTGTCTCATTTGTACTTCAATAAAACAAAAATAAAAAAGAGATTTACTCTTTGTTATACTGAATTCTACTTAATTGATTAGCATTATTAGTGCTCAATGATTAGATAGAAAATGTGCTTAAATTTCATAAATACCTGTCCTTTCAATTCCAGACTTATTTATCCAATCCAGATTCCAGCCTCATCAATCAGCTTTATCTAATGAACAGTTCCCATCCTCACAGAATGTCATGTTGAGGCTAATAAATAACTGCATGTCACAATCAAACTAAGGAACAGAAGCTTAATTAGTACATATGTCCTTGATTGCTCCCTATGTATAAGTAGAAGCTTGATAAGTAAGGAATCATATTCATAGGATAGAGAAATCATTTGCATAGTTTCCCAAGCAGGGATGAGATGAAATTCATTAATAGTTTAAAAATATCCAGAGGTCCTCCCTGGAAGAGTTCTTTTGAGAATTGTTGGCTCCAAGGGGCTTATGCCACATCAGTTCTAGCTAATAACTCAAACCAGAAGAATAGCAGAAAAAGTGATGAATTGACACATTTTGTACCAGTGTTTAAGGACAAGAGACTGTAACCTCAAAGTCAGTGTGATAATAGGTATAAATACCTGGATTTTAGAATCTTTGGTATTAGCAAAGAGGTAGCTAGAAAGCTGGAGCTTTATGCATGGCTAGGCAAGTGGCTTAAAAATATACAGAAACAAAATGTTAGAATTGGAAAAGACCTTGGGGATTTCTGTACAAACAGCATCTTTATTTTATGGAGAGGCCAAATGTCCTAGGCTAATCCCACAGCAGCCTCAAAACAGTCAATTACTTTGACTTCTCCCTTTAGTAAATCACACTGTATCATGTCTGCTCCTAAGCAAAGTCTAAAGGATATATATTTTTCTTTTCTATTCTTTCCACAATGTTTTTCTTTCCCACTTTATTTTATCTTGACCCATAGGAGTCTCAGGTTCTAGATACACCTAAATAGTGGCTTATTTACCTTTTGTCCATCTGCCTCTATGCCTCAGTTCTTCTCGTCTACATCTTATACTTTAAACTGAGCATGTTGTTGGTACCCATTAGATATTTCTGCATCCCTGAGTTTCTCTTAAAATATAAATTACTGTGCATCAGTAGCAAAGAGTGTATATACTGAAACAAATTTCACTGGATGTTTCTATTTTAACAGATTCACTAACCCAAATAAGTTGATTTTTGTGATGGTAATTCAGTTCTTGATAGGAAGATAACATAGATGTCTTTATCAAAAGAGTTATTCAATAAATCACCAAAAGCAGTGTAGCTTAATGTGCCTCCTCAAACACTCAAAAGGAAGAAGTTAGTGAAGAACTCCATTCTCCTGTATAAACAGGAGAGCACTGGCTGTAGGTTAGACGTTTGAGTTTCTTCCTGAAGCATTCATACATTGTAAATATAATCCCCAGGGTGGTGGTGTGAAAACTTAAAGAGGTATTAACTCTTTGTATTCTCATTTTCTATCCCTTATTATCTGATATCACTCTAAATTATGTCTCCCACTTGTTAACTTCCTTTCACAATTTTTGTGTAACAAATTATGGAAATAAAGGTAACTTCAGTCTCTCATAATTACTTCTTCTTTGTCCTTTAAATCAAATGTATTGTGAAAATAAGAACTAAAAAATGACCAGAGGGGAAACTATGTAATAAGTAGCAGCTTATTTCAGTATACTTATACAGAATGATCTCTTTTGTCAGCATTTTGATATTTTTATTACTTTATCTCCTTTTCAGGAATATTTGCTTCTAAAGACAAGATGACATCGGTTATATTTAGAGCAAACTATATGGACTTGAAAAACCTTTGGATCTTAAACAAACCAGTTTGGAAAAAGAAAGGACAGGGATGTGAAGGCACAGACTTGCTTTAGTACCATAATTCAGTCAACAAGCCAAGACTAAGAGCCCATTTTCACCAGGTACTGTCTCTGGTTTATCAGGGAGACAGACAGGGAATCTAAACCCAAGTAGTCTCCCTGGGTTATTAACATTTACTCCAACTCTTTGACATTGGAGAGGTCTGGAAATTTTCATGAGAAATGTGAAAGACTTCTGTAGATCAGTAGATTTATGAAGTCATTGTGGAAGCTCAGGTTAAATGCCAGACTTTTTGAAACTTAATCAATCCTTGTTGCAAATAGGTCCAAGTCTCTGAGGCTCTAGAGTTGGAAGGAAAATATTCCAAGTTCTCTTAGCTTACTTCATTGTTTGAGGGAAATTGAAGATATCCTTTAGTAATACCTTTCAAGGAATGTAAATGTACAATTAAAGCATAAGTGTATAAAGAATGTAAGTGATACTGACTTTCATCTGCTTTATTTTGTTCTTAGATGGCAATGCCATTACTTCAGTCAACAAGCCAAGAGTAAGTGCCCATTCTCACCAGGTACCGTCTCAGGTTTATTAGGGAAACAGACAGGGAATCTAAACTCACAGAACTTTGTTACTCATGAAAAGGTGGATAAATGTAAAAACATAATTGTAATCAATATATTTAAAATGTATGGCATGGAAACTGAGTCTGAGTGAAGAGTTTGGAATAGATGACATAACTATAGATGACATAACTTCTCCAAAGTAGAGGCATTTTAGCTGATATATGACTAATGAGAACACTCCGGCCAAGCAAACATTTTATGGAAATACCATTTCCACAAGGGACAAGTAGGGTAAGTTCCCCAAAGTGGGAAGATGACAGACATAAGAACAATAAAAAGGAAGACACATCAGGAAAGTAGTAAAAGAAGCATGACACAAAACAAAGTATAAGAGAAGGCATCATGTAGAACTTCCTAGGCTGTGGTGTGGAATCAGCACTAAACCCAAGGTGACAGAGGCAGTAGAAGGATTTCAGGTAGGGAGCTGCCACTTAATCATCACCCCTCATTATTCCTACAGGCCCAAGGACGAGGAAGATGTTTGGTCTGTAAATTGCCAGAATAGTATCAACCTATCTTTAGTCTGGTACCAAATAAGTTTGGCTCCCAAGGTACAATTTGTAAACTAAATGATATTATTCTTATACTGTGACCTGGGGAGAAAGAAATATTCACTGTATCAATTTCAAGTGTCTGGATATGAGAAGAAAATCTAATGTACTCTAGCTAGAAAGATTACAGTGCCTCTTGTAAATATTTCTCCAGTGTATAATTCCCCACTTGGATGAGTTTTTACCTTGAATCAAACTTTAGTCCATTATAGCCAAAGGAAAATGGAATACAAATTATGAATTCTTTCAAAAATAAAGGAAAAATGATATTCCACAACAAATGCAGAAGTCTGTACTCTATCATCACTCTTGCATCCAGAGATCATTGTGGAATGACAGCTTTGCTAACCGGGCGTTTCTAGGAAAGGTTGTGGTCTGCTGAAATGGAGCTATTAGGAAAACAAATGATTCTCTTTAGCATCTTTGCACTGGCATAAGTTTTATGTGGCCCTATTATGCTGCAGCCTCCACTGCTGATACACAGAGTTTTCTGAAGTGTACAAAAGACAAACCGGCAGCAAAATCATCATTCTCTTCCAATATTAAAAATCAACAGAAGGCTTAAAGTGTCATGTAAAGTACTATCAATGCAGAAATAATTTTTCCATGGTCAATAATTAGTATTTTGAGGCCTCTGTCTTTATTAGTGTCACTCATTATTATTACTTACTTGATTAAAGTTATTGTATCACCAGTATTAATAACATTAAATATTAAATATGTAGCTTTTTACATTTCTGTGAGTACTACAATTTATGTTTTAAATTCTTTAGAAACATGAGCTGGGAGGTAGCTCAGTGGCCTAAGCACCTGCCCTGGCAGGCACAAGGATCAGCATTTGATCCACAGTATGGCACGCCAAACCAGCTCTGGAACCGCAAGTGTAGTGATTCATGCCTGTAATTCCAGTGCTGGGGAGGCTGAGACAGGAGGATCATTCGGAGTCCAAACTGTATAACAAGACCCTTTATCAAATAAATAAATATTTTTTTAAAAATAGTTAAGGTAGCTGAATGTTCCACAGTGAAAGTAAAAATAATCTCTTTGTCTCTATCAAGATTTCTAAGAGACTCACTAGTAAGATTTACTCTACAATGATTAAATAAACATGATCATTCTTAAATAAAATAAGTACTTCTGAAAGTCTTCTGCTGTAACTGAGAAATTAGGGGTGGAAAGTAAAAAATTAGTAGGGATCACTATTCATGAAACAGACCATAAATCTTAACAATTAGCTGGGACTAGTAAATATTCATTGGATTCATATAAATAAATAAATAAATAAATATATATATATATATATATATATATATATATATATATATTTTTTTTTTTTTTTTAGGGAAGAATCTACAGGGTGTTCAGGGTCTCACTACTAGATTGGACTCATAGTAATCAGCCTGTTAGCAGCCTCCCAAGTATTCGGATTACAGGCACATACCACCAATGCCAGTCTCAATCTCATTCTCAGCTCACCCTGGGGGTAGGGCAGAAATGGCAGGCCCAGGGATGGAACCCTGGGCCCCTGCGCCTGCTTGCAGGTGCTTTACTCCACTGAGCTATTTGGTGGGCCTAGTTATCTCACCAGCTCCTATACCTCTTATCTAAGCACTTTTCCAAACAGTATTAAATATGGTTTATGTTGCTCATAGCGATTAAATAAGTAAGATTTATCCACCTCTGAGAAACTTTTCCTTAGATATTAGCCAAACATTCCACAGTAAATGGAAGCTGAAAGATTTCTATCAAAAGGAGAGAAAACAGAAATCATATTCCCTGATTCTCAGTTTTTCAGGATGGAGTCTCAGCATACACCTTTCAGAACACTGAACCCAGGTGATTTTTCAGCTCATCCTTTCCCAGTCATGACCCAGTTTATCTCCTTTTAAGAACACATGCTTGCTAACAAATTTTCTTCTCTTTCTCCTAGATATTTTCTTTTCAAACAAAGTTTGCCTGTGCCTAAAATAGTCAGTTTTGGTTTTCCTAAAATCCAAAGTTGTTTTAGATTTTCCTAAGTATTATCAAAACTAATCTTTCTTCCCTTCACAATTTCCCACTGTTGGTTTCCCTTGTGGACAAACAAAATTCCCAACAAGGAAAAGAAACATAAAAGCATTCATATGTTCTACTGTGAAATCTGACTGTTTCTCTTCCTCCACCTCTTCCTCCTTTTTCTCTTCTTCTTTCTTATGTTTTGTATCCAAAAGACTAAAATACATTGCTTGATCTAAGCTCTAATGTTAGTAAGTTTTGGCATTTGCTTCTCCAAGTCATATCAAAACAATGCTGTTTAGTATGACTAGCTTTCTGGTTAAAGCACCCTGGTGTCAAAGATTGTGAAATGGCACACTGGTCTAGCTCCCTGCCAAGCAGCATGGCTCCAGGCTCACATAGTGATTCCATGCTATGATCCGCTCTTTAAATGCTGATGTCTCAGAAGGTTTCCAACTGGCTTTCTTAAACTATGACATCAGGACCAACTCTATGAACCTACTTGTACTTGACTTCCAGAAATAGGTGCACTTTCACACACTTAATTTTAGAATGTAATATACTGGGGCTCTTTCCCAGATTCCTGAGCATAGCATCTGTTCATAGCTGGTCCATATGACACAGTCTGACAGTTTTTATCACTTTCCCAAGAGAAACTCTTAATGATATCAACTTTTCGGTTGTCTTTTGAAGAGTAAGTTGTCTCTGATGTCAAGCCTTGGAACTGCTGGAACTGAGTAGGGTTTCACAAATATACACTGTGACTTATATTTGGTACCACATCCATACCATGAGTGTTTATTGAGGGCCTACAGTTTGCATGGCACTACGCTTATGAGTTGGAATTTTAAAAGGGGAAACACAAAATAAAATAGGATTTCTCATTCCAAGTAACTCTAGACTTGAGAGCCTCTGAATCAAAAATGTTCAGTGTTGAGAAAAGGTACGATGCAAAATCTGATCTTCCTGGGCCTCACACAAGTGACTCTCCAAGTTCACATAGGTCTACAGCTTTCCTAAATGTGCACAGTAACCCTGGGTCAGCAATGAGGCTGAATCCCACCCCTGCGAATACCTGCATCAGTACACTTTCCTCTGTGTAACTGACTACTATTGGATAAACACTTTTCTACTTTATCTTTATTTCAGACAATTTTTTGAAGTCAAAAATCATACTGCTTCCAAATAAAATAAAATGGCTGAGTAAAAGGAGATACTCACCTTTGTTTATGAGCCAGAAGCCATGGTTACACAGAAGGAACCTGCAGTAGTGCCTATCCTCTAAGGAGTTCACCGCATTTTACAGACAGGGCTCCAATATTTTTTTGCAGTATTTCTATGATGAGTTGTTATGAGATTATTTGTATTATGTATGACACCTATTTTCCATGGACCTTGAAGGTGACTTTTAAAGAATAAGGCATAAAAGAAGCTAATATTCATAATGCTGCAAGGAGATGGAGAAAAGTATTAAAAACCATAGAAAGATGAAATCATTATTGATGACTAGGAAAATCAGAGTCACTGAGAGTTAAGGAACTACACAACACCTATGGACAGAATATCACGTTTCCTGCTTTGTAAGGCAACCAACCCTACTAAAACATATGTATGCAAAGCTATGTTCAGGGAGAAAGCCTAAAAGGAAGCAGAGGAATAATAAAAGAAAAGACTATGTATTAATTCAAGATCTACAGGATTCTGGACAAAGTAAGAGACTTGTTTTATTGGTTTCACTTTTGTTTGTTCATTTATTAGCCATGCATGTAAACAGCTCCAGGCAGTGTTTTGGTGTCTTCTGCCAAAGGAAAGACTACCCCAGAAACAGGGACAAGCTTCCTGTGGTCTTCATTTCCTCCAGCCCACCTCCTTCGGGACCAAGGGCCCTATGGTTTGCATAAGAGTTGAGTATCCCACTGGGACTTCATTTGCTGAAATTTAATCTCCATGATGAGGTTATTACAGGATAAAACCTGAATCTGACAATGATGTTTTGAGGTAAGGTAAGGTCAGATAAATTCATCGAGGTAAATCTTCATGACTGAAGGCATGAGCAGACAAAAGCCCAAAGTCACATTCGTGATTCCAGTCTGTCACTAGGTGACATCCTGTGCTGCCTCAGGACACTGTCGGCAAGATGGCCAATCATCAGCTGTGAGCCCCTGCAACCCTAGAATTATGAACTAAATGACCCTCTTTTCTTTATAACTTATCTAGTCTTGATTGGAAGCAGAAGTCAGACTAAAAGAGTAACAAAAAGTCATATGAAACCTTCAAAATGAATGCAATGATTAATCTTCATGGTCACCTTTATTTGCCATGTGAGTTGCCCAGGATATTCATGCAACTCACTTCCATGCGTTCCTCTGTGAGGCAGGGTAACCCAAGCCAATCTGACCCCTGGCTCCTTCCTTTCTATGGCTCTTCCCCTGTCTTGGCTTCTAGGCAGCCATGAGGGGAGCAGCTTCTCTCAACCACACCCTTTCACATTGGTGTTTGTCCCTCAATTCCAGCTGACCATGGCTAAAAACACTGAAGCTGTGTGCCAAAATAAACACTTCCTCTTTTATGTTGTAGGGGTCAAATATTTTGTCCCAGCCAAGAACAAAGCACGAAAAAGCCACCTGACTAATGTATTTAGTAAGATGTCAGTCAGTGAGATGATGTTTACCATTATGTGCTTTAGGCCCAATGCGGTACAGGAAAATCAGGAAATACTGAATAAATGGATGGTTTCTCCAAATGAGATTCAAAAGACAAGTTAAGCAAACAGTGAAAGGCACATAATTTCCCAATTTCTACCAAGATTCATATGTTTCAGTTTATGGATGGGTTACCTGTAACCTAATTGTGAAAAATAAGAGGATAAAAAAGACAGAGACAGAGAGAAGAGAGGGGAGAAGGGAGAGGAGTGAGGGGAAGAGGGTAAAAAGGGGAAAGTGGAGAGAGAGATTTAATGGATAGAGGAACTAATTTTAACGGGCAAATTCAAATAAAAAGCAGAGAGGAGGGCTGGGGAAATAGCTCAGCAGTCTAAGAGCCTGCCCCGCAAGCACAAGGACCTGGATTCAATCCCACACAGGGTGTGGTGGCACAGACCTATAATCCCAGAGTTAGGGAGGCTGAGTCAGGAAGATCACCACTCAGCTGCATAGAAAGACCCTGAACCAAATAAATAAATAAAATTTAAAATAGAAAAAGCATAGAGCAGAGAGAGTTCACTGATTCATATTATATATCCTCATCTCAACAGTTAATGTCACCCCAGGACAGAGATCTAACATTAGCTGAGATTATTCCAAAAAGAATGTTCAGCTGCTTGATTGTACCCTACCCCTGTCCAAGTCTCCCATCAAGTGATGTTGCTTAGTTTACAGGGCTTAGCTTTTCTGTCTGGGCTACTGATCATTGTAACCCTACATTTCTGAAATATTTTCGCATCTCCCATTCCTACAGAGACTGAATAAATTGTTGAATTTGTCTTCTAAGAAGCTAACTTAATTTATGTCTAGTGAATCTTAGAGATATATAATCCATACAGATAAGAATTTTAATTGATTTTTAGATATGTAATAACATTTTATATAACATATATTGGATAGGAACTGTACCTTCTCTCAATTCTTCTTCTTTTGGGCATTTTCAAATGATATGCTTGTCCTTTAATTGCTGCTGGGTTTTATGCAATAAATCCTTTGTATTTTCCTGAAACAAAGATCATTTTTAACCTTTCTGTTTCTGAAAAATAAAAACCATGTGAACATACTATCTGAAATTTAAAGTAATTGCAAATATTCCCTTCCTAAATGTAATTGAAAATGACCTTAACCACAAGAACAGAAACTAGTATCTGTCAGAAAATGCAAAGAAAATGCATGAAATAGGAATGGCAAGATACCTCAGAGACTAAGTGCCTACTTAGGCAAGCATGGGACTGGGATTTGATCCTCAGCACCCCATGCCATGCTGGCCTCACTCCTGGGTGCGGTGAGCTGGCCACCAAAACTGGGCATGGTATTGCAGGCCTGCAATTCCAGTGCTGGAAGGCTGAGACAGGAGGATCACTACAAGTCCAAGCTAGGGATTGAGACCTTGTACCAAATATATAATAAAATAAATAAAACATTAAAAAATAAAACTTAGGGTATAAAAAATATCCAGGATGTATATATTACATTATTGGCTTCATTACTTCCCTTTTAATTTTAAAAAGTGAAAATTAATAATGTTATGGGCAAAAACAGCATGCAACTCAGAACCAGGCTAAGCTAGTTTATCACCAGAATCAGTTTAAAGGCTAAGACAGCAAATATTTATGTTGAGCATTTGCTAAAATCTCAGGAGTAAATTTTTAAGGATAACTCAGGGAGTCATTTTTGCAATGATCCATATATAAAAGATAAATATTGTAATGTGATTCAAGCTGGGATAGTAAATCCTTTTATTATTCATTTTAGAAAAAATATGAGGAAAAATATGAATTGCTAGGTAATTGCATAACCATAAATAAAAATAAAATCAAATTACACATATATCAGAAATCAATAGGAGATTAGAGATAGCCTATGACATGCAACAATGCTATTTGTCAATAAAGAAGATAAAGAATGCTGTACATAATGTCACTGATGATTTAAATGTCAAATGATTATGGCAAAAGGCTACTAAAGTAAACTGTCTATACAAAGATGCAGATATATATATATATATATATATATATATATATATATATATATATATATATATATATATATATAGTACAGGGTCTCTTTACATAGATTGGACTCATAGCGATTCTCCAATTTTCAGCCTCCCAAGTGCTGGGATTATAAGCGTGTGGCACCACACACAACCCCAGTTGCTATCTCAGTGCACCCCGGGGGTGGGGCTGGCACTGCATGCCAGCTGCTGTGTTCTGCCTAAGCAGGTGCTTTAGTCCGCTGAGCTATCTGGCTGGCCCCAAAATGCAGCAATTTGAAGAAAGAAGGCACAACATTGCTTAGTTATCTGTTTCACAAGTGGGCTTATAGGAAACATGTTCTTTTTTTTTTCTCAATCCAGATATGACATTTTTTCAGCAAAGTATAAAATTTTTCAAAAGATAATTTTAGCACGGGTTTTAAAGAGAACATATATGAAAAATATATGCTAGACACACACTAAGAACAAAAAAAACCTGATGTTTCCAATATAACCTTTGATGAATGTTTATTGAGGATGTCACTTAAAGTTAGAAACCTACAGCCAACTAGAGATAAGTAACATAGTGCAAAGAGATATTGGGCAGGAAAAAAGAAAGAAGTGAAAGCAGGAATTACAGAAAAGAAGCTGAAAGATGAAAAGAATACAATACTAAAAACTAAAAATAATTTGCTCTCCAAATTGTGAAGGCAAAGTAGGCCAAGGCGAAACAACTGTGTACATGGTGAGCTAGGAGCACTCTGGCAACAACTGGATGAGATTCATCTGAGCAGTGAACAATTTTCACAGCTTGGGTACAGGAGCTCTCACATGGACACTGAGCATCAGAGCCATCTTGAAGACATCAGGGACTCAAAATAGGGCTAGAATGCCTCCACCTGAGCCCTAGATTATTTTCCAGGAAGAACCCACAATGGGGAATTCTTGTGGTCACATAGGCTACGTGTCCTGCCCATCACTGCCCAATTTCCATTTTGATTCTGGTCCACTCTCCCCACCTTGGGAAAGAACATCAGAAGTCAAGAAGGTAAAAGCCACATGTAGTGGTTGATACATTGTGTCAACTTGGCTGGATCACTCTGTGGCCCAGTCCCAGTTGCTGGGGGTATTGCCCCAGGCCCAATTGGTTCAGCCCTCAGAGTGACTCACAGGGAGACCATAGAAAGGGGATGAGGAAGTAGTCAATGTTCCACTTCATTGGAGGAACTTCAGTCTCCGCATTTGCCTTGGACTTCATCGCCTGGCTTGTAGCACAGATCCTTGGGCCTCCGGCTTGAGTCCTTCGTTTGCATCGCAGACTCTGCAGTCCTTGGTTGCAGACCCATTAACTGATTAATGGAGACTTGCACAGAGCAGAGCAGTGAGCTTCAGACCTTGGGACTGAATTCTTCAGTCTGGGGTGTGCAGATGCCCTCTACACGCTGCCTCATCTGATTCTGTGGCTGACTGTCTGAGCCAATCTTGTAATTCCTTATACATTGTGTATCTTGCATTCATATCTGTTCCTTATATCTGTTCTTCTAAGTAAAACCCTGACCTATTTCCAGGAAGCCACACATTTCATATTAATTGGTCCATTGAGATATAACCATTGTATAAGCAACTCCTCATCTTTATACCAGTAATACCATCAAAGCAATCAGAATAATAAGATCTATCACCTGCAATGTTTCCCTTTGGTGCTTATGAGCTCTTCCTCTCTGGAAGATGTCTTGCGTCTTCAGATCCATGTTTTCTACCTAAAGATTTATTTGCAAAGCCCACAGGCTGTTCTCATTTGGAATGGATGCATTTCCACTCAGCTTAATTGTTTTGAGATTTGTTCAAGTTGATATATCAAAAGTTTACTCTGTTTCATAGATCAACAATTATCTATCAATCCATCCACTAATAGACTTTGATTTGTTTTCAGTGTCTATTTCAAATGAACCTACTAGGAATGTGTATGGCATAGCCTGACTTGTGTGGGCTTAGAACATTCACATCCATGGAAAAATTTCACTGAGTGAAATAAATCATACGTCCTGTGCATCCTGATGTTGGCAATTAGTGTTCTTTTTTCTGAGCATTGGAATTAATTCATTAATTTATTCTTATTGTACAGAGCTAGTTTTAATCTCATTGACTTTCCTCTGCTTTCTGTTTAGTTAATGATCTGCCCTGATTTTCATTATTTCTTTTCTTCTACTTACTTTGAGTATCTATTGTTTGTTTATTTATTTTTATGTAGTTCATACAGGATCTCACTGTGCAGCTCAGGCTTCTAGTGACCCTCCAAATTTCAGCCTCCCCAGTGCTTGGGTTATAAACCCGTGCCACCCCACCCAGGCCAGGTGGTCAGCTCAGCATGTCCCAGGGTGGGGCTTCCCCAGCACATGGTGCTGGTACAGAATTCTTTTCTATTTTTAATATTTTAAGATAGCCTGCTTGCTACTCCAGTCCTGTCCTGGGCATGCTGAGCCAGCTACCCAGCCAGGGCATAGTGGAGCACACTTGTAATCCCAGCACTGGGGAAGCTGAAAACAGGAGAATCACTCAGAGTAAAAGCTACATAGTGAGACTCTATACCAAACACATAATATATATATTTGAAGATAGATTCAAATTTTAGTGATGTGAAGCATTTTTCTAATATACATGTATAATACAAAAAATTCTCCCTAAAAGTTGTTTTAGTGGCTTGATTGCCACTAAGAGTTAAAATGTCATACATTATTTTCCTTTATTTCAAAATACTTCTCATAATTTTAAACACATTAACTATGGGTTATATGTAAGTATAAATAGCCCCCAACTTATACAGCTCAACATTACAATGGTATGAAGGTGTGCCCATACAATCATTCTGTTTTTCACTTTCAGTAGTGTTAAATGAATTGCATAATACATTCGACATTTTTTCTGTATAATAGGATTTGATTTAAATTATTTTGTTCAGATATAGATTTATATAACTATCTCACTTTAAGTGATTAGTGATAGTTTGTTATGATCATCTCAGTAGAAACAGAAAAACAATTGACAAGGTTCTACACCCATTCATGATTAAATCCTTTAGAAAACTGAAATAGATAACAATAATTACAATCTGATGAAAGCCATATAAAAAGAATCAACAGCTAATATCATTCTCAATAGACAAAAACTGAAAGCTTTCACTGTAAAAAAAAAAAAAAAAAGAATGAGACAAGGGTATGCACCATCTCCACTCTTACTCAGTATGGTCGTGGAAACCTTAACCAGAGTGATTTGACAAGAAAAATTACACAAGAGAAAGAAATAAAAGGAATAATAACAGGAAATGAAAAAGTTAAATTATCATTATTTGCAGATGACATGGTACTCTGCAAAACAGAGTCAAAAACTCCAACAAAATACATCTAGATCTAATAAACAAACTCAGTTGTATAGCTAGGTACAAACTCAGCACTCAAAAATCATTATCATTTTTATGCACAAATAACAAATTTATTGACAGTGAAATTATAGAAACTATATCTCACATGTGCATCAAAAATGAGATACTTGAGAGTCAGTCTAATAAAGTAAAAGATCTATACATTGAAAACTACATTTACGCAACAAAAAAAAAATCAAAGAAGATATCAGAAAATAGAAAGCTATCCCTTGCTCTTGAGTAGAAAGAAGCAAAAAGGTAAAAAAATTAAAAAACCTATATCTCAAAATTGTTATACAGATTTAATAAAAAATCAAAATACAATAAAATGTCATTAATATACCTCACAGAATTACAGAAAATATTACTAAAATTAATTTGGAACCAAAGAGAAGTACAGTAGAAAAGGCAATTGTGGGCAACAAAAGCAAAGTAGAAGGCATCACAATCTCTTCAAATTATACTACAGAGTTATTGTGATAAGAACAGCACAGTAATGGCAAAAAATAAACACAAGGATAAATGGATTAGATTAGAAGATGCAAAACCAGTTCCAAGCAAACTCAGCCATCTCTTATTTGAAAAAGGGGCCAATAACCTTCACTGGAGAAAAGATAACCTCTTTCATAAATAGTACTGTGAAAACTGGCTTTCCACATGCAAAAGTCAAGCTGGACCCATGTCTCTCACCATGAACTAAACTAAAACTGAAACAGATCAAAGATCTAAATACTGAAACAGAAACACTGAATTTGTTGGAAGAAAGAATAGATAGAACTATTGGAGAGGTAGCAATAGGCAAAAGACTTCATGACCAAACTTTCACTTGCACAGGAAATAATGGAAAGAATCAACAATTGGGATCTCATCTTATTAAAACTATTCTGCATAGTAAAAGAAATCAGCACCAGATTTAAAAAATGGCTCAAAGACTGGGAAAATATATTTTCCATCTGTACCTCAGACAAAAGACTGACATATAGAGAGTATATAAAAAATTTAGAATACATAGAGAACTTAGAAGACTCTAAGCTTCTAAATTCAAAGATGTAATATAAAAAGGGCATCTCTGATGAATACATGCTCTCAGATGAAAGAGTAGGAAGGGGAAATAAAAATATGAAAAAATGTTCACCATCATGTACCATTTCGTAGATGAAAATTACAGCAATGCTAAGATTCCATCTTACTCCGGAAAGAATAGCTATTATCAAGAAATCAACCAATAACAAACTCAGAGCTGTGGGGAAAAAAGACCCCTTCTCTACTATTGATGGAAAGGCTCTGGATATCAGTGTGGAAATTCCTCAAAAAACTAGAAGTAGAAGTTCCATTTGACCCAACTATTCACCTTCTTGCCATTCTTCATATGTGAATTAAAAGTGATCTACCACTGTGATGTATACAAACCTATGTTTATAGCAACATAGTGTGTATTAGCAAGATCTTGGAAACAGCCCAAATGCCCACTGACCAATGAATGGATAAAAGAAGTTGTGGTTGTTTTACAAAATGGAATACTACTCAGCCATAAAAAGGATAAACTTGAGATATTTATAGGTAAATCAGTGTACTGAGAGACCATATACTTAGTGAAATGAATGAGACACATATGCAAATATTCCACTGTTTCACTGGTGTGTGAAAATGAAAATATAAACAAGTCTAAAATGTATAAATATTGTAAAATAACTTATGTGCATTAAATGTATTTTAAATTTATAATGGGCTTATTAAGATATAAACCCATCAGATAGTAAAAAGCATCTGGATATTATTTATTCCAATGTAGGAATATATTATAATTACCTTCCCATAACTAAATTTTAGCTCCATTACTGATCATATTGTGATTGAAAAGCACACTTTGCAAGAATTGAACCACTTGAAATTGGGTTATTTTCTGCCCCATGATGCAGTAGACTATAAAAAATGATCAATGTGTGTTTGAAAAGAGCTAAAAAATAATCTGTATCGTGTTGTGTGTGGTGCAGCAGTCTTTGAATGTGGATGTGGTCAGTTGGTCAACAGTACTGTTTCCCTTCTCCATCCGTGCCTTCCTCACTTCCCTCACTTCTGGGACACAGCAGCTGACAGTCATACTTGCAGAAGAGAGCTCTGTTGTGGCTTATGCGGCCAGTGTATAGCTGGCTCCAGGGACAAGTGTCTCCCTGGAGGAGAGCTGCTCCCATGAGGGTGATCAGAATACAGAAACCAAATCAAGGAGTGTGGGGAGGAGCCATTCCCTGCCCTTCCAGGCCATGCCAGGCAACCTGCCTCTTAAGACTAGGCTTCAACTCCCAAAACCAATATGGCTGGAGATCACCTTTAAACCAATGATCTTCCACAAGCCTGGGCCTATTGAGCTTTGTGGGCATAACTCAATCTACTTTAAAACTTTGATTTTTTTCTCTTATATATTTTAACCCAATATATGAAAATGCAATTTAAATAAGAAAAATAATGCCATGTATGTTCTTCAAAGGCACAGCATTTGCAAAGAATAAACATATGAAAGAGGAAAATGGAAATTGATCCAAACAACACAAGCCATAGCTACATTTCTAGATCACGAATAAATGAAAATGACTGTATGTACAAATAGGTACATGCATGCTTCATAAAGTCAAAGACATTAAGGAATGGCAAGATTGGTTAAAAAAAAGAAATATAAATGAAAAATGAGCAAAATCTTCATGAATGAGGCTAAGGCACAGGTAGTAAAAGGCAGCTCCTTAACTTGCTTGAAGCTAAGGAATTGAAACATAGGAGGGAACAAAGAGAGAGAGCCCTCAGGGAGTGTGCTAAACAGACAGTCCCACCTTAAAAAGGGTCACGAAGGAAATAGTGCCCTCACTATTGTGCTGTTGATGGCTGCTTTCAAGGGAGAACGTACTAAGGCTTTGTGATCATTTTTTCTTTCCGCTGACAGCAGAGCAGCAGCCAGGTGAGGCCGTACGCCTCCACATGTGCCCTCCGCTGGAGCAGGCTGGAGCAGCTGGCACAGCACAAAGGGCAGGAGATGCAGCCTTTGTCCTCAGAGGGCAGGTTTCTGCATCCTCCAGTGCTCACATTTTCCACAAATATAAACTTCGAGATTTATGCTTTGCTCCTTTATCATAACCCTGAGAAAGCCAATTCAAGATAAAGAAATGGCAAGCACATATTACTTTCAAAACATGAAAAGTAAATACACATCCAGCTATTTCTCTATCTAGAGTTCCTGAATACCATATTTCTAAGACACTAAGCACTAAACATTTGAACAAAAGATGCCAAGGCAAAACCACATGACTTGAGAAATAAATCAAAATATACTGTCTTAGTAACTCTTCACTAGGGTGCAGTGCCCAGCATCCATAAGTTAAAGGAGAGGTTTATTTTAGCTCATATTTTCAGTTCATGATTGGCTGTCTTCAAGGCAGAGACAGCTGGTGCATGATCTTACTCTGACCAGGACACACAGAGAAGGCAGGACCGGAGAGGGAGATGTGCCTTTTCCTGGTCACACACCCTTTGACCAGCCTTTTGCACACAGGCCCAAGTCCCAATATCACATTCAACCACTGAACTCACTTGTGGCTGGATCCACCAGTTTGTAGGAGACTTCCCGATCTAATCCACCTTCAGAAGCCCTGCCAGGGAGTGCTCGGGAGACACATCACACCGACCTGATGAACACTACAGCCATGTGAGTATGTTTTGAAGTTCACAGGGTGTCTTAAGCCTGGGAAACTGGCTATTAAGATGAGGGAGAGAAGGAAAATGAATGTTAGAACAAGCACCAAGTCTGAGAAAGCAACTGAACAGGAGGAGAACACAGATGCTTCATGAGAGCATGTCCAGCAGATTAGATACTATCAAATTAAGAAAGTCAGACTGGCCACGTGTCCAGTGCACATAGTAACATTCCTGGTACAGTTTGTCATTTAAGTAACCAAGAGAACAAAAATGCAAAAGGAAGTCACAGACATGCAGTAATTGAGAATGGGAACTCTTCATTCTTGGTAAAAAGCAAAGAGAAAAACGAGCTTATAGACTCACATCTGAATATCTGACAATTAGTTGCTATGGTTTGAATTAAGTGTCTGATAAAACAAATGCAGTGATACGCAGATGCTCCGGAGATCTAACAGCAGATTGGATGGGTATGATCCTGTTTTAAACTTTTCTGAGACTTTAGAAGTTGAACAAAGGAAAAATTTTGATATTTGTTCATAAACAAAACTTCCTTAATAGGTAAAAATTATTTTTCCAGGTCATAGAAAGTAGATTCTAGATGAGAGAATGAATTAGTTCGGGACATATTTTCTCCCTATGATAACCCTTGTTTTTTATTGAAACGATGGAAGAAAGACACAATTCAGGAAATCCAAAGTTTTTTTAAGGCGGTAAATTATTTTTCGTTTTTGTCTTAAATTATTTAAAATATCCATGTTTGTCTGCTTATAAAAGCTTCCTATTGCTCCTAGTATACAAGACTACAGAATTCTTCCTAAGTAGAAATATAAAAGAGCTAAGAATCACATTTAGAGGATTTCACCTTCATAAAATATATTGCTTCATAGACTAAGTGGTAAATTGGAGGCAATTTCACCTCACATAAAACCACTTTTGCTAAATGTTCGTATTCCATATTTCTTAATGAAACCACAGGCAATATGCTAGGGCTCCTCTTGTGCCAATCTCCTCCTTTGGAGTTACAGTTAAGTTTTAAGTTAATTTAACTCACTTTGGAGGATTCATTGCATTGAAATCTCTACTCTCGCCTTCTGAAGACCATGTAAATAGAAAAGGTAGAGGAAGAACTGAGCACTATGCTCCCACTGAAAAGTTGTTCAGGGCGGCTTAGGGAACTTCACCAGCACAAGAGGAGAAGGCAGTGCAGCATTCAGTGGGAGGTCTTTGTTTGGTTGGTTGTGCTTTGTTTTGGCCTAATGACATGAGACTTTTATGAGATCTTTCTTGTCCATTTTTCCTTGAAGCACACATGATTTAGAGGGCTATGTGTTATCAGCAGGATCAGCATTGTTCTTGCGGGAGGTAGAGAATTTCATAGATGGGTAAGAACCCAAAAACTCAAACATACGTAAAGAGGCATCTGGAAAGTCTTGAGGGAATATCTCGTTGAAAAGCTGTGTAAGGAGAAAATGTCAGTGCAGAAAATGGCTCAAGTATAAACTGCACTGCACACGTATGGGTCAGAGCTGGTTCCACAGGACTGACAGCTGCACTGTCACCTTCGCGTCACCACATTGGCAGTGTGACCTGACCATACCTGACCTGCAATGGAGTGACTAGCTCTCTCGTATTTTCTGTCTTCAGATACAGGTCTTCATATCCACTATCATATGGAAAGGCTTTTTAAGCTCTCAGCTGGTTCAATCTTTGAGGCCAAGAAGGGGGTAAAAAGTTGCATCTTTTTCTCAAAGTGAAAACTCTGTCCCTGAGGACCTGGACACATCAAGCCACATATTTACAGGCTCAGTTACATCTAAGGAGTGTGTGGGCATAATACAACAGCAACGAAAATAGACCGAAGTCCCCCAGTTCCCAGGCACTGTAACTCTTAGTGACAGATTCATGCTGTTCTTAATCAATTTCACACCAGGGAAATACACACGGCAAAAATATGCAGATGGGGAGCTGCACAGAATTCGCTCAGAAAATATCTGAACACCAGAGCTTTCCAGCACCACCTTTCCGTGCCAAACACAAAAAACATATGCTCCCACCTCCCCCTCTTTTTTGAAGTAGAGAAATTAGCTTATGTTATACTGATTTCTCTACATATTCTGTGTCACTGGTTAGTGGCAGAGCACTGGGCACTGGTGAGGAAAGAGGAAATATAACTTGAAATATATATATAAATAATTATAAAAATATATAACTTGAAAAGAAATAAAACCTTTTTACGGTAAATAAAAAACTTTCCTCCCAAGATACTGAACATTAAAAAAAAAACCTTACAAAATGAAGATTTATCATTCTGAATTTTTGTTATGATCAGTTTAACCTTAATTTTAATTTTCCATAAAAGGATGCAAGAAAGAGATAAAAATCTAATGCTTCACTCCAAAGTAAGCAAGCTGGACCTGCAGAATTACTGGCCTAATTTGGTATAAATTTTCTGTAAAATTTAGGTGGAACTGTGCTCCTTTGTAAGCTTCATTTACATGAACATTCACTAAATGCCTTTGAAATCCATTAGTCAGAATTAGCGTAGTATTTGATATGAGTTTAATATTTTAGAAAACTGATCACATAAGAAATGCGAGATTGTATTTTTCAGGTGACTTTTCAGTAGCATGGATGCATATTTGATTAGTTTCTGTGTGTAACAGCTGTCTGAAGATTCATTTTGTAAGGAAAGATGAGTGATTATATCTGGCAAGTGAAACTGAAATTAACACCAAGTACAGCCTCTTCTGCACAAGAATAAAAAGATCGAAATAAGCACTACAATCCAATTTTTTTGTCAAGCTCTAACAGTAAAATAGGATGTGTGTGATCCAAAATAATTTATAATAAAAATCATCTAATTTGCTTCACCTGAAAAAATGACGAAATCAGCTAAGCTTGTAGCTTCGTGGGGGCATATGTGCTTAAATGTGTAAGGCCGTATGTTTGATTCCCTTAAATTTTTGAAAGAAAGAAAAGTCACTGGTACATCTCAATTCTATGTTGTATCAGTTTTGGTTTTTTCTTGTGCTCTCCCCATTAAAAATTGACAATCCTATAATTACCCAAGCTAAGAAAGCAAAACAAGAGTGCACAGAGTGCTGATAGTTCTGTGATTAAAAAGTAAATGTTTTTTTTTTTTTTTTCTGAAGAAATGCCAGAAATTACTTACATTAACTGACAAAGACAGTTAAATCTTCCTGTGTTAAGCTTTACACCTGAGTAGCCAAATGTTGCTATTACTAACTCCTATGTTTTGTATTAGGGAGGGGTATGAATATGATTTCCTCTTTCATTTTCTATCCAACTTTTCCTGAGATGACCAAATATACTGATTTCATAAAGACTGCAGATCCTACTGACAAGCAAGTCAATAAAAAAATGAAAATGAACTCTTGCCTGGCAACCTCAGAAACTGTTATTGTCCTTGTAGAATACATAACCTTTTCTCATATGTCTCCCTCTGCCTCTTTTAGAACACATCAGATGATCTAACTATGCATTTTTTTTTTACTTTTCAGATATATATTTAAGGATTGTCAGCATGCATACCTTACCCTTCCAATCGTATCAGAGAAACAATCTCTAGGCCCATCTGCAGATCTACACCACACCACCACACTCAGCTCAATAAATCTCCATATACTCTCATCCACACATTCGGAAGTCCTTTTCTGTGTTGAGAGTCAAGACCCTGCTTGTGCTAGGGTCACCACCTCCCTTTCTGAGGGCTTCTGGAAGCACTCCTGCGCTGCACTATGAAGCCTGTTGTGACCACATCACTTTCCTCAGAGCAGAAAGCATTTCCATTACATGCTATAGTCTGGACAGATGAAAAGAAATAAAACTCATTTGAGAACTGCAAACTGGGTGATAATATATTTGGAGATAAATGATTCCCTCTGCCAAAGAAATTCCTTTTGTTCTCTAAATGTGGGTTCTTAAAGAGATGTGCCAGAAGACAGGTTAGAATAGCAACATGATACTTGTTTACTTTTTCTTAATTTGAGTGAGGGTGAGAAGGGCGATGTGTTCGGTGCCTGATACTCCTCAAGATTTGTCCAGGTGAACCACTCCCCCCAACAGAGCAGTTCGTACTATGAGCACCACACGGGAGTGCAGACCATTGCACAAAAGCATAAGGGCCCTTCTACGGATATTTGGTTTTCCATTTTTTGTTTTTGATTTTATTGCTCTATTCAGTTAAGGAGGTGGATCCTCTTCACCTGCTTGCTAAGGGCTTTCAATGAATTATTCAAACATTTATTTACTAAACAGTATTTGCCTAAATTGTGTTATATAACATCTGAATTAAAAAAAAACATTTTGCGGTACTAACGTGTTAAAACATACTGCGCGATCTTGATGTGGAAATGGGATGTTTAAGGACACTGATCTTAAGTACTGTTAATGGAGGTGTTGTCTAAATCTTATTTGTGTAATGAAAATTCCTCCAGCTATTAAACTACTGGGGCTCCTGTCACTTTGACATGGAGGTTAGACAGCAGAGTGAATTGTCCTGTCCGTCAGAAGTACTAGTGGAGAAGTACTTCTTCATACTGGGAAGAAGAATGACACCAAAATATGGGCTAAAGTTCACAAGAAATTGGAGACAATGAGGAAAATACTAATCTCAGGGGGCCAGGGAAATGGCTCAGCGGAATAAGCACTTCCGTGGCAAGCTCAAGGGCCTGAGTTCAATCCCAAAAAAAAATTTAAAAAAAAGAAAATACTAATCTCTTGGGAAGGGCACAGAACAAGACAAACTGGGTACTAAGCCTGCTCATAGAATTTGAAAGAGAAAAATAATGCAGTGTTGCATATTTACTTCAATTAATTTGCCAAATGACAGAAGATAACCTTTAATCCTTAATACTAATTGAAAGCAACTGAATATTGCTACATCCAAAAGCTGACCTGTCTTATTCACTCAGTAGATATATGTGAGCTTTATTTCATAGGCTAAGATGTTGTTTAGGAGAGTTCTTTTTTTTTTGTCTTTTTGCATTGGGGTTTTCACTATATAGTCCAGGCTGGCCTTGAACTTGCAGGCATCCTCCTGCCTCAGCCTCTCTAGTTCTAGAGTTACAGATATTTGTTATCAAGTCAGGTCTGCCCTAGACTACTGTTTTGTATCTCGTCTTCATTATTTAGCTGGTTCTAGAGTTTATCCTTGTGACAGCAAAAAATATTGAAAAATAAAACAACTAAACAAACAAATAAAAGCCAGTCTTCTTTAGGACCATTGTTCCTAAGTGTTCCACGACACTGAAGTCAGGCCTTTGGATGATCTATTTGTTGGTTCCTAATTGATACAAGCATATAAAATGTCAGTTTCTTCACTGGAAGAATCTATTTTGGGGTTACAGACCTGAAAATATTGAAAAGAATTCATGAGATATAATTAAACTACTTTTTCCACTTTGGGATTCTTTGTTTCTTTGATTCTGAAGAAGTGAGAATGGGCCCCACTGAGCTATGTCGCCAGCCTTGTTTCTGATTATTTTGTTTTCTTCTAGCAAGGAATGTGTGCCTTTGGGAAGACAAAAGGACCTACTTAATTTTGTACTGACTTATTTTTCTAAAAAGAATAAATAAATAAATCACACATATATCCTCTAAAAGAGAATCGCTTTTCATATTTCACTTTATTCTTTATCTGTGTAATTGACAGGCACTGCTCCACCATCTTATTATGCACAAGTTCCTCATTTTTTAAATTTTTTCTAGCTGATGGTTTGGACTCAGTATCCACAAGAGGTCCCTACTAAAAATGATTTTTTTCTCCTAGTTTCAATCCAGCTCCCTTACACTTTTGTTTAAAAAAAAAAAAAAAAGACCTGAGCAGTTGGCTCTGTCCAAAGAAGGCCCATTGTTCTTTCTGATTCCAGGACTAGAAAGAGAAGTTCTGGCTGAATTATCTGCAACTGATTTGCTACTCTGAGCCCACAGCCACTGTCCGCAAAGCCCAATGCCTTCCCAGAGGTGATGCAGTTTACCACAGAGCATTGGTCCAGATTCTTGTGCAAGTGGGGGTGGGACACTGCCTGTGCTCTCTGAGGTCATGGATAGGCCCTTTATTCAACTCACAGCTGACGCAGACGGTAATTCCGGAGTCAGATAGTGAGCTTTAATGTACCTTGTGCAATCAGTAATCAGTTCAATGATAGCAATAGGGTCACTCCTCTCCATATTTATATGATACATGGAACAATCTTTTTGTTTCATTTCATTTTGATTTTTTTGCGAATACTAAAGTCTGAACCCAAGGCTTTCACAATGATCTGTGTCCTAGTCCTTTACTTGTTTATTTTTAATTTTGAAAGAGAATGTTTTTTAATTTCTAAATTACCCATGTCTGGCTCAAAGTTGTCACCCTTTTTCCTAAGCATTTCACAGTTTTAGGATTCTGCACAGGCACAGAAGGGGCTTTCACACAGAAAAGGAAAAGTGAGGGCCTGCCAAATAGCTCAGTGGATTAAGGAGCCTGCAAGCAGGCACAGGGCCCCAGGGTTCAATCCCCAGCCTGCTGTGCCTGCCCTGCTTCAGGGAGCTCTGAGGCAACAATTGAGACTAGGCATAGTGCCGTACCCTGTAATCCCATCTCTTGGGAGGTTGTAAAAAGGAGGATCACTATGAGTCCAATCTAATAGTGAACCCCTAAAACTCTGTAGACCATCCCCTAAATACAGAAGGAAAAAAAAAGGAAAGGAAAAGTGAATGTGAGCACTACAGTCTGAACATACAAAAAAGAAAGAATTGAATTGTTTCTAATTTTTTTTCAATGTTAGGAAATGCAAAATTAAAATACATTTATTTTTAAAGAGGGGACATAAAGTAAATTGAGAAGAATAATAATGTAATAATAAAATGATGAAGATTACTGTTTTAAAACTTACACATAAGCAAAAATAGTTCTCTTCCACCAAAAAACTAACAAAAACAAACAAATAAGAAAACTCAGGTCATTGTATTAACATTTGTCTCTTCTTTCTTAGCAAGTGTTCATTGGGAGTCTTTGGCTTCTCAGAGCACTTAATTTTTATACATACACCAAATTATGAATTCTTAATTATTCTAAAAATCCATTATAATATCCTGCGTACCCCAATTATGAAATGAAATTAGTGATTTAGAAGTGCTCAACCAGTTTCACTGGCTAAGCCTTTACAGTGAGAAACTTTCAGGTGCTGTAATTTGAGTCTCAGGACTGCAAAGACTGAACCTCTTTCGAGGAAGGACTTGCAGCCAGTTACAGGGATGCAAGCAGCACACAGCCTCTAGCTTCTACTCCTTTGGACCTGCCTCAGCCTTGTGTGGTCACCTTGCCTGGAGGCACTCAGTTCTACTGCAAGTCAAATTCACTGGCTGAGCAAGGCAGGAGGAAAACCTTCCAGACATTTGTCATGAGGCAAACGAGGAAGTGTTTGTTTCAAAACTCCCTAGAGAATTTTCAGAGACTGAGGCTGGTCAGGAAGTTCATGTTCTTCCTCTTCCCAATTTTTCTCCTGTTCTTCTCTTTTCATGGGTATTTATTCCTAAGAAACATGTTGCATACCAGCTCCATTTCATTCCAACTCCGCCCCATTCCACCTCCAGCTTCACCTCTACTTTCATAGAGTATGACTTGTGCCAGGTTTGTATTGTCCTATTTAAGAGTGAACATTTTATGCAAGTTTGTCTTTAGAATTGTGCCTACATACTCATGGTTATTGTCTGGTGACTTCCCCATTAACTCACAAAATGGGTACATGTTTGTCCTCCCTCCAGAAAATCAGAAGCTATACCTGCAAAGAGAAATTGATAATGGCATGTCATTTACTTGACATTTGCTGAGAGCCAACCTTTAGTGTCCTCACTATAAACTCACAAAAGCACACAGAAAAGCAAATGGTAACTAACCCTGGTGAAAATGTGTCAATTAGCTTGATTGTTGTAGTCATTATACAATGTCGGTGCACATCAAGCAATCAGATTGTAAGACTTGATTACATATAATTTGTATTTGTCAAATTTAGCTCAGTGAAGCTGGAGGAAAAATAGTTTTAATGCATAGTAAACAATCACACTGCAAAAAATCACATTATTAGTAACAGAAGTATTTATATTTTTAAACACAAACATACCTTAAGAGGTAAAGGTAACTAGATATTCCCTTTTTAGATTCTTCTTTTGTCCTAAGATTTATATTTTTCTGAAATGTTCTAAAACTATGAAAGGTCCTCCTTTAAAATATCAATCCAATGTACTACACAAAAAGATTTCCTTGAACACAAGTTATTTGGGTTGATCTAGAGAGTGTCATAGAGGCCAGATGGAAAGTTCAATTTACATTTAATTTTGTTTTCACTGATTTATCAACTATTCCATTGACAAAGAGAGGTGTGACTTCATGTAATGAGAAAATGCTATTTTTTGCTCATAGCTGCATTGAAATATCAAACAGCATGTTCAAAGATAGTATTTGACAAAGATTTTAATCATGGTTGCCTGTCTTGTAAGCATCTCCTATTCTCATTTCTGTAAATTCATAGAAGTTGAGTTCTGTTTGTAACTCATTAAGTAACAATCTGCATAGAGAGAAAGAAAAAAGAAGTCTGAATTTACCCATCTGTAGAAAGACATAGTTCTGTAAAATATGCTTAAATCTACATAATATTATTTCAAATCTACATTATTTACCTATGTTCCTCACATTTTCCAAAATCCAGAATATATTAAAGACTCACAGGTGATACAAGAAAATAATTCCAGTTGATAAAAAGAAAAAATAACCCAAATCATTTCCATGGGTAAAGTTCATAATTTATTAAGTTCTCACCCTCACTTATCATTGGTGATGCAGGATCCATGGAAAGGAAACAAATGACATTCAGAGAGTATTTGTGCTAACAAACACAGGTAAAATCATCTACCTTTCACAAATAAGAAAATCAAAACTTCACAAACCTAAGTAATAGGCTACAGAGAGAAATGAGCAGTCTAAGCGCCTGCCTGAAAGTGCAAGGACCTGGGATCAATCCCTGGTACTGCAGATTAAAAATAAAATTAGATTAAAAATAAAATTTTAAAAGAGTAAGAAGAAAAAAAGTGAAAAGGAATTAGAGTCCAGAGACAGTGGCAAGCAGTGAAGTTAGGCAAAGGAAATGTAACCTACAGAAATAAGGGCTCTGAAAAGTAATTTAGGATAGATTCCTGAACTTTTAAAACAAAACTTAGTTAATTTCTTTATTATTGGGACAAAATTGGTGACATCCACAGCTTAAGGAAAGAGAGGTCTGTTTTGGCTCCGGGTTGGAGGTTGCAGTCCACAGTGCGCTGGCTCCAGGGCCGGAAAGCACAGCAGATGGAACGAGAGGAGGAGCAGCTCATGGGGCCGGCGGGAGATGGAGCAAGGGATCAAGGGAGAAGAACAATTCGCTCCTCCAGACCGTGCTCCCAGGGACCCACCTCCTCCCTTAAGGTCCAATCCTCCCAAGCCGTATTTAGCTGTGAAGTAGCCAGTGGACTAACCCTCCTGCGTATCGCTTCCCCGTGATCCAACTGTCTCCCTGAAGCCTTCCTATGAATACTTGAGGATTATGGGGACAGCTAGATATAAGCCATAGCAAAAGCTAAAATTCCTTTGGAGTCTAGACAGTAAGAGCAATAACTTAAAAGGACAACTGTGCCACCAGTCCTTTCTACAATGTGTTATTTCAGATGAAAATAAAGTAAAATTTTATGAAGTCTACTAAAGAAAAAATTAAAACCATTGCTTTTATACCCTGAAATGATTTTAATGAAAATTTTTTCCAGGTTTTTGTCACTTTTTGTTTGTTTTGTGGAGCTGATGATCAAATCCAAGTGCTCTCATATGCCATATACCTTTTAAATGTAAGTGGCACAGAAAAATACCAGCAATAATTCAGAAAGCATTTTTTTCTTATGAGCATTTTTCCAAGAGTTTGCTACAAAACAAGCTTTATTTTTATTTTATTTTTTTCTTTTTTTGAGACAGGGTCTCACTATGCAGTTCAGGCTGGCCTTAAACTCACTTTGTAGCTCAGGCTGGTCTTGAACTCACAACAATCCTCCTGCCTCAGCCTCCCGAGTGCTGGGATTACAGGCCTGCGTCACCACGCCCGGCTCAAAAACAAGCTTTAAAAAGCCAAAATTATAAGGTGAAAGCAACAGAAAGACCATTACTCAAAATAATTATGTGTAGAATAAAAAAAATTGGAGGGTTAAAAATAAAAGATTATAGAATATGATGGTTATATGATTTAATGAAATAGATATACATCTGTTAAATATGATTGAGGAATGATATGGCATATGAAAAATTAGAAATATGTACTGATAAATCATAATTAATGATAGTATAATAATAGTACTATTATTCTAAGACTTTAATGTATATAATGTAGGCTTAAGCAAATGAAAATTCATGGCATATGCTAATTTTGCTACCTCTCATGCTCTGGCATATTCAGGTTTTCAGTCTAGAAATGCAAATTAGGAAATTAATTAATAACCCAGGATGCTTAAATTGCAACTCTCAGTGTTAAATCACAAGGTATCTTAACTATGTCTAATGTCTACGCTCAAAGATGACTTAGAAAGAAACATCATCTCAGTAGCAATTAATATCGCTTGGTCCCCGTTTCAAATGTGAGACACCATATTTCAGTTAAAGAAATAGGGCTTCTGTGAGAAATACCTTCCTTATACAAAGAAATACATACATTTTTAAACTTTGGGACATCTTGCAAAACTGGATATATGGAAGTATCTTTCCTCCTAACAAATGGGCTTGACGTTCAACATTGGGAAATTTGTGTTTCAATAATTTCAATGGATTGAAACATGTCAAATATATCTACTAGCTGGGTAAGAAAACAGTGAAATTTTTATACTTCCTTTTCTGTATGAATTATAGTACTGGGTTAGAAAATATTTAAGGTATCTTCTTTGAAAATTATTTTAGTGGATAAGTGAAAAAGAAACAAAACATCATCTTTCGTCAACTCCAGTTAGCTAATGATACAGGTATGGAACATCAACAGACACAAAACTAAGTAAAGAACAGAAGCAGATATTACGTGCCTCCTGGTAAAAAAACAAGCTAAAACCAACAAAAGAACATTTTCACCTGAATTATTTTACAGAGGATCAAATCTGAGTCTGATCATGCTCTGGGGTTAGGGATCACTTGATAAGAAACATAGGACAAAGTCATGGCTTAGAGGTTTTAGATAACAATGTTCGATTTCATAATAATGAGATTCCTAAAACACACGGATTATGACAGTGGTTGGGTTAAATGAATCTGAATTCAAATCCCAGCCCATTATTTATTACCTGTGAGACTAGCACACTCGTGAATGAGCTTTAGTTTCCTTCTTCATGAAACTCACATAAAATAAGAACAACCTCCTCTCAGATTTGTCCTCAGAATGAAAGGCAGGATTAGTCAGAATCCTGTTCAGAGAGCTACTTTGTTGATCTTTGTCCCCTTTTTCCCATACAGTTCTTATTTTGCTTTGACATTTTATATATATATATATATATATATACATATATATATATATATATATATCCTTTACATTATAACATTATATTACTGATAATTATGTTTAACTGGATAATAATTTCAGAGATTTAAATAAAATACATGTTTCTGAAGATCAATGGTAAATAACCATAACTGATAGCAGTGACAAGTGGCCACCCCTGGGTCCTGGTTTCCATGTACATCTCAAATCCTAGAGCACTTCATTATAGAACAGAGCTTTCCAATCCTGATTTAAAATAATAATGATGATCAATATTTTGTGGGGAAATAAGTAATAATTAAGTTTTTAATAATGACATGTCATTTATCATATACAAGCATGTTCCTTTTATGCAGAAGGTGCTCAATATATTTTTTAAGTGGTTAATTCTGTAGAGCTGACTTTAAAAGCTGTTTTAGAAATGATAGAAACAATCTGATGGAGAATTTGACATCTACATAAATGTCCAAACTGCAGGAAATATTCTGGAGTAATTACTTACTTTTGGCCAGGATAATGGGGAGCATGAAGGGAGAGGAAGATAGAGCCCATACTTAGGAGATCTGAACCAGAGCCCTGCTCCTGCATCCCAAAAGAGCTCTGAGCATCTACTACATCCTAGGCCAAGTGTTCTTGATTTTTGAATTTATGTCATCCTGTTATGACACTGTGAGACAGTTTCTCCAGTCCCAGGCTAGGAGCATACCTACTGCACAGAACTGCTGACCAACAACACATTTGATAGCAGAAGGAGCCAGGAATTCACATTTGTGTTTGCCTGACAGTAAAATCTCTTATCCAGGTGATCTCTAAAATCCTTTCCAGTACAAACAAAGTATAATTCATGAAATATCTTCTTCAAGGGAATTTTCAGTCATCTATTAACCTAGTGGTTTCCTTTGGTGACACACATCTTTTCTTTCTTTTATGTCCTTCACTCGTGTCAGTGTCTGAAAACCTCATTCGTTCTAAGGGTACAGAACCCAGGGCAAGGTCCTCACTCGTGATGACAGCATGCCACCATCAATGTTGATGAGAACTTGAAGGTCAAATTTACTTTATACCTAGCGACCTTTCCTGAGCCCTTTTCTATTTCTAGAGGCCAGGCTGCTAACACTGAACTTGACTGTAATTCTTTATGCTGTTTACTTAAAGGAAATGAAACTCAAACTATGCCACTGATGACAGAACAACAATTACATTTTAAATTAGTCACAGACTTATCAGCTCTTACAACTTCTTGTAATGGAAAATAACCTGAAGGACACTGTCGTGTAATATTAAGTTAGCAGGCTTTGAAGGGGTGACATATTTACATTCCATGACAAAACTGTTTGAATTTCTTCATTATTTTCTGCTCAGTATTTTAAAACATACCTGAAATTATTCCATCCTGTTTAGCTGATGGGTTTGTGTTTTGTGTTTCTTCTTCCTTTTATTACTGAAAGCGATATTTTCTACAATCTGGCCCTCATTCCATTTGCCTGACCTTTTAAGGCTCCAGACTGATAGCCTCCCTTGCTCCTACCTTCTCCTTTATCCCCCCAATCATTGCTGCTAGATTAAACTTCCCAAGTGACTGCTCCAATTTTATCACCAAACCAAGGTAAACACACATATCTTTTACTTATAAAAAATCAAAGTTATTAACAGGCCTGTAGATTAACTTAATCTAGCATAGAACTCAATTTAGCTTTCTTCTTAGTCACAGCTTTGTATAATGTGGGACAAGGTCACCAATTCCATACAATGAGATCTAACTCCAGCAAGCTGTTGTGCTTGCCTGGATTGCCATTTGTTTACATCTCCACATGACAAACTCTGTGAATCTCTTATGAAAGGTGTTTGGCATTTCCATATTAGCTGCATGTACAAAATCCCCATAAATCTTAAGAAAAGTATTGATTCCTTGATATAGCACAGTGTATGGTAGTATCTTGATTCTGGGGCCTGACTTTGATGTACACTGATCCTAATGGTCTGGTATTGAACTTCAACCTGTAAATCATTATAATAGCCCTGGACCATAAGAAGGTGGTGCAAATTTAGTCAGCAGGGAGAGAAAAGAAGGACTTTTTTTTTTTTTCCTGTAGCAAGGAAAGCTCAAATACAACAAATAGTTTCATTGGAAAGTGTTGTTTTTCATCACATCATTCTGATATATGTGTACCTATGTTTATAGCAGCACAATTTGTACCAGCCAATCTTGGAAACAACCAAGATGCCCACCACCTGAAGAATGGATGAAAACGATGTGCTATTTTTATAAAATGGAGTATTACTCAGCTATAAAGAATGATAAACTTGAAGTATTTATATTTAAGTGGGTGCCACTTGAAGATATACTCGTAAGTGAAATAATCCAGACACACATGTGTAAATATTGTACAGTCTCCTTAATATAAGAACTCAAAAGAGGAAATAAAAATAGATTAGACAATGAACACAGGGCAAGGATAAAAGCTAGGAAACATGACAGGGGCAAAACCACACATTTATATGCACAAGATGGGTAAGGCAATGATCCTGAGAATCCTCAGCAGGTTTTTGAAACTAGCAGTTAATTGGTAGGATTCTTACCCTAATTCCCTAAATATGTTGATACCTATGAACTAAGTAACAGTTCTAAAGATAGCAATGTGTAATAATAGGGTCATGCTTAGAATGCCTGTCATTCTGGTCTTCTAAATATGTACTCCTTGCCATGACATAATAAGTATTGTCATACTGTCTCTCAATAAATGAAAAAAGAGACAAGAAAAAAAATGTCACAGACTGTCCTACTACAATGCCATATATGGTTAGATTTCTAAATGTCTGTGTAAAAATATGTAATTGTTTATTCATATTTTTAAAATATTTTTTATTTTTTAAATTTTTTTCTTCATATTATGTAGGGACTTAAAGTTTAATATATCAATATTTGATGGAAAATACCTATTCCATGTTATGTCTAAGATGTTTGATATTCAGATAGTGAGGTTAAACCCAACTGCATGTGTTGCAGGGTAATAATAAGCTTCTCTTCTGGAGTGTTAATAACCTAAATGTGCAGACCAAAAATTAGAGAAAAAGGAGGGCTGCAAGGAGAGCCAACATTTTGGCCCTGGCCTTTCAAAGCTGGTGAACAGTCAGGACATAGGAGAACTTGTACTGTAACATCCTGTAACTCAGTTATGTCCCAAATTCTCTGATCAAGGAGATTAAGGGGCCACAGAAGAAAGTGATTGATGATGTACAGTGTGCCTAAGGAGACTCATGTGGAAAGAAAATATTCTCTCAGGCTTTCACAGGAGCAAACTGGGCAAGCAATGGCCACAACTCATCCAAGTGGCTGACACTGACAAAGGATCTGCAAACTGCAAACAAGGTTTCAGGTTGAATCCTGAGGAGATTTGACTGACCTTATCACATACAAAAGCTACATTTCTTGTTATATTTGTCTTGCTTTATCTTGGTCTTAATCATCCAGCAGAAAATTATAAAAATGAGGTATAAAAAGTAAAACCATATTAGTAGGCTGAGCTGTAAAAGGCTCAAGTCAACAACTTCTGACATTGCCAGTCCCACAGACAACCCACTACTATTATGAACTCCTGGACTATATTGGAATATTTTGCTGAATTCATGGACTTACAATACTTAAATGACAATAGAATACTTTTCTCTGACAGAACTAAACGAAAAAGTGGGTACAAATGAATGACCATTTTGTATCTGTATATGCAAAATAGGACAGATAAACAGCTGCATTCTCTTAATTCAATGAATACAAAGTGTGGTTCTCATAGTGTTTATGTATAGGATGTCATGTCTGCATCTTGTACAATGAATGACCACAAAGACAACATAAGCAATGTACTTATTATTGAAACTATCATACTAATCAGTTTTGAAACTGTCTCATTATTATTTGCTTCTCAATAAAATTATTTTTTAAAAAGTAATAGAATGAAGCCGGGCATGGTGGCGCATGCTTATAATCCCAGCACTCGGAAGGCTGAGGCAGGAGGATTGTTGTGAGTTCGAGACCAGCCTGAGCTACAAAGTGAGCTTAAGGCCAGCCTGAACTGCATAGTGAGACCCTGTCTCAAAAAGACAAAAAAAAAAAAAAAAAAGTAATAGAATGTTATAGCAAATACATAAACCCAATGCCATATTTAAGAAGCAAATGTTGGCATTCTGGAGTTCCTGGAATATATATCACAATGTTATTCTAGCTATAGAAAAGCATTCTTTAGAAGAAGATAGCCAGGTCATGACAAATTGAAAGCATCTGAAAGCTATTTCCTAGCATCACATATTTATTTGCTTAGTGTCATTCCATTGGGCAGAGGTAAAATAAGGTCAGCAAACCTGGACAGCTAGGAAAACTTACACATGTGCACAGAAAGATGTGTAGAGAATTTTCATGGTTTGCAGTAACAGGATATTGGAAACAAACAAAACAAAGTATTATATTCCTGCAGTGGAATATTGCCACACCTATACATCCTCACTTGGATACTTCTCAGATACAGAACCTTGGAGGAGTTGCAGAAAAGTTCACAACATCATATACAAAGTTAAAAGAACACACTGTAATCACATATTGCTTGTGAATACAAGTACTTGGTCAGAATACAAGAAGAGCATAGGAATGAGAGATGTTAGTGGAAATTTTCTGAATTCTGTCACAAATAATTAGAGCAGAAATATCTTCTAAACAAGAAGGCAGGGGAGAGGGTTAACAAGTATTCTGAGTTCTCCAAATATGTTGGAAATATTTTATTTCTTACAAATATGAGAAGCACACAGGACAAAACATTTAAGTTGAGTAATAAATAAACAATGCATTGCATATTGTTGTCTTCGTAGTGGTTATTCAGAGGGCAAGATGTAGACATGTTACATTGTCTAAGCAATATTAGAACAAACCTTTCTTCTCATTGAACTAATGGAAGATAGCTGTATATCTATCCTAACTATTTTGTATATAATAAAATGTGGTTTGGATCACTGTTCTGAACAAGCTATTACTTTTGAAGTCTGGATAAATGTCTCATCTGTATGGCTATTTAAGTAATTTTTTTTCAAATAGCTAAGCTGTTGTAAATATTGTGATGATTCAGGGAATGGAATAAAAAGGAATAGTGCTAAACTTTCATTTGGTAATGTGGAATTTTCCTGAAATTTGATGTGTGATGGCTTTGTGTTAATAAACTCTTTATGCACCACAATTTTATGTTGATATTTTTGCCAGAGATGTAGATAACTTGGCCACTAACTATAATAAACAGCATATTGGACTATATCATGTATCTGTATAGTTCCAAACTACAGTTCCATCCTATTCGTTTTCATTTTGGGGATAAATAAATTTTCAACCATACATATTTACCTTTAAGTACAGAAAAATAGGAGGTAAACACCTTCACATGTAATTCTGTTGTCAGGAGACAACATATTCTCCAAATTAGTTTTGTTTGCTCTGGATTATTCAATAAAAATGTCTGAAAATGAAAAAAAACAAAGTATTGTTTTCTATAGACTTCCTTGCCTTGACAAGAGAAGCAAAAAAAATATTTAGATAAAAATATCATACTTCTAATTTTAGAAAAAAAAAAGATATGTCTCTTTAAAGGCAGCCAGCTAAAAGTTAGAGATAATAGTAATATTCAAAGTTTTTGTGTCCAAACTCCTGCAAAAATAACTTTCCAAACATAATTCCAATGAAAACAATTTCTTACTTTCTCTAGCCTTATCATTTTTATAGATTTTTTTCCCAAAATGCAGAAGAATTATGTAAGAACATTACACATGAAATATATCCAACTCCAAAGCTGCAGGTAGCTCTGGTTGCTTACCAAGTAAGTTGTGCGGAACAATGCAAAAGGAACTAATGTATACTTAGAACCCTCTGAGCATTTTTTAGAAGCAAAGGGGAAATAGCACTGCTGTGAAGCCCCAAGCACACTGCATCTTGAACCTGACATGGCTTTAATAATGTATTACAAAAACACGGTGTCGGCTTCGAGGAGCAATGGGGGGCATTTTATTAAGTGAGAAAAGAAGATTTATAGATAAATCACTAAAGAAGAGTTATAGTGAATCATGCCTTTACTAACAAAAGGTGTAGAGAACAATATTTTTTTCTCTGCTTTGTCAACATCTAATGCCCATTTATCTCTGTTATACTACTCATACATAATCACAATCACCCCATAAATTCATCACCATGGATTGTAAAGCTTAAGACAAGGTCAGGAAGCTTATGGAAAGAGCCAGTAATCTATCCAGCGAAGGGCTGAGAAATGTTAATGGGGGTAACCTGGTGCACAGGGGACCCAGTTTCCATTACAAAAGTGACTGGTCATCAGTCACCACCACAGTGGGTCATCCTGAAAAATTCTAGGAGCTTAAGAGGGCCAGAAAAGAACACCGCATAGATCAAAGCTGCCAGTACCGAAAGCAGCTGCCTCTGAAGTGTTGCACTTGAACTTGACTACCAGAAGTTCCCCCTGATAATCCTAAGAGAGGGCAGAGGTACCTGAGGGGCATCATGTACTTACTGGCTGCTTTCTGTACCTTCACAAACCTGGGGATGGGCAGGGTCTGTCTTTGTTTCCTGGATTGGATATTATGACCTTGGCCCACAGCTCCCTGCTGGGTATTTCACATGTTTTGTTAGCAGTGTTGTTTAATGTTAAAAAATCATTTTGCCATGTTCAACAAAAAAATCCTTCATCAAATATGTGAAAGGATAAGGTTTACCCTTGGTTCACAAATAAATTTATACCAAAATCTATTCCATATTTGCTTCCAGATATGAATTTTTTACAGTAATATTTGTTTTGGTTGAATATTGGGGAGCAGCAAAATAATTCCTTTGCTAATCTGATCTTTTACTGAGGATACTGTATGAGTTCCTTCTGCTATTTTCAACCATACAGTGCCCCAGACAGTATCCTACACAGAGAAGAGGCAGGACTTGCTCTCATTTGTAATGGTTCAAAGAGCCCGACGAGGTTGGAAGAAGAAAAGGAAAGGAGAATCCAACTCCCACAAACATGGGCTGTGATCCCCGCTGTCCCGAAGGTCACCACTCACTGGATGGCTCAGGACCTGCCTTTGGTGTCACCCTTGCCCCTGGGCTCTGCAGCCCCTCCTGTTGCCGTGCACTCTCTCTTCATCTCCTCTTCTCATCAATTAATTTCAAGAGCTGCAAACACCAGTTTTCTGGCCTCACTCAATGAAAACCATATACTTGGGCCCCACATCATTCTCCATGGCCAGAGAAGACAGGAATTTTACATTAATTTGCAGCATAATTTTAGTACTGCCTTGCACATGTTCTCATTTCTTCTTTTCTTACTTTTTACTGAGATCTATTTATGCATTTTCCTCCAAATCAAAATTAATGATGATAAATAAATCCAGATGTTCACATATCAAAATACAAAGAAATAACAAAAATTTTGAAGCAGATTTTATCCCACTGCTTCATAATAGTGGCTCAAGAATTAGGGAGGAAAACTAGGATTAAAGATCCCATTCAACCTAGCTATTCCCCTCCTAGGTATTTTTCCAAAACAACTGGAAATATCATGCCTCCAAGACATATGTGCACATATTTGCTTGTTTGTTTGTTTATGCATTTAGTACAGGGTCTCACTAAATAGATCACTTGTACTCGTAGTGATCCTCCTGTTTTCAGCCTCCCCATCCCTGGAATTACAGACGTACACCACCTTCCTGGACTCTGTTGCCAGCTCAGAGCACTCAAGGGAGCAGCATGTGGTGGACCACTGAGCTTGCCTAAGCAGGCACTTGGTCCCCTGGGGTATCCTGCCAGCCTGCGCACATGTTTTGAGTAGCACAGTTTGTCATAGTTAAATCTTGAAACAACACAAATGCCCATCAAGTGAGAAGTGGATAAAAAAGAGGTGACATTTGTGTATAATAGAGGATTACTCAGCTATAAAAAGATAGGTAACTGTATGCAACCAAAGACCATACTCATAAGTGAAATAAATCAGGCCCACATGTGTAAACATTGTATTGTCTCACTAGTGTAAGAATCTGAAAGAATAAATAAAATCTGAAAGGTACAATGGATACTATGAAAAGAAGGAAACTGTTCAGAAGGAAGGGACAATTGGGATGAGGGAAAAGAGAAAAGAAAGAAAGAAAAAAGGAAAAAAGAAATATATATGTGTATACGCAGGATAGCTTGGGTAATTGTCCTGATGATTTCTACTGGGCTAAATTTTTTTTCTGTTTTTTTTTAATTTTTCTATGATTTAGGCTAATTTTGTATTCCTATATCTGGCAATCTGAGCAACTAATTTGAAAACAACAATATGCAATATAACAACTGTTATCCAATTCCTATCATTATATTGAGTGAAATTCCTTGTCATTTCCAATGTTTTATACTAATTTTTGCATATTCTGTAAAAATATAAAAATAAAAGATAAAGTAAAACAGTAATACCAATTGATCTTAGAAAACAAAAGCAAAAAGAATTAGGACAGAGGAGGGCTTGGAATGTTATCCCAGTGGCCTAAGCGCCTGCCTGGCAAGCAGGAGCACCAGAGTTTGGTCCCCAGTACCTCTATTACCCTCTCTAGTCATTCTTAGTCCTCTAGGAGGATGATTTGGAAAAACAATATAGAAATAGTGTTTCTTCTTCTCCCCAACAAATCTTTCCCAAGTGTCATGGCTTGTTGTTTCTTCCCCTCCCTTTTATGTAAGTGTTTTCCAGCATCAAAACCAGTCCCTACTAAGCATTCTGCCTCTTTATCCAGTCAGTGTCCTCTATGCACATCTTTCCACTGTGCTCAGTGAAGCAAGGTAGGAAAGTTAAACAGGAAGGTGGGACCTATGTCATTAATGGCCATGGGTGTATTACTAGGTTTATTCTTTATTACAGGTGGGCTTGGTGGTGTACACCTGTAATCCCAGCATGAGCTGAAGGCCAGCCTGGCTAGAAAGTGAGATCAAGACCAGCCTGAAGTGTATAGCAAAACCTTGTCTCAAAAAGACAAATATATTTTTTTATAAAGATATATAAATGCACTGAGTAATTTTCAGCAGAGAGGCAAGAAGAGACTTTTTCATAGTTTTAGTGTATCTTAAGAGAATTATATCCCAAAAAAGCTATTATTGAACAATGAATGAGCAATTTTTATAAACTGCCTGTATGTTAAAAGAATGTATCACTCCCATACTAAAGAAAAATATGGAGTGCCAACAAGGTAGTTCAGCAGACTAAGTGCTTACTTTGGCAAATGCAGGGACCAGGATTTGATTCCTGGTCCTGCACGCCATGCTGGCACTGCCCCTGCGGCTCACTGAGCTGGCAACCGAGTCCAGTCATGGTGGCACATGCCTGTAATCCCAGTGCTGGGGAGGCTGGATCAGGAGGATCACTATGAGTCAGCTGCAGAATGAGACCCTGTACCAAATACATAAAATGAAATAAAAGAAAGAAGAAAGAAAGAGAGGAAAAGCAAAGTTCTTACCCCCATTAGCACATAGGGAAAAAATCAAAACCCATTCATCTGATGTTTTATAATTTAATTTTTAAGAAAAAAAATGGCATTGCATTTATGTGGACAGAAAATAAAAGTAAAAAATATGAAAGATCCTGCTGAAAAAGCGTCAAAGAAAAATATACAAGATGATCATGTAGTATTAAATTGGATCATCAACATTCTTTGAACTACATCAAGCTGCTGGAAACCTGGCAAGAACCATTACCACTTAATAAAAATATTGGAAATGTATGGCAGAATGAAGCTGGTGCTGATGACCCTTGAAAATGTGTCATAATCTAAACTTGTTTAGCAGGTGAGGCACCATCTGCACCAAGCTCATGTATCATTAAGTGACATGCTAAAATAAATTACACAGTTAAACAATTTTACTCAAAGTATTTTTGTGAAAAATGAATCCAAATGGTGATGGCTAGAGATGCCAGTGAATAAATTTTGGAAGATGTCCTCAGTGTTGACACATACAGGCATAAAACCACCACCAACTGTCGTAGGCTGGTGTGAGGGACATGGAACAAGGACCTAGTTATCCCTGCTAACCCAAGAAGACAAATGAGGACACAGATGTGTGAATTTATTCTTTCTTAATTTTCTTGTTTCAAATCAGCTTCACAAACAATAGTCCCCTATTGGTGGGACAAAAACAACAGCATCAAAACCTAAAAGTTGTGTACCCATCAATCTAACTTTGTTATTACTAGGTTTGAATTTCGTCACCAGATGGATACTTACCTAGTGATATGACCATGCTTGGCTGAACTTGCTTAGATTCCAGATTAACAAACTGATGGATTATAGGAGGCCTTGATTTAGTGTCACAGCCCTGAGCTGGCATTTTCAAGTCCGTGCGGTGTCCTTCAGGCTCTCACGCTGACCTCATTTTCGCCACCTATCCTTGAACAGGGACCTTCACCTCCTCTGAGAACGTCTCAAATTGTCTGTGCTGGTTTATTCTCTTAGCACAAACTGCGATTGCTGCTCTTGGGAGAGTACCGATCTCCCTATGTCACTCCTGCTGACCTGAGAGCACTCACACTGGCTGCGCAAGTTTTATTTGATCCTCCTGGTATTGCAAGTCTCTAAGCTGACTATGTGTTGCCACAAGTGCTCTTTGAGTCCAAGATATTTTCATGGTGCTCTCTTGTGCCTGGTCCTTCGCAGTCACAACACCCTGAAAATGCATACAGTTCTTCTGCATCTTCTTTATTTCTCTTGTTCCATTTGTATCTGTGTTTTTCCTGTAGGTACATCCCTAATTCTTATATTCTTTCTCCCATTTGTTTGTGTCTCATTTCTGTATCTTATTATATATGTTACTCCTGTATGGATCATAAATTTTCCTCTGTTCTTTGTCTCTTGATTGTGTTTTTTGGGTGGAATGAATGAGAGTCCAAATGATCAGAGGGTGGGGGACTTTAATGTGCATCCTCTCATAGTACAAAAAACAAGAAATACATAATGGAGGTGGTACCCTTCTCCCTGAATGTAGCCTGCTGCTTTTTCTGTCTGACTCCACTGGTCATACATTGTGTGAAAGGAAATTTACAGTGAATTATCTCCTCCCAGAAGGCCCCCTTGAATTCACTTCACTGACTGAGTTTTAGATTTTTTTCTTACCCTGAGTTGATACAACATATAGGAGCTCTCAATGCTGCCAATAAAAGAAGAATAACCGATAAAAGGAACTACAGTATCTCTTAGTTTAAGACAAATTTATAACAGTCTATTACAAATACCTATGATTTCTGCAGCTGTTATTACTGTCACTATTATTTTATTATCCTATTATTCTCACCTACCTCCTTCTTAGCACGATAGTTGTCAGCACGCTGCCAAAGATTCAGACTCCATATTCTCCCACTATAGTGGGAAGGGGAAGGGCTGAGGTCCACTGTGTCCCTGTGCCCCATGAGAACTTGATGGACAGTGCCGTGACACTAAGACCAGTAGGCACGGCAAGAGCAATCCAATGCAGGAGCAAGTTAAAAAAGTAACAGTTGACTTACTAGATAAAATAGAAAAAATAAGGGATCTGTGAAAAAGAGCCATGATAAAGTCCATAAATTTACTCACAAGATAAACTGAAGTTCACCTCAGACAAGGGGATTTTAAATGACATCATAATATCTTTTGTCTCCTAATATATCTTATTCAAGTTTAAAGAGCACAGTGACACTCTGCAATTTGTTTTGATCTTAATAACCTCGGCCTTCAATTCAGCAAATTCAAATATATTAGGTATTTGTGAGCAGTGTTTTGCTTTAATAAAATGAATTGAAAGTCAACTGACAAATACAAATTACAAGTTAACATTAAAATAGATAGAAAGAAACTGGAAAATTAACAGTGAACATTTACACATTTAGTCTTAAGGAAATAAATCTTAATATATGTCAGACATTGTATTATAAGATTATACAATAATTTATGACCAAAACAAAAGTTCAGAGTCACACAGAAAATGCATAATTGTGATCAAACTTTAAAAAGACAACACAACAGATGCAACATTTTTGAAAATTTTCATGGTGGCTAAAATTGTAAAGGTATACTTTTTAAATGTCATCCTTGAACTCTCTGGGAATTTAAATTATGTATAATAGTTCTTTATCTTAAATATTATTGCACTTAGTAATATATGACCATGCTTGGCTGAACTTGCTCAGATTCCAGATTAACAAACTGATGAATTATAGGAGGCCTTGCTTTAATGCTAATAGAAATGAGGCTTTTAAAAAGTCCCCATTTATAAGAACACACACTATATGTTATAAAGAACAACTGGGATGGGAGAAAGGAGAAAAGGAGGAAGTGGAAATATACACACACACAGGTGTGCGCACACACAGTCACCCACACATGACAGCTAAGATAATTGTACTACTAATTTCTATTAATTCACTGAAAGAAACTATGCTTACATTGTTTGATCAGTTTAGTGTGCCTGTACCTGGTAATCTGAGCAACTATTTTGACGATAACAGTATGCAATATAATAACCATTATCAATTCACTATCATTTTGTTGTTTTTATCTTTAAAATGAAAAAAAAAAAACTAGATTCTCCATGAAAAAAAACAAAATCCACTTACAATAGCATTCCAGATACTGTGAATTTATGCATTTTATGTCACCAAACGTTCATATGTTGAGATCTGGTAGTGTATAAAGATGAGAAGGAGAAGTAATTATGTCAGGAAAATAGATCCCTCATAAATGATATTAATGCCTTTACACAACCGGCTGTAGAGGGCTTTCTTGTCACTTATCATCCAAAGGTGTAAAATTTCTGGCTGCTCCAAGGGCATTGATTTTTCGAAGGTCTTAAAGCCTGAAGTACAGAGCATATCATAATAAAAAGTTTAAGAGCTTCTCAACAAGTCTACAATGACTTAACTTGTGATCCAGAAAAAAGGAAATGATAGATCTCATAAATCAGCTTGTAGGACAACACCTTATTCTTCTCAGGTTTCCAAAATGTGCCAGTGTTATTTCCTTTTCCTATACAATGCTGTGCCTTGTTTTCTGCCTACCATGGCTGTCTAATTCCTTCAGGTTTAAATCAATTGCCAGCTGCCACATTTTCTGTGTATCCCTCCCTGAAAGTTTTAACTAGAATTAACTACATCATAATATGCTTTCTGACAGCATTCCATACATTTCTCTATTGAAGCACAAGTTGCAGTTATTGATTGTCAGTTTGTGTTTTATATAAGTTCATAGAAGTTAGAGACAAACAATGCTTTATTGATTTCATACAGCTTACAAAAGTTTCTCAATAATATTGAACTGATTTGTTGTAATACATCCTGATCAGTACATCAAGATGATCTACTCAAATAAGGCAAATCAAACATCTTTTCCTCACTGTGATCACAATACTTGCTACAATGTAAAGGAGGAAGGTCTATTTGGTTCACAGTTTCAGAAGTTTCGGTCCATGGTTAGTTGGGTACAAGGAGAAATATCATGGCAGGTGCTCATGGTGGAGAAAGGCTGCTCACTTTACAGCCAGAATGCAGACAGTGGAGAAAAAGCCAGAGAATAAGGGTCCCGTAGCCAGATCCTGCCTTCATGGTCAAGACTCCAAGACCTGCCAAACAAAACCCAAAATATTCTTGATTAACCTCCTATGGACCTCTCCATCCAATCAAGGTAAACATCAAGATGACCAGTCACAGAAATCCTGCTCCTTAACAGAGCTGAGTAGCACCGGTAGCTCACGAAAACAGTGCAGAAAGCATTCAAAAGCGAAACAAAACTGCTTTGCACATAGAAGGAAATAGAACCAGCAAAACCTCCAATGAGATAGGGATGCAGTTATGAAGCTAGGGAGGAGCTGCTCTACAGTTTAGGGACAGATAATTTGTTGGCCTTTGGATTTAAGACAATGCTGGGTCCCACGGGAGGAATCTAGTTGAGAAGAACAGCATGATGTCAATTCCCACAGTGCAAGCATTGAGTGAGGAGTCTAGAAAAATAAATACATTCCACTGATACAAATATTTGGAGATTTATAAATGTTTCAAATTTATATTCCGTTGTTTAGTTCATAAAAGATTAGAGCCAAGTAATCTACTGCTCAAAACCTCATTTCCTCCTTTAACCTGTCAATTTTCTTGTATAATGTTTTTGATAATTAAGTTGTTTAATGTACATGAATGTTGTTCATTCATTCACATAATATGAATGCAATAAATGTTGCCTGGATCTGAAAAAGTTAACAAGGACTGTGATTCTTTTTTAATGTCATTATGCAGAGAGTTGTGGCATAGATGACCAAGACCTAGAAATGCTTTTAAGATGCTTCTGGAGATGGTGAATGAGCTCTACCCATCTATATATTGAGAAGACAACAACTCTGAAACTCAGATAACACTGTCATAGAACAAATGACAGAGCTAGAACAACCTGGAGGTTGATCTGGACCCCATTAACTAAAACTAATACTGCCTTCGTTTTAAATATGATGGAATTTTTAAAATTCCCAAGAGCTCTGCAGTTATCTGCAATGAATTGTGCCCACCACTTTACAATAACGCCTTGCCCACATCAATTTTCTTCTCTCTTGCAAATCTTTCTGATTCATGTTAGTCAGAACCCTTTCCCTGCTCAGCAGATACTGTCCAGAAAATATAATTGAATCTTTCAACAACAAGTGAGAACCTTGCACTGCTCGAGGGGATCATATGGAATTTCCAGGATCATACTACAGTATTGTAGTTGAAAATAAAAAGAATAAAGAAGATTGGTCTGTGTCTATTTTACCTCAGGTTAAACCTGGAAAGTCATTCTTATGGAAAAAAATTATGCTGCTTATTTTTTTGTGAATTTCTGCTTTACTTAAATGACACACGTAAGAAACACAATCTTATTTAAATAAAATCCTATTTCTTTGCAGAAATGAGCTAATAATATAGCTTATTTAGGACTAGTAATTTTTAGTAGATAAATATAGGGAAAACACTTCAAATATACCCCAGATTCTTTATCACAGGGGAATATTTTATGAACACATTTCCTATGATCCGTGATGAAGAGGGAAACACTTAGGGAGTTGCTGGAGAGTTTTGATGAGCCTTTTTATTACATGAACTGACGAATGCCCATATCTTTCAAAAGGTGCAGGCATCTCTTTCTTGTTTTCTAAAAATCTTTGATTCGGAATATGAAACTGCCAAGCCATGCTTCACTTAGCTCAGTCCATTGTCTACTGAGTGTGACTTGATAATTGGAAAGCCCTTGATCTTTAATGATTACTCTAATGCCGTCATGCACTTCCCACAGCTCCTCTGAGCCACACAGCGGTCCAGAAAGCATTAAATATAAGCAGCAGGACTATTTTAATAGAAATGCTTTGCTACAGTGGCTTTGTAATGTGAACACATTTTTACTTGAAAAACTAGGCCATACGGTAGGGTTGCATCTGCTTGCAAATGAACCTAGCACACACAGTATCTTTATAGCATAGGAGAACCAGGGCAAGGGGCTGCAACTAGTAAACAAAAACTTAGCATCTTTGCTTTAGGGTTATGTAGCCATGGACATCTGCCCATGATCTCTCTGTCTATGTCTGTCACCTGCACAGAAAGAGTGCAGGGAAACAGATTTTAAAAACTGTTTTTTTTTTAACAGTAAGCACCAGTCTTTCTATCATCCCTTCAACAGTCATTGTTTTCTGATATCTGTGAACTTCATTAAATTATTCTCTTGGCTAAAGGATATTTTCTCATTTTCAAATTTTGCAATAGAGCTGTCTACCTGGCATCAACACAACTCTCATGTAATTAAGGCACAGATCTCAGCCACCAACCCACTTATGTAGAAGGTAATAAGTGTTAATTCTGTATCAGGTTTTAGCATCAAAAGGGTGTCCTTGTGCTGTGCTTAGAATTTTACTGAATGATTGTGATTCTGTTTTGTTTTGTTTTGTTTTTTAACCTCCACTTCACTCATGCATTATAATGAGGACACATTTAGTTCACATTCCTGGAATAAGGGCTATTTTAGTGATGTTTTTATTTTCCCAAAGGCAAATCTGGTCTAAATTTTCCCTGGTAGGCTCACAGTGAGCTTACACATGAGGCCAATGTTGTGTGCATTTGCGCTTCTTCCTTCACAGGCATCAGGCTCTCAGATGACATCTTAGCAAGGAAGGTGGAAATCTGTCCCATTTTTCAGTCACTTCTCTGTGACTTCATGCATTAGCATAGTCAAGTAAGCTTGAAAGATCTGTTATATTAGGCATTGGCCCCTCATCCCCTCCTGCTCTCATAAGAGGGATGTCATGGTGAGTGACTTTCCACATTTCCCAGAGCAAATCAAAAGTAATTAGAAGTTCTTGTGTGCTATTGAAATTCTTGATTTTCCTACTATTCCCCACCTCATAAAATAGCAAAAGTGAGGGAAAGTGACATTCATTACAGTTTTTAGCCCTCAAACTGTTCTAAAAGTAGGGTATATTCAGTGCTTGTGTGAAAAACGTCTTGTGTCTGTCAACAGCAGTTTACTCATGGAAAGAGCAGGCATACATTATAGAATTAAAGTTATCAGAGCAGGAAACGACTTTTCGTTTGGTCAGGTTTTACTCACTCTTCTAGAACCAGAGTTGGCAAACAGCTCTGTGAGTGTGTTCTGAGGAACTCTGAAAACTCACTGGAAAATGAAACTTCTTCCTATAGAAGATGAAAGGTAACTGTGACCCAGAAGGAATTCTGGGCTGCCCATTCTGAAGGTGCTTCTCAACCTATAGCACCACAACAAGGAGAAACTTTTGGCACGGCCACAGTCTTACTCTATTCAGGCTATATAGCAACATAGCATACACTGTATCGCTCACAAATACAGGCTCCTATTTCCACATGCATATAAACCTCTGTGATAACTACAAAAGAGTAGTCTGTGACACAAAATGAGAAATGCTACTTTATCAGGTGAAATGAACTCAAAGTTGAAAAGAAACTGCTGAAGCATCAAATAACACTTTAGAAATGGTTCTTGGTGACTGGTTGTAAAAAGGGGCACTAATATGGCCTCATTTCTTGGAATAGGAGAAAATGAATCTTCTGGGTCTTTTTTTTAACAAGGGTGTGAATGTCCCTCATGAAGGTCATAACCTCATCACCTCCCAAAAGCCCCAAATAACGTTTTCACCTTGAAAATTAAAATGTCAACCTAAGAATTTGGGGGCAAGACAGTTATTTTAAGTTTAGCATCTGTAGAGTTTGAGATACTGTGGCTGGCATCAATCAAACTGTGTTTAAAATCCCCACAGGTGATTCCAAAGCACTGAAGTTGCAGAACGGTGCTCTTTGTGAAAATGCTTTGCACCATTATCTAGGGAAGCTGATTTCTTAGCTCTAGGGAAACTCTAGGGATCCTTAACTCCTTATGTGCACCTGAAGGAGGATTTGAGGAATCATCTTCTCACAGGTGAGTCATTAATGTTGTTGCCTTGAAGCAGATGGGGGTGGGGAGCATGGGAAAGCAAGCTCAAACTTTTCAAATAAGAAAGACTACCCTGAGGGCCAGTAAGATAGATCAGCAGACTAAGTGCCTGCTTAAGCAAATGCAGGGACTGGGGTGTGATCCCCAGCACTGTATGCTCCACCCGCGCTCCCCAGGCACACCGAGCTGGTGACCAAGACCAGGTGTGGTGACACACACTTGTAATCCCAGCTCTGGAAAGCTTAAAACAGGAAGTTCACTATGAGTGCAAGCTTCAAGGGAGACCCAGTACCCAATAAATAAAAATGAATGAATGAATGAATGAATGAAATAATAACTTAAATTTCTGTTGTTTTCTATAAAGCATGTTGTGGCGGATTGCCAACTGGTGGTCAACTTGTAACACCCAGCTAAAATGAACTAGCATGGTGCTCGGTGTTGGAGGCCCATTTGAGGATTATTACTAGCAGTATAAGAACTAGACAAGCTGTTGAGAGACTATTAGAGAAGCTGCTTGGAGAAGCTGTTGAGCTATTGGAAGCTGCTGGTTCTCCTGAGCTATTTTGCTGGGTGACCTTGTCATGCTGGCTTTCCTGGTGAACTTGTTCTCATCAGAGAAAGAGCTTGGGACCTCATTGTTGCTGAGGATGATTGTGGTACTTCCTCAGAGCTCTAGCACTTCTAGTGCTTATCTTGAGCATTACTTTCTGGATCCAGTTCAGATCCCTCAGCCTGCTGGCACGGATTCTTCATCCCACTGCCACAGACATTCTAGCTTCCAGCATCGGCTCTTCTTCCCTAAAGTGCATGAGACATTGTGGTGGGTGCTAGGCCTCCAGCTGGACATGTAGAAGATGTTTTATGAGCTGGAGTCATGGAAGACATTATGATGTGATCCAGAGACTCAGCTGGATTCTTTGGTCTTTGTGTGTGGACAGATTTCCTGCACTCTTGGTGTAGGATTCTTTGGGTGTTTCATTATAAAACAATCTCATAAAATATGTATCCTGTATTGTTTCCCTTGCAAAAGCCCCAAACCATGACATAAATTAAGACACCATACACTTAAAAATGAAATTTTGTATTCATGTAAATCATAATTATATACTGCTTCTTCCAATATAGAAAGTTTGTGAAATGGTGAGTACATTGAAAAAATAATTGTTTCTCTTGTAAGTGCCTTACTAAGAATTTCACCCTCTGGAGTGAATACAGAAATTAATTCAGAGTCATTTAATCCAGTTCAGGAGTTTATTTAATGATAATGTTTTGACTTTAGTCAAAACTTCTGAACCAACTTTATAACATTATGAACATCATTTGAGGGCTGGGAAAATAGCTCAGCAGCATAAGTGCCTGCCTGGGGAAGTGCAAGGCCCTGAGTTTGATTATTGATATGGGCAAGTAATAATAGTAGTAGTAGTAGTAGTAGTAGTAGTAGTAGTAGTAGTAGTAATGATAATGTCATTTGATATCTTAGAACTTTGTTTTTCCTCTAATTCATTTCACCTGGTAAATGGTACTCCTTATGTCTGTCACAAAATATTCTTTAATTGTGAAATTTTGTGAGGACTTGGGAAAAGGAACAGTTATTGTCAAATTTATGTTTCCTTACATTTAAAATACAACTTATAGGGCTGTCTAGAATAGAAAATTTAAAAAATTTGTATAATGGAGAAAAAAGTGTACATGTTTTGATTCTAAACTCTTCATGTACCACTAGATAGGAATTTATTGATAACTGGCTTTACAAAGCCATTTTGATCCCAGAAGAACAGCAGTGAATCAAATGTAATTTTCTGACATTGAATTTAACTTTATAGATGAGACCAACAAGTAATTGAGCACACGTCTTAGTTACTTTTTCATTGTTGTGGCAAAATATGTGGCATCCAAAGTTAAAGGAGGAAACATTATTTCAGGTCACAGTTTGTTGCGTTGGCAGTGCATAGTCAGTTGCTTCCCAGGCACAGTGCCATGGCAGAAGACTACCACGGATGAGAAATGGTTGGTGAAAGACAGAAAGCAGCAAAAGCAGAAAGCGATTACTGCAAGTGGCCACAAAAGCCCTCTTTCTGTTCCTGTCATCATATCTAGGCTATCCTATTAGGGAAGACAGCACTCACACCCACAGCGGTCCTTCCTAGTATCCACTCAAAACTATGTCAAGTCAATCACTGAACTAATTTAGTAATCACACAACCTTAATCTCAGTATCACACACTTTAGATTCAGCCACCTCTGAAAAAGCCCACCTATGACTGCACAAGGCGCAGGGTGGGGGGTATCTCGACATAACTTATAACAACACAGTGTAATGGCAAAGTGCTAAAAAATGAATAGATATGAAGTAGGATAAGGAGCTAGGAAAAGAAGGAGTGGCCATGCCATTAGATGAGAAAAACATGCCAAAGATCCTGACAGGCAAATCAGATTGACTGATTCACAAACATTGTGAGGCTGTAGCAGATTGAGGCAAGGAATGCATATCTCTCTGACACTGAGAACCAAGGAAAATCTCATGAGCCAGATGTGAAACAAAGCTGGAAGGAGATTTATTTATTTTAAATAAGAGAAGGTGCATTTACTGAAGCATATAGTTTGAGTCAATCACACTGCTTTTGGGAGAATTCATCATAATTTGACAAGAATGGGTTATTATTCCAGTTATTCTAGTCAGAAGCCACATTAATGGAAAAATGTAGTGGCCTGTCTAGGTGACTCATTGTCCAGTGGTGATAAGTAATCAGCTTCAAGAGAGATATTGAGAAAACAGCAAATGTAGCTGGTGAGTGCATTAGTTGTGGTTATTATAAAAATAAAAAAACTGTATTTTTTACATTTTGATTTATGCTCTTGGGTGAATTTTAGAAAATACTGAGAAATTAAAATATTTGAGAATCATGCATACAAAGCTTTTTTGGATACGAAGTGTGTTACATTATCACCTAATCAATTGCAGGTGCTTAATGGAAGGGCGTATTCTTATCCCCAACTACTTTCTTCTCTCTCTACTTTCTGGCTTCCATGGATGGAGAAACTGTTCTCCACTTTGTGATTCATTTCTGCCACTTTTACCTTAAGGATGGCTGTTCATGAACTGAAGCTCTGAATCAAAATAAATTTCTCCTTTAAATTGAATGTATTTTCCCAGAAACTGTAAAGTGCTTAGTGTGAAAAATTGGAGCGTAGGTGTTTCTACATCTGCACTTGATCATGAAGGAACTTTAAAACGAGTTTACAGGTGGAATTTAACGGTTTACAGCTGAAGGCTGAAGGGAAGGGCCTTAGAATGTTATGAGCAGTGTAATTCTGAGTTTAGAAGATTATAATGCTGTCATGAATCCAGAATATAAAGCCCAGATTCAGGATATTTTAGTTGGGAATAAAAATTCCATTAGAAATTGGAGTCGAAATCATGGGTGTTGTATTCTGGCAGGAAGTATTGTCTGTATTTTGCCCCTGTCTTGAAACTTTGCAGAAAGAGGTATAATAGTTAATCTGAGATTGAAGGAAGTATAATAGTTAATCTGACAAAAAAATAAGATAACCCAGTATTCAGGCTATGGCACATGTCTACTGGCCATTGTCAGCTACATCTATGGAGAGAATCAGGAGAAAATTGCAAAACAGAATGAATTGAAAAGTTTGCAGTGTCTCTGGTAAGAAAGAACATGTTTGAAAACATGTTCAAATGTTTTCATTTGAACAAATGGGAAATTTTCAGAAAGGATTAGAAAGAGAAGAAAGCTACTTTGATCTCAGGAATCAACAAGTCTCCATCCAGCACAAACTCAAGAATATAAAACTGCAAATTCTTCATTTGAAAAAAGAATCTCTAGGATGCTTCCATAGTAGCACGCCAAGGTCATCCATCTGGCCTACCAGTGGTATCTGCAGCCATGTTCTAAGGGGAATCAGCTAATGCTCAAACTGACAACTAACCATGGCATCATCCAGGATGTTTTTCAAGACATGAAAACTGTAAGAATTATGGGGTAAGGAAGGATTCCACCTATATTTTAGAAAAAGATATTAGTAGGTCATGCAGAATTTGTGACAAGGTCAGTTGGAGATATCAATATTGGGAATTGTCTTCTAAGGAAATCTTCAGGCAGTGAGCAGAACCAACCTAAGTGAAAGGTCACGTGGCTTAAACCAATAAGGCTATAGAGGTAGGTCTACCCAATCCCTTTGAGGTAAGTACTTTCTTATTTTACATATTTAGTACAGGGTCTACAAAGTCTCGCTATACAGATTGGATTTGCAGTGATCCTCCTATTTTCAGCCTCCCAAGCACTGGGATTATAGGTGCACACCACCATGCCCAGTGTCGTTCACCAACTGAGCATGCCCCAGGGGTGGGGCCAGCACTGTACACTGGGGATTGAACTCCAGTCTCTGCATCTGCCTAAGCAGGTGCTTTACTATGCTGAGCTATCTAGCCAGATGTACCCAAGCTCTTTGTAGATTTCATCTCATTGCACTCTACCTTCAATGCAAGATATGAAACTGTAAGATAGTATTTTCCCTCTGAGGTTTTGGTTTTCCTTTGATTCAATTTATTTCTATTTTCCTGTTCCTCCCTTTTTGAAAAAGAATATTTATCTGCTAACATTGTACCTTTGTCTGGCACAAGTGTTTAACTTTCTTTTGACTTTTAAAGTGATTTGTAGCCTTGAGTCTCAGAGGCACTTTAGACTGGGACTTTTGAATAGTGTTAAAACCGTTAAGATACTGTTGACTGATAAAGGTGAAATAAAGGCATTTTGCAAAATAAGACAGCTAAGCATATTTTGGGGTGAAAGCACAATGCTATGATTTAGAGGTGAAATATACTCCTTGAGGTATAGTCTGAACAGAAGGGGTGGGTTCCTGCGGGTGTGACATGGAAAGGTTTAGTCCATCTCTGGCTCCCTCTTTTGCTCATATTCCTGGACACTATACAGTGGAATATGTTCTTCTGTTGTACTATTTTGCCATCCTACTACTTGCTGTAACCAGCTGACCAAATACTGATTCTATTGAAACTCTAAGCCAAGTTAAAACTGCCTTCCTTGAAGTTGCTGGTGTCATGTTTTGGACATGAGAAAGTGACTAATAATGTACTGTGTGCATTTGGATAACTTGCCTGAGTGTCCTTTCCTCCACCGAAAGGTTATTATTTAGCCCTTGTCTGGGCCACTTGGACAAGATGCAACCCTGCTACTACAGTGACACACCTCCACTGCTCCCATTACTTCAGAAGCTGTCACTTCTCTGAAGGAGCATGAGAAAACCATCCCTACTGGAAGAGACAAAGAAGAGACCTGTGTCCTGTATCCCAAGCCCCAATAAGCTATAATTAGCACAATTAGCCTTTCAGGAAATTCTCTGATTTTATTCTTTGTTTATTTGTTTTGTTTTTTAAAATTTATTTATTTGTATTTTAACTTGAAGAGTGAAAAATAGAAGCAAAAATTTTCTGATTTTAGCCCCATAATTTTTGTGGGACCATTGCAGCTGTGCATCAGTCAAACAGTCCCACTTTGTGAAGTCTGCAGAGCTGCTACAAGGACAGCATGGCTATCCTCCATGCTTTATGATTATTCTGGGAAGTGGCTGACCTAACCACAATGGGTCTGAATTTTAGCCAACCAGTATAATTGATTTGTACCAGTGAGCAGGCACAAGTCAAAAGGTTTGATTTGAGATCATTTTGGATAAATTTTGAATTGGACTAACCACAGGCCCACTAAGACTGTATAAACATCACTTCTTTCATAGTTTTGGTATTGGTATAGGAGGGTTTTCTATGAACTCCCCCCTGTCAAATAAGTTCTAAGTTTGATGTTCTTCTATTTCCAATCGTAATTTATTTCTTAGGGATTATTTCTTGGTTAGTATGAGCTTAATAACAGATCAATTACTTTCCAAAGAGCTACAAACACTAGGGACAGCTATCTCAGAAGAGCTGCAGAGACTGTCAATCAACAAAGAGCAGCAACTGGCAGTACTGACCATCAAAATCTGGCATCAACTTGTGTAGACTGGTGGCAATAGAAAACAGAGCTGTACCAACTAAAGACAGAGATGCTGGTGCGCTGAGTCCAGAGTTACTACCAAAACTGCCCCTTGCTGATTCATTATTTATATCTAAATGAAACAAACAACCCCCATGATGGGTGATATTCAGCATCATTCCTTCTTGCATGTATTTTTGTTAAATCATAATTCTTATTTCAAATTTCAGTCTCAGACTTAACTTCTGAAAGAAAAATCATTTCTCACGTGTTTCTAGGCAATGAAACACTGAAGCCTAGCTGCCTGCTCTTGCTAACATGCAGACAGTTATTTTCCCACCACATGGAAAAACTGCCCTCAAACCCGGCCCTGGTGGCATGTACCTGTAATCCCAGATACTAGGAAGAATAAAACATAAGAATCAAAAATTCAAGAACAGCTTGGGCAACTTGGTGAAACTCTACCTCAAATAAAATATGAAAGGTGGGCTGAAGATTGTGTAGCTGGGTTTTTTGTCCCTGTGTTAGTCTGCAATGTCTAAGTACTAGAGAGCACTAATGCATGGCAGTCTACTTAACTGAATGAAACATCTAAAAGAAGCCCCCACACAGCATCAGAAAAAACTATGCAATTCAATGACCCACTCTTTGCTAGGACCTGAATAATGTGGTTATTGATATTACTAATTACAATACAATTGATTCTGGAGAAGAGCACTTACCTCCAATGAATAGCTGCTTCTTTGGGGATACTAATCCTTTACAAAGTGTTGTTCTGGTCTCTGTTACATCCACCCTTTATGCGTGTAAGGAATCCAGGTCCCATTCCCACTTGTGACCATGTTCCCTGTTCCTCAAGCACTGTAACTCCCTGTGAAAACTCTTCCAGCTTGTCCTTCAAGAAAAATGGAAGGCTCTGTCTTAGTTACTTTTCTTTTCTTGCTAAGACAAAATAATTGACATGCAAGGTTAAAGGAGGAAAGGTTTATCTAGCTCATTATTTTGTAGTGGCTTCAGTCTATAAATCAGCAGGCTCTGAAGCAATGTTGCTTGGCAGAGGGGCAGCCATCCCTGGCAGCAGAAGATACCAAAAGCAACAAGGAAGGGGGAGAGTCAAACATCATACTGTGTGCAGATTACCCTCCCTACCTCAGTGTAGCACTTATACACTTAATCCTAGGTTTGGATCATGAATCAACCACAAACTCTGGATTTACCAACCTCTGAAAAAGCCTAAGGCTTCATGAGGATTCTTTGAGGGGACATCACAAACCATAATAAGATCTTTCTTCTGTCTTTATTCTTAGAATAAACTATTGTATATGCATATATTATATTTTTGTTTAACAAAAGTGCTAACAAATACTAATCATCAGGAGAGTGGGAGGCACAGAGGCTAGGTGCATGAGGCCTCTTCCTAGGCCAAGACTGAGCTGAGCCAGTCGAAGGCCTTACTACCCTGCTCTAGCACCCCACTCCAGCTACTCCAGGAATTTTAGATTTGAATCCAGCCTCCAATATGTTATGACAGTTTAACTGTTAATATAGGGGGATAGTATATATTTTACATTTTATTAATCTAGTTTAAAGCTTTTGGATATGTATAGATATACCATGCATTTCCATTCATATTTTCATCATAACTCCCATTTATCTTTTCAAATATTAAACAGGTCTAGACAATTGCATTTTCTCTTTCAGATTGTATGGGTAATATTTATTTGTTATCTACATCCCTTTTCTGAAGCAGGCATTTGCTGATACCTAAAAAGTGTGATATTTAATAAATACAAAAGTTTTTCAGTCTCTTTTAATATTTCCCTTTTCCATGGCTCTGATATCTTTGTGGATCTCGATATGTACTCTGACCAATTTTGAGATCATAGCCTTTCCTATACGTCAAAACTAGCTTTTGATTATGGATTAGTGCTAGCTTTCCATAGCTATGACAAATTACTTGACATAACAAGGGAAAGATGGGGAAATTTACTTTACTTCACAGTTTCAGAGATATTCTGGATCCAAGGCAAAACACATTATGGCAGAAGGGCCCAGTAGAGCAAAGCAGCTCTCATTTTGTTAGCTGGAAAATAAAGCACTGGAAAGAGCGCCTTCCAAGTAGAGAAAACTCTCTACCAGCAGCTCCCACGGATTCATTTTCTTCAACAAAGCCCTACTTTCCCAACAGCATATTCAACTATCAACAGCTATAGATTACTATAGCAAGGAGGATAGTGCACCCATAATCCAATCACTTCTTCAGAAGTCTGTCAATATAGTCAGGTGACAATTAAGATTAACTTGTACATCATCTAAGGCAGAAGATGATTATCTTCACTACTTATCACTAAAAATATTGGAAGTACTTCTCAGTGTAGAGGTAAGAGACAAGAAAAAAATAAATTTCCATGAAGAATCCCATGCACAGCTATATATGGGATAAGTGGGGCCTTAGGAAGCTTACAGAGATCTTAGTTCCAATTATTCACCACAGTCATTTTCAGTGAGTACATCATTCATGTAGTAAAGTACCAAAAGAAGCTCAAATCCATACTCTCCAAGCCAGGAAGCATCTGAGATATCAATGAAAATTGGGTAGTCCCTAATCATTTCACTCAAGCAAATAAGGATTTTAAACATTGCTTTGTCTAATGTTGAAAGTGGAGAAATGCTAAATAAGTTTTTCTTTGTATTCTATATTTAGATTTCAAAACATAATCAAAACAAATGACTTAACAAACTCATTTTGTAAATACTCTGGCACATATGCACGATAATGAGCACATGAAAAGCCCAGGTCCATCCCTGCTGTATCAATGGACCCACTTGTAGATTCATGTTCTATTAGAAATATCCATAGAGTTGAATAAAGGCAACTTCCCTCACTCTCACACAGAGTTATAATCTCCTTCAGTGCCATAGCTCCTTACACATCCAGGCCATATAACATTCATCTCATTGGAAAGGTGTGCTCTGTCTTCCTATATTCAGTGCCTTGTCATTCACCATATTACCTGGACCTAAAGTCATCCCTAGAACATAGGAGATGCTCAGGAAATGTGAGCTCTAATGTATTAAACAAATTGAGTTAACTGTGAGATTTGTTGTTGTTTTATGGTTTCAGTAAAAGTTTTCTTTTTACACTCCCCTTTTCTTAAAATAGAAAATTAGATGCAATGAGTCTGAATATATGGGGTGTTTGAAATAGATATCCTAAATCTAAAGGGCAGTGAGAATAAAATTTTGTTATGCTGCTGAGTACAAACTATTCCCTAGCATTTATAGTCCTATTTATTTATTTTCTCTGCCTCCTTCATTTACTTGCACATATTTTTAAGGTATTTATACTTTTCAAAAGATTGGCTCAGATATTAGATCCAGAAACAATTTCTTAAATATAGGAGTAGAGTAAGTTCATTCAATTTTACCAGTGAACTGAAGAGAAGGGCAGGACAGGGAGTGAGGGGAAGTGATTTATCTATGTATGGAAGCAGGATGGTTTGGATAACTGTACTATGCATTTCTGCTGGACCAAGGAAAGGAGTAGTCAATGCTTTAATGTGTTCCACCTCCTTTTATCAATTGTTTCTCCTTTTTGTCTTCTTAATTTCTTATACGTTTCTGTCTTTTTTTTCTTCTTCCAATTTTACATTCATATATCTGGTAATATGAATAATTGGTTGGAAAACAGCACTATGTATTACAACAAATACCGTGACATTCATATTACTCTGTTAAGTGAAAATCTGCATCACTTGTAATGCCTCTGTTCTAATTTGTACTTTCTTTAAAAACTAATAATTTAAAGAAGAAGTAGAAAATACTGGTCTAATGAATGAGGATGAGAATAAAAGTAGAAGATATTGTGCTACAGTCATCACATTTTATCACTAGATAGTAGATGGGGGAAGGTCTCACTAGCCTTCTCTGAAAGTCAATAAGCTCTCAAGTTCAAATCTTTGTTTAAATTTTAGAACCAAAGAAGCTTTCTTGCATATTTTTCCCCAAACATGTGCATGCACTAAAGTAATGTGGATAAATGATGACTTTCCTGCTATGGGTCAGTATGCATTAGATAATATAATATAGCACAGTGGAGGATTTTTCATGACTACTTCAAGACTCATAGGCTATAAGTTGTTGGTAATATTTAGTATGCAACCCTCCTAACTCACACATGTCAGGAACAGAAAGCCAGAATTTTGAGTCCTGCTATTTCTGATATGAGCTGCTACAAGGACAGCAGGCAAAATGAATGGTAAATGCAAGGCCTACATTTAACCTGCTTTGGGGATTCTGATGCTTCAAGAAGGCAGGGAGATTTCTATAATCTCTGGGAGGTATTGTTACAGTAATAAGTTTCTCAACTGAATAAGAAATATAACTTAAGATAGGGAGTTTTATAGTATTGCCATATAAAAGTGGTTGCTTTACTCCTGCCTATCTTAAAAATAGCCTTCAGACAGTGCACACTATTAGCTTCTCTTCAGGATTAAATCATTCAGACATGCATTTTAAAAATGTCAAATATACCTTTATATAAGTGGTATCCCTGTTGTGTGATGAATATCATGAAGAGGTTGAAATCTATTAGAGAGTAGAGCCCTATTGGAATAGAAAGAGTGATCATAATCTACTGTGACTTCATTAGCTATCCCATTTAAGGTAAATGTTTTTTAAATGCAATCTTTGGAAGTGCCCAAGTGGACTGAGGGGTTCTGGGTCCTAACTGACCACTTTGTTGCCAGTTCCCGCAACAGTGGTACCTCACAGCAAAACCTGTTACACGAATTAATGAAAATCTAAGTCATACAAGTGACTGCTGAATTAAGTTCCTGACAACTGAACAATGGAAAAACTGTAATTATCACCCTATCAGCTATATGTGGACTCTTAGTTCTATTGAGAGCTAAATCATGATTTTCAACATTTATAGGGTGAAGCTCTAATTGCCAATATCTAGGGTTAAGGCCTTTAGGGACTTCCTAAAATTAAAAGAGGTTTTTAAGTGTGGGACAATATTCCAACAGGAAAGTGTCCTGATGAGAAGTGTGACAGATTTGACAGGAGTGCAGATCCACTGAAAAAGTGGTGGGTGAAAACACAGAACAGTCTATGCATGCCAAGGAGAGAAGCTTCAGGGAAACTAATCCTGTAGAATGTAGATGTCAGATGCCAATCTGTAGAACTGAGAGAAATGCATTTCCATTGTCCAAGCAAAGTTAGTGGTGTCTTCTTTAAGCAGCCATAGCAGCTACATACATGCTCATTTCTACTCTAGCATGAGATTCCAGTTGCTCCAGAAATGACTCACATTCCTTGTTCTCACTCTTGTGGTTCTTGGGCTTTTTCTGCTGTTGCTTACCTGCCATGAAAGATGTATATATTTTGTGCTTTTTGATTGCCTACCAAATCTTCCCACTATCTCTTCCACCAAGGCAGCCTCCACTCCATGCCAACCTCCCCTACCCATCTGGACCTAGCCTCCTAAGGTTAATCTAAAGATGAAGATCAGTTTTCTAAGCAGATCTCAGAGATGAAGTAGTTGTTCTCAGGGACCACCTGTGCTCAGTTGGGGACAAGTCATAGTCAATGACCACATATCATTGACTATGACTACATATCCTGGTGCGGTAGATGGATCTGCATCATACCTGGCTTGGGCATAAGCAGTTTCCAAATAAGAATGGCTATTACTGATTGCATCATTTCTCTTTATACTAGAATATCTTCAGTTAATCCTTACATTGCATTATGGAATAAATGTTTGATAAATGTGAAAACTACGGCACGAGGAAGCCTAGTAAATTGCCTGAGGCCTCACAGCTGTGAGATGCATGACTGTCCAGCAAATTGCTTCTTAGATGTGAGCCTTGTCTGAAAAGTTTTCACTCAAAATTTTTAATTTAGGTTTAGCCACTAATGTTTTTCGTTAGAGAATATATTTTTGGCATACAGAAATGGCAATACATCTTAAATCAGAAGGCTTAATTTTGAGTTGTACCAGTATCCTCTGTTCTTCTTCAAACTGTGGAAATATTTTTTAATTTTAATTGCCTCATTTTGTCTGGAAAACTGCTATCTACAAGTATTATTTCATTTGAAATAACACTGAGGAGCATTTTGTGAACACTAAGTTAAAACAAACCTTAAGTGTTATTCAAAAGTGTTGCGATTAAGGCAAAAAATATTCCCAAAGTTTGAAGTGCAAATTGCAGATTTTTTTAAAGAGCAGATTTTTAAGGCTTTACTCCTTTTTAAACTTTACTATTTTTTATCTACTAAGTGGAAATATTAGATGATGGGTTTTCAAAGCATGTTGCAGGTAGGTTTCTATGTCTATAATCAAACCTAGCATGCTTTGAGAAATAAAATATAATTTATCTACTTACATGTATTGCATTAAATGATATGTAGTAATTAATTCTCCATAATATTTTGAACAGTTTATAAAATGTATATATTTCAATGCCTATGAAACCTAAAGGATAATTTCATTATGATTAAAACAGGATGAATCATGACTTTGGAATGATATTAACCATACAAAAGGATGAGAAATAAAAACAAATCTGTAAGACCAATATTTATGATATTATGACTTTATGCATGTTTTGAGCACAAATTCAGTTATTTTTAATAAGTGATATCTTCAATTCTTAGAAATACTCTGTATATCACACTTCAGGATATCAAGGAAATGTATTTGACTAGCTTGAGGGAAACATTGAAATATTTGTTCTGAATTGATCCAGAACCACTACTTTGTATGTCAGCCTATAGAAAGCCTACAGTTGAGGCTGTGAAAGCCTACAGTTGAGTTGTTTTCCATCTATGCGTATGGTATTCCATAAGGCCTCCCTGAGGTGCTAACCATCTATTGCTGTATAAAAATATAGTATAAGTAGTATCTTAAAGCAAATGCTTTAATTTACTAATGATTGTCAGTTTAAGAATTCAGAAAGAGCCTTATAAATTGGTTTTAGACCTACATGGTGTCTCCCAGGAAAGCTGGGACTGAAGGATCCACTGCAGAGGTATGTTTTTAACTCACTCATCTTGCACTGCAGTGTTGCTAGCCCTTCTCTCCACTGCATGGCTTCTCCATGCCTTTTGGCTGGCATACCTCAAAGAATAATGATTTTCAAGTTTTCTTTTTTATGTTGGTCATTCTCTTTTCTTTATAATTAATTTTATTGAGAAACAAACAGCAGTAAGACAGTTTCAAAACAGGTTAGTAGGACAGTTACAATAGTTAATACATTGCATATTGTTGTATTTGTAATAGTTACCCATGGTACAAGATGTACACATGATAGCCTGTTCAAATACTATTAGTATAAATCTTTCTTCTCATTGAATTAAGAGAAAGTAGCTGTGTATCTATTCTCGCTATTTTGTATGTGTATCTCTGTGTGTGTGTGTATGTGTACACATATATATGTATCACTACAAAATGGTCCTTCATTTATGTTCCTTTTTTTGTTTAATTTTGTCAAAGATGGGTATTCCACTGCCATTTAAAAATTTCCAAGTATTCATTCAATACATTGAAGCTGGCTTCTAAGAGGAAGGAATGAGAAGTGAAAGGTCAGTGAAGGGCTCCTCCAGCAATGGCACATATCACTTCTACCATAATCTCTGAATAAAAACAATCACAAGCCCCACCCATATTCCACAAGGCAGGCCACATAATGCCTGTGTGGTGGGAGGTACTGGAACGCCATCCTTGGCAAATAGTCTGTCACAAGTATGACGAAGAGCAATACCTTCATGGGGCGGGGCTGGCATGGTATGTGGTGCCGGGGATCAAACCAGGGCCCCTGCGCTTCCCTAATCTTGCCTACGTAGGCACTTTACAGCACTGGGTTATCTCAATGGCTCCCTATACAGTATTAATTTGAAAAGACAGCACAATTATTTGGTTCTGACAATATCTTTTAAAGCAGGTGGATTTTGTACAGCTCTGTTCATAAATGGGTCACTTCTGTACTACAGTCCAATGAGCATTTAATGAAGATGGTATTGGTGATGCCTGCACAGCACCTTGTATCAACTGAAATTAAAAATATTCAATGAATACAATGCCTTTAGCATTTCTATTTGCATTTACTCATCAAATATTCATTACAATTGTCCTATGTGAGAATCCTAGGACCAGCCCACTATGACAAAAATAAGTAAGACTCAAGACTCAGTCTGAAGAAGCTCTTAGTCCAGGGGGAAAAGTAACCTATTGAGATTATAGTGCAGCCCTATGTGTAAAGATATGTGTAGTACAAAATCTCCCTGGTAGTTTCTAAAAGAAAAATAGTCATGTGTGCGAAATAGGTCCTTTTCCACCAAAATATTCCTAATTTTTAATCCTCGATATTCTTTTTTTTTTTTTTCTTTGTGGCTGGGTCAGCCTGCCCTGCGGATGGGGCTGGCATGGCATGCAGTGCTGGGATCAAAGCAGGGTCTCTGAACTCCCCTAATCTTGCCTAAGCAGGCACTTTAGTGTGCTGAGCTATCTCACAGCCCCCTATACATTATCATTTTAGTGTAGATTGTTCTTAGGGGTTAAATTTAATTACTGTTTAACAGGGATAACTGGTTCAGGGGAAACAGACTGAGCCCCACAGTTGCATTCTGACACAGTCAGTCCCGTCACCCCTAACTCTGGACAATAACTATCTGCTGTTTTCCCCTATAATTTGCTTTTTCCTAGCATTACATGTGCTATTAATAGAATAGTGCAGTGTAGCTTGCACCCTGCTATATCTTGTTTCTTTCACTCAACAGAATATTTTTGAGATTCACTGCTTGGAGTTCTTAGTAGTATTTGCTCACATGGATAGGCAAAACTTGTTGCTGTAGCTATTATTAGCCTGTATTATTGCAGGCTTGCAATCTGAGCACTGGGGCGGCTGAAGCAAGAGGATCATTGCAAGTTCAAAGCCAGCTTGGGCTACAAAGTGAGTTCAAGGTCAGCCTCAACTACGTAGTGAAACCTTGCCTCAAAATGAAAAATAAAAATAGTTTCTTTGCTGTTATGAATAAAGATAACATGACCATTTATTTACAAGCCTTTGTATATGTTTTGGTTTCTTGTACAAATACATTGGAGTTTAATTGCTGAGTTATATAGTAAATATATGCTTAACATTTGTAAAATGTTTACAAGTGTGTTTTAAAGTCATATCACTTAACGTTTGCAGTATTTTAATTTTGGTGTGTTGAGCAGTTTCCTATTTGGTACTCAAATGATCTCCTTCCATGGATACAACATCTGCTAAACTATCTTGCATATATTATTGTTATATGAGATTTATAGGTATTTTGAATAATTTTTCTCAACTATTTGTTTTGTATATACTTTCTTCTTACCTGTGGTGTGCCATTTAGTTTTCTTTCTATTGCTGTGTTTCATGTATTTAGTTCAGGGTCTCACTACACAGATCAGACTCCTAGTGATCCTTCTGTTTTCAGCCTCTCAAGTGCTGGGATTACAGGCATGAGTCCGCATGCCCAGTATCAATCACAGTCTCAGTATACCCTGGGGGTTGGGCTGGCAGGGCACAGTCGGGATCATACTCTGTACCCTGCATCTACCTAAGCAGGTGCTTTAATCCGCTGAGCTATCTGGACAGCCCCATTATATTACTTTTTAAAGAAAACTTAAAATTAGTACCAGGAATCAAACTCAGGACCTTTTGTTTGCCAGGCAGGTGCTATGACTGTAAACTATGTCCATGGCCTAAGAAAAAATAATTTTGATATTGTTCAATTTCTCATAATAAATCAAATACTTATTGCACTTAGTGCACATCTATAAATTATAATCTTAAATCCTAAAAAGTGTTCATCCCATTAGAATCTTATTTTCATTATTTTACAGAAGTGAAAGAAAACAAGATACAAAAGTGTTAAGGTTATTAAGGCATTAGATTTAATGCCTTTCCAACTAAACTCAGGGCTAGAGTCCTTTTCTTCTAAAATTAGTATATAACTGTAATATATAATGAATACATTCATCTGGATAATTGATTCATATAAAAATTAATAATTAATTTAATTAATTTTTATTATTTTTGTATTTTATTATTTTGTATATTATAAGTCTTATGTAATAATCACACACACATTAAAGTCAAACGTTAGGGATCTAGATGATACTACAATTAAAGTCAAACATTAGGGATCTAGATGATACTACAATACTGTGACATGTGAATCATAGTATAATAAAAAGTTTTGGTTTTCAAATCTGTATTGTTATTTCAGTGTCTGTTAAAGTATCTTGAGTACTCAGACATTTAGTCACCTGTTTACTCAGAGCTTGCTGAAAAATCTGATATTTAAAAAATCTTTTTATCATTTCTTAAACTTCAACAAACTTCAGTAAAGGTCACAGCAATGACAGGCCGTACAGAAAATTTCTACCAAATCACAATAAATGAATGAAAGAAAAGGTTTCAAGGCTATTTCTAGCCATAAGCATACCTCAAGAGGAAAGAGAACCTTGTTTTTTATATTTCAGAGTAAACACTCAAAGACAGAGGGAAATAAAAAATGTTTTCAAGTAATCACACATATAACTTGCATTCTGAAGACAATTTAATAGTAAGTTTTTCAGAAGAAAAGCCACACACCAGTATTCGGACAGGTCTCTTTTTCTCTAGGGGCGGTAAACAATCTGGCCATTATTAAATGAACATACAGCACAGTAGTAAGTTCACAATGGGAGAGCCATTCAACATTTTCACAGATACAAGTACTGTGGGTATGAAACAAGATAATGGATTTAATTCCATCTTAATGTATAATTATTATAATTCTGTTCTCTTCTCTTTTAGAATCTAACAGTGCTACGCACTTCTAGACTGTAAGGTTGGCCAAAGCAGCTACATGGGAAGGAGTGGAAGACAGATACATAAGCACTTGAGAGTGAATTTTCTCAGTGGGTTTTGTTACAGCCTAAATGTGTCTCACACTGGCATCACACTTAGTAGAGGTGACTATTCCTTGTTCCTCTGGAATATGGTGCACCTGGAAGCTGAGCAGATGGATGGGTCCAAATCACATCTAATATTTAGAATTAACTTTTCTCTTTCTTTTGTTCTAGAAGAATGAAAACATTACCTGGCATTTATTTGTCCTAGAACACTGAAGCTGACATCAGGAATTATTTTTCTTCACAGAGCATAAGAGTTTGTTACATATAACTTGTGTCTTATTCAACCCATTCATCTTAGAATTATTTTTTTTTTTGTATTTTAGAGAAAGGTCTACAGGGTATTCAGGATCTCACTACTAGAATGGGCTCATAGTGATCCACCTGTTTACAGTCTCTCAAGAGCTAGGATTACAGACACGCACCACCATGTCAGTCTCAATTGCTGTCTCAGTGAACCCTGGGGGCAGGGCCAGCAGAGCAGGCCCAGAGTATCGAGCCCTGGGCCCCTGAGCCTCCTTGCAGAAGCTTTAATCCACTGAGCTATTAGGCTGACCCTTTAACTTCATTTTTAAAGACAGAAAGGTCTTAATTTCAAAGCAAAGCAAAAGGAGCCTCCATAAATTATCAAAGTCCAGAAACCATAGTCTTATTTTTTGTTAAAGAGAAAATATAATGCTGTTTATCCTGAAAATAAAGGTGTTCTTATTTGAAATCTCATCACTAAGAGTGGTAAGGCTGTGTACCAAACCTCCCACCGTTCCCCCCTTCTAACCCCTGTACTGCTGGCATTCAGGATTTTCTCAGTCAGTCACCTTAAACAATACGGACTCTACAACTACCTTATTTTACATTTCTCAATGTTCAAATTTTCTAAAATTATATACTTTCCCCCAATTGCCATAATTCTTCTAGTTTGGTCACTAGAGGTTTTTTTTTTTTTTTTTTCAGATCAGCACACAAAGGAGCGAGTGCAGAGGGGTAAATCTCTGCAGGCAGCTCTTTGTCTGATTTTATGGTTCTCTGACAAGTTGAATCTTAATATTAAATGTTCCCTTCACATGTTCCTTACATCAATATTTTATCTTACTTCTGAAATCAAATAACTGAATACCCTGTAACAGTCATTGTTACACTGAAACTCAGTGCTGATACTGAATATCTAATTTCCAATCCAACAATGAGGTGAAGTAGAAAAGTAACTTAAAGTTAGAATAATTTAAAATGTTTTAGCCTGGGAAGGTAGCTCAGTAATGGAACACCTACTTAACATGAGCCGAGGTCCATTCCATGTACTGTTTCCAGCAGTATAAATACATAATAAATAAATAAAGTTCATTTTTCTTGCTTAGTGTGTTAAATTAAATGTGATTATACTCTGAAAAACAATGGATATGGGAAATCATTTTTTAAGGCTAGAAAGTCAGCTGGAATGTTAGAGTGTATCTGTATATTGTGTGTTGTCCATAATATACCCAAACATATATACATCTGTTTTAGTTACTTTGCTCTCATCCCTGAGACTAAATAGACAATGCCCAAAATTAAAGGAAGAAAGGTTGATTTAGTTCACAGTTGGTGGAGGTTTCTGTCTAACACAGGGTGGCGTGGTGAGGGGCAACAGTTCAAGGAGGCAGAAGACAGCAAAAGCAATGGAAGGGCAAACCTCTCTTCTTGTCATACATTGTGAGCAGGCTGCCTACGCTGGATGGGGCTTCTATACCCTAGGATGTAGAACTGCTGAATCAATTAAGTTTCTAAACTTCTCAGGTTGGCACAATGTATGGATCATTGCAACACCCATGTAAACCAAGTGATACTCAATTACTGAATCTGTGTATCTGAATAAATAACCCTTTATGGGCAGGTCAATCATGACCTACAATTCCCCTTAGGGCAGGGCTCTACCTTTTTAGAAATAGGAGTTTGGGTACTGAATCTACAGCTAGATTTGCTTACCCAGCACACTTTTAACTTTCATTGCACATTTTCTGAATAAAAAAATATGCCTCCTGGGGGCCCCATGGAGGAATAGAAAAAGGTGGGGAGTATTTCTGGGAATTTCACCCCCTTTGTTTGCAGATACACCATGAATTATAGTGAAACCAACATCTGTTCAGCAGCTGTGCTTTGGAATCACCCTCTCCCTTTTTCTTCGTCCTCCATCAGTTTTTCTGGACTACTGAGCAGATGTCTGCTACTGTTAGTCCTCTCTTGACACAAAACATGTGAATAAACGTCCTCTCACTCTGAGCAGAGGCTTTTTTGCTTCCTTTGCAGCTGTCTCATCATCCTGAGTGCTTGGCCACAAGAAGCCAGTTTTTGAGAAGCATATAGAACTTCCAAGGAAAACTTCATTCCAGGCCACAGAAAGATTCAATGCACACCTCTGAGTAGGCTAGTCAGTGAGTGAGACTCTGATCCTTGGTAATATTAAGGTCACTTTACAAGGAACATTGTGGACTTCTTGTTTTTCTTGCCAGGCAATATTGATGTTCCCCCTCCCAGTGTGAGGCCCCAGGACCTCGCCTCCTTTCCAGTGTCTGCCTTCATCCTCACTTGTACACACTGTTTCATGTGGGCTTATCAGGGCTGGTCTGGTGGGAAGAGTAAATCTAGGACATTTGAAGAAACTGGGTATATATTTCCCTCGGGGAAAATAGTCAACATTTCTTTTTATATTATGAAAATGAATGGATAAAGAAATGTGTATATATACACGAAAAAATAGTGGGTTTTAATAAAAAGTATTGCACTTAGAAACACAGAGCCATTATTTCTCCTAAAAATATCCCCCTTGCTTTGAATGACCTATCATTATTGCCACCTTCTGCAGCAGTTCTGGAAATTCTTCCCTATGAGTACTTTTAGAGTATCTTTAGTTGTTCCGTCATGACTGCATTAATGCCCAGAACTGATTTAAAATATTTGCCTTTCAGGATGGACTGTCAGGGACAGCAAGAGGTCTCACGGCACTAGATCTGGTGAAAAGGTGCACGAGCACGCATGGCAGGGTTTGCACTAGTCTGTCTTCTCATCGGATGGCACGCGGTGCCACCAGTGCTGTCTATCACGAGAGACTACCAGAACTGCTTTTGAAAGTGTCAAAAATAATGGGTTAAATGTGTTCAAAGTGAGGGAGCGTGTTCTAAGAGGAAATAATAACACTATGCCTTTTATTGTAATAGAATTATTAATTTAAGGCCAGGTAAGATAGTTGTTAACAAGGCCTTGACAAAAAGAAGCAGGGCAGGAAATGTTGATCAAAGCGCATGAAATTTTGGAAGGGTAGGATAAATAAATTCAGGTGTTCTATGCTGTAGCAGGTGACTATGGTCAAAAATATATGCTATATATTTCAAAATAACTAAAGTAATTTTGGATATGTCGCTATAAAAATTATAGAGAAAATGCTGTACATAGACATATAACTTCATTTAATGATTACAATTAAGCTTCAATAAAAACAATACCAATAAAAATATAGAATTTCCCTAAACAGCAATAGAAGGCATTAAATATATTTGCGATACATCTGACTAATTCTAGTAATGTACTGATACCAAAAGGTTTGACAAGGAAGAAAATTAAAATGGGAGAAATCACAGAAAGCATATAATTGATAATAGATAAAGTAGGAAGTCCTCATTCTTGTTGCTCTTGCCTAATTCTTTTCTTATAGCATTTTCTTTATCTCTCCTTAATCTTTTTTTCTCAGTAAGTTTCTGCCCACTGATAGAATAACTGTCTTGGAGACTTAAGAACTCCTGAGTAGACTTAGAATCTCTGGGCACAGCAAGTAGCAGACAAGAATCTGATTTCACTTTGATAACTAAAGGCTTTTCCTATCTCACCAAGAAAACATGTTTCACAAATGGTTAGGCACCATGGAAATAACATGAAATCCTGGATTCCAGTTCAAATCCTGGGTGCTACACATGCATTATATGTTTCTGAATCTTTCTTGGGCTCAGTTTCATTCATCTATATAATAAGTGCAATCATTCTGGTGCTATTGTTTTAAAAAGTTGCTGCCGTTTATGGTGCTCTGGATAGTACAGCAGTCAATGGTAGCAGCTACCAATATTTTTTTTAAATTTGTCTCTGTTCTCATCATATATTCTGCCCCTTCAGTTTTCCTATCTAGCACTACTGTTTTCTGAAATAAATGGAAAAAGTTCACAAATAAAACTGTCTAAATTCATTTACCCCTTGAAATAACAAAAGATACTATCTAAGAAGATTTTTCTGATCAGAAAGACCTTTGTCCTTGCCAAGAAAGGCAAAGATTAAATTACTGTAGAAAACAACTTTTTCACTAACCTTAGAAGAGAATAGGAAAACTTTACTGACTTAAAAAGCTACTTCTTTTTCTATTTCTTCAGGGAAAAAGACACCACCTAATTTCTACAGTCTGCTGGGGACCATCAAACCTTAGTTTGCCTCCACAATAATGTTATGCCATCCTCTTCCTCCTCCTTCTCTTCCAGGCATCTGTACTGGGTGGGTAGCCCTTCACATGATCTTGCAAATCCTTTCTTTACATGTCCATGGACTATGTTTATTTTCTTTCTTTTACAGCAGAGATGCAAATTCAAAAATAAAAACAAGCTTAAATGCAAAATAAGTTATACAGTTCATAAATTTGGATCAATATAAAATTATTTTGTTTTCTCTTCTTTTTCCTTTGTGGGAGTACACAATACTTGTTTCCTTGTACCTACAGTGCAATCTAAGAAAGCCTTTGAAGAATGAATCAATGCCACTTACAGATTCCTAGCTTCAAATTCACTTATTTGCTGCTGTTGTTACTGCAAGTAAATATAAATGATAATCTCAGAAATTATTGAAAATCTAAGACCTGAAACTTCAGTAGATCTTCTAGCACTCCCCCTATTATAAGCAGAAGTCATTTGATTAGTTAACCATGTCAATATAAAGTTATTACTTAAAAAATTAAATAAAATTATATATATATATATATGTATATATATACATATATATATATATATATGTATATATATACATATATATATATCTCAGTTTGGGGATGAAATACCTGTCTCCATAGAGCATGGTGATGGTGGTGAGCCAGGCTCCTCTTGTTACTTGCTCACCTTCACAAGGACAATTATTCTTATTCAAAAGGTAGTTACATAATAATAGAGGAATGGAATCATAATAAGGTAAGTTTTCAGTAGCATCTGTTGCCCTGGCGAATGAATGCCAAACCAACATCAATCCTTTCGAAGGCTACTTTGAGGAGGTTGAGGCAGGCCAAGGCATGCTTTGGCTCAAGCCTGGGCTTTTCCAGCACTTTCCCTACAGATGGAATAATTCTGAATCTCTTGACATGTTTCATCATTTAATATAAGCCTGAACTATATTCTTAGCCATGTAAATTGAAACCTCTGACAGAATAAAAGTCAAGGAAATACCCAAATTTATTATTTAAAGCTGGTTTCAACAATACAGCAATTTTTGTAACAATTTTTCCTTGTTACAAAATCCAGTTTTTCAAATTAAGAGAGATGGCTCTAGCCATTACTGAATGTGGAATGTCTTCTCTCTTGACATTCTTATCTGGAACATCCTTAGTGGGCTGTCTGCCTATTTCCAACTTCCAGGAAATGTGCTAATATGGGAGATATAGGATAATTTTAAAACTAGGAAATATGGCAAATGTAGCTTAAATCCACTGTAGGTTGTTACAGAATGAAAAGTTTCATCATCTCACAACTGTTTGAGAAGTTTAAAAAGAATTAGTGGTTGCTTTCCAATTAAAATAGTAGTGAAAATATATTCAGAGAAATATTGGCCTAAGCCAACTTTAAGATAGAATGTTGATCAAAATGATTTCAGGCCAAGAATTCATATCCCTGATGATGGATAAGTGAGAGCCAACACAATGTCAGCTAGGCCCCAGTTCTTGTCAGAATGTTATGGTAGGCACCTCAGCAGACCCCCGGCCCAGCACACTGCAAGCACTGGCAAGTGCCAACGTCCTCATCAAGGCTGTGAAGCTGGGAGCAATCACTACCCATTTCCAGGGCTGGTCAAATAGCTCAGCAGAGTAAAGTACCTACAAGCAGGCATAGGGGCCTGGGATTCAATCCCTGGGCCTGCTGTACTGGTCCTGCCCACAGGTCATGTTGAGACGGCAATTGAGACTGGACGTGGTGGCAGACCTGTAACCCCAGCTCTTGGGAGGCTGTAAACAGGATAATCAGTATGAGTCTTATCTAGTAGTGAGAACCTGAACACTCTGTAGACCCTTCCCTGAAGCACACACACAAAAATTAAAACCCTGTTTCCAGCTGGCCCCAAACCCTGCCACTCTTTGGGGTCCATTTCCTGTAGTTTTCCTGAACTGTGAGCTAGTAAGCAGTGCATCTGCCACGATAAACTCACCTCAAGGGAAAAACATCCAGCTGAGGGTACTGAAAAGAAAGCCTCTCTTTGCAAATAGGAAGGCTCAATGGTCCAAGGAAAGTAATTTTCTGTTACTTACAAATGAATTCCCACATCGTAGAATGCAGAAGCATTACACTGTACAGTGGTGAACATTCTTAGCGCCTCCCTATATTTGATACAGTGTTCTGAAAATGCAGGTGTCTGCCACACGAGTACATATTATGCATACCCATTTAACCTGGTAACCACATACTGGAAAATGCCGATGCAAGCTACCAAGGCCAAGCTGAAGGGAAATTTAGTAAATAAATTTAAAAAAAAAATCAGTAACATGAAGAAAAAGGAATTCTAATCTTGATAATCTGAGGAAGCCAATTCATTCTCTCAGAAGAAAGTAAGTAGGAAAATACAGATCAGATTTATTTATTTATTTATTTATTTATTTATTTATTTATTATTTACTTAGAGGCAGCTTCTGGGTATGTGGTTTAGGCTTCCTTGAACTCATTATATAGCCCAGGCTGCCCTTGGACTCACAGCAGTCTTTTTGCCTCAGCCTCTGGAGTGCTGGGAGCACAGCACCAGTTCTGAACTACATAATGATTTAGATGTAACTTCTATCTCTAAATCAATTGCACAATATTAGATTTGTAATTCAGTCATATACAGAGGCCTTTTAAAGGGCTCATCCCTAGATAGTATTCTCAGTCAGATCCCCCTACATCCAGTCTGCCCCCAGCATTATTCTCCTACTTTCTATACCTTCTGATTAGTCCCCAAAGTATCCTGAACCAAATCATTAATTTTAATCAAATACTTCTTTTTGCCCAGGAACAAACAAGAGCTCCATCACTGTAACACTTGATAGCAAGCTAAGAGTGACAAGGAGGGGAACATGACTACAGGCCAAATTGTATGTATTATACACTTTTTTCTGTGTAACAAAGAAAAATAGGATATAAAATAGTCATAAGTCAATAATAGTACATAACCCTAAAACACACACTTCCCAGAGAAAAAAAGCAATGAACTGCATACTCTTCAATGTCTATTTTGTTAATTTGCATAGAAAAATGCTTTCAAATGTATCATCATCAATGATTAATGGAAAAATATTTTGTTTTACAGTTTTAAAAAATTAAAAGGCAGATTAAGAAATAATTTAAAGGTATTAGTATACACAGTTATCTCTCTTCCATTTGTGTAAATAATCAGTAACCAAAATGGAAAAAAAGAAAAAAAGCTCTTTTCTTCATAATACACACAGTAATGTAGAGTGTCTGTCATCTCCGCATAATCAGATGAATTTTTGTTGGCAAATTATAAATTATTCAGAAAGCTTCTTATTACAGTTATATGACTGTTTACTGTGGGAAGGAGGGAGAACTCACTTCATTTTCCTGATGTACTCTCTCCAAGTAGAGACCAAAATAAAGCATTTGGCACATGCAGAGGGAGTGTCTGTTCTGAGCTAAATACAAGAGGAATACAAATGCAGTAATTGGGCTGTGTTTACGAAGCCACAATCTAATTGCACGCTGAGATTCTGCGGCTGTTTCTTCATGTGAGACTGCCTTTGTGTAACAGACTGTGCGGCAGTGTGCCCATGGACTTTGCACTTGGAGGTAAGGTCGTTGTCCTCACTGAAGGTCACAGTACAGATCTGACAGGAACAAGTGCAGGGTCCAAAAGCAAACTGCCACTTTGAGAAGCAATCAAGCAGTTTCCACAGGGCTGATTGCCTCCAACTCCACCTCGAGGCATTTAGCAAAGTGGCAGCCAGGTCTTGATTAATCAGCAGAGGCACTAATGAACCAGCCTTGCCCGAGGTTTCCTGCGCTCTCTGATTCCTAACTGCCTCTTTAGCGAATGACTGGAGGCCTCAAGTGAGCCTCATGCAGACAGCCCCATTTCTGCATGGGCACAGACATCTGATGACAGAGGAGAAAGTCCTGCTAACTGGTGCATTCCTATTGTTTGTTGTTGATCAAAATGCAACTCGTATAAATATTTAAGTAGTAGAGTGAAATTCAGGGGGATTACAGCGGGATGGGAGTTGAGAGCAGGGCTAACTAGATGGCTGAATCCCAGTAGATTAGCTGTAAGGATCAGAAATAGTTTATGTGCAGATCTTAGCACATCCTGGGCACAGAGTGGGTTCCCATGACACAATCATGAACACGACTTCAGTAGGCGGTATGTCAGCACTATGAACAAGATAAGGCAGGAAAAGAAGGGCTGATACTGGGCTCCCAAGGAGCCTGAGATGAGCACTGATATACATATCATTCATTTGGAGTCAGAATTCGAGAAAGAGTTTTAACCCAGCAGCCACCTTAAATGCCTCAAGGTGGAGTTAGGGAAAAGCAAGAAAGGGAGACCAGGTATGGAGTCAGCCACAAAGTTTACATTGGCAAGTAAATTGCAGCCGTGGGTGACAGAAGCTGAATCCTACTGCAGAGCCCAGCAGACAGTGAGGGACCTCACCTGAGAGTCATCACTAAGGCACAAACACCAGGATGTCCATCTCCAGCTCATTCGTTACAGTTGAGAGCCTCTGGGATAAATGCAGCAGCAGATCTATCTTGTAGCACATTGAAATGCCTCAAGAGTGGGGAGGGCAAGCTGCCCCTCACAGTTCCAAATCAACTTGTACCTGGGGTTAAAAAACTGTTATCTCAAACACCGTCCTCCTTTTCAGTGGAAATTTATATGTCTCTATGGCCCAAGTACTTGATGTGTGATGAAACTCAAAAGCTTACCGAATTATCGGAACTAGTTGCTGGAAATTATTACAATGTCTCCATAAATAACCCTTAAAATTGATTCATACCTCTCATAAGTTTTTCTATTATCAGAACCCAAGTCTGTACAATCAAATAGGCCTACACAGTTGAACTAGGAGCCCTTAGATTCTGCTTTGATTCAACAAAATCCAAACTCACATACAAACATCCATACTGGAGAGTCCTAAGCCCCTGACTCCATGTTTGGTCAGAAGGTGCAAAGCCCAGGACAACTTCACTGTGACAGTGAATTTTTCAGCTATCAGTAGGAAGGTCATCTCTATAAATTTGCTGCCAGTGTCCTCATGTTTACCAAGTTGTATCCCTTTTTATTCAAATACATTGTTTTTACTTACTCCTATAAATGTTTCTTAAGAAACTGTATCTTGCTGATTATAAACTAGGCATCCGCTTTAATTTTCCACTGCATGAATTTTACAGTGTTGATAATATGCATCGAGGGCCTGCTAGCTGTATCCTGAACTGAAGCATGCAGTGAACATCCAGCCTATGTCAGTCATCAGAACCGAAAGAAATTACCATCCGCAGTGTCTCTCGCTTCACATTAATTATTGCCTTTGGAGTTAGAATTGGACTCTGGTGCTTTTCACTTCCTGTTCTTAATTGTTGCTTAGAGATGCTGAGGGCAATTAAACAGTATTTGCTTTTCACTGTAGAAAGGGCTAGAATTGGTGGCAGTTAAAATCGCTAAACAAATAGCTTCCTGTTTGGGTTCCATCAGGATGCAAGTGCGAGTTTGAATCTATAAAGATCTTGGTGGTCGGTAGCCTGGCTGCCTAACTGACTCTCTTTCTGTATGCTGCCAGCAAATAATTAAAACAAATAAAACATGCAACATTTTTACCTCCAAGTCACCTCTTTCCCAAACCTCTGTAAGGTGGAGAGGAAAAACACTGAGAAATCAAGGAATTTTTGACTTCCAGAATCAAGCAAGTCAAAAATTTCCTGCTCCAAGGGCTAAAATGAGAAATAAAGTCATTATCTAAATAATTCAAGCACCCTCTACATTGTCACAAAGGGTCTGTGTAGATAACTTGCAAAATGAGATCACTCTGTACTGCCTTTGCAATTCTTTATATAATAGATGAATTCCTTCAAAAACTGTAGACCTCAAAGATTTTTTGTTGTGCATCCTGAAGAGTTGATGGATGTACTCGCAGCCATAGATTCTGCAACTCCCTCATTTGTGCAATCTGTTTTGCCTTACAGTCACAGTTTCTCTTTAACATTTTCTCTTCCTAGATGTTGCTGTGGATTGCTAGGGATGAGAAGCACAGGATGGGGTCCAGCGAAGTGAGTTGTTTAAGGTTAGAGATGTAAATGTGGTTAGAGAAAGAACGTGCTCATCTCTGAGGAGAGCTGTTTTGATGTGTAGCCTTTCTAGATGAGACTTTTCCCAACAGGTGGCTGTAGTGCCATGATGGAAGGCTGACTTTTCTTCACCAAGAAATCTTTTGGGCTACTAATGAGCCACTTAGTACTGACTCTGTTGTAGCTTTGAGCTTATTAAAATGCTGTTTGACTCTGATGGCTGTATTCTAAGTCTCAGTGCCACATATAATATTCTTAAGTAGGTTGAACAGTGCCTCCCAAACCCATCCATGTGAACCCCAAAACTCAAAATATGATATTATATGGAACTAAGGTATTTGAAAGGTGATTAAGAAAATGATGAGATTGACTGAGCCCTTCTGGGAGACTTATTCAAGTTACTGGTGTCCTTATCATAAGAGGAGAGGAAGAAGAGCATGTCAAGGTAGAGGCAGAGACTGACATGATGAATCTACAAGCCAAGAAATGCCAGGGTATTCTTTAAGGGAGGGAGGGAAGCATTCTGCCCTGGAACTTTCAGAAGTTGTCAAGGTTGGTCATCAGCTTGGTTTTCTTTTTGTTTTTTAATTTATTGTTTTATTGAAGAATAAATAACAATGAGACAGTTTCAAATCAAATTAACAGGACAGATTCAATAACTAACACATTGCAAATTATTTTTGCAATGGTTAGTTATCGTACAAGGTATATACATTATATTCTACTTAGAGACACTATTATAGCAGATGGCTCTAAACAATGAATTAATAGAATGTAGCTGTATACTTATATTTTTAAAGCTGAATTATAGCACAATTTCAATAATTAAAACTTTCTAACTTGTTATCTTCCTAGTGGTTGTCCATAGTACTAGAAGCCAAAATAATATTCTGTCCAGCCACTATCAATGTAAATCTTGCCTCTCATAGAATTATGCATGAGCACTGCATATTTACCCTAAATGTACTGTTTATACCAACACATCATGGTTCTTCCTTTGTATTCTCCTTTTTTTGTCTAGACCTGTCAAAGATGGGCACTCCATTGTCATTAAACCATTGTAGGTGCCTGAAATCGGTGACACAATCAAACACAGTCCAGCAGTCCACAATAGTAGAGGGTTATCTGAAGAAGTTGTTTACTGTAGCCATTTACAGCTCAACTTATTATTATGGACCTATGTTATATAACTTATTTTTATGCTTTTCTGCCAAATGGTTAAGACTGAGATAAAGCAAGATATATATAACAAAAAATGTAGCTTTTGTATCTGATGAGGTCAATAAAGTCCCCTCAGGGTTTATCTTGTAATCCTATACCTCACTCTGCAGATCACTTGCCTGTGTCAGCCATGTCGATGAATCATGGCCATTGCTCGACCAGTTTGCTCTCTGTGAGAACATGAGAGAAAGTTTTCTCTCCAAGTGACTCTCCCCAGGCACACTGTAGATCATTGATCACCTTCCTCTCTGGCTCCATAATCTCCTTGATCAGAAAATTTGAGGCACAATTGACTTTCATGATGTTACAGAACAGGTTCTCCTCTGTACCGATTCTTCGCTGACCTTGAATGGCTAGGGCCAAAATGTTAGAAGATCTTGTGGCTCTTCTATTTCTCCAATTTTGATCTGTGAACTTAGGTTATTAACCATCCAGAAGAAAACCTGATTAATACCCTGCAGCATATGCCGTTCAGGTTCCTTAACTATCTGACTAAATTTTTTTAGTTGTTGTACATTTCTTTTTGTATTTCTTTCTTTGACTACTTATACTAGGGAGACTATACAATATTTGCACATGTATGTCTGGTTTATTTCACTTGTGAGTATATGTTCAAGTGGAATCCATTTCAAATGCTTCAAGCTTATCATTCTTTATAGCTGAGTAATACTCCATTATATAGAAATACCATATTTTTTTCAACCACTCCTCATGTGATAGACATCTTGGTTGTTTCCAAGATTTTCTACCACAAATTGTGCTGTTATAAACATAGGTACACATATATCACTATGATAAAATGTTTTCAGTCCCTCTGGGAAAATTCCTAGTAGGGGATAGCCTGCTTGAATTGGATTTCCAGTCCTACTTTTGTGAGGAGTCTCCACAGTGATCTCCACAATGGTTACACCAGTCTACATTTCCACCAGCAGTGGAGAAGTGTTACCTTTTCCCACATCCTCTCTAACATTTGTTGTTGCTTGATTTCCTTATGATAGCCATTCTTTCTGGAATGAGATGGTATCTCATTGTTTTAATTTGCATTTCACAAATGGCTAGTGATGTGGAGCATTTTTTCACATATTTATTACTTTTTTTTAAATTCGTCCTCTGAGAAGTATGTATTCATCTCAGATGCCCATTTCTGGATTGAGTCTTTAAATATGAGGGCCCTAATATATTTTAGTTGTTTGTATATTCTAGAGAGCAGACATTTGTCTGACTGCTTATTAGTTAGGATTTTTTCAAAATTTGTGTGTTCTCTTTTCACTTTGTTGACAATTTCTTTTGATGTGCAGAAACTTCTTAAGAAGAGTTGATCCCAGTTGTGGATTCTTTCAAGTGTTTCCCGTGTGAATGCATGTTTGTTCATGAACCTTTGCTTACCGCTATGTCATCAAGAGTTCCTTCTACTTTCTCATCCAGGAGATTGAGTGTTTCTCTTTTAATGTTTAGATCTTTAATCCATTTTGACTTTAGTTTAGTGCATGGTGATAGAGGTGGGTTAACTTTTAGTTTTTTTGCATGTACAAAGCCAGTTTTTTCAGCACCATGTTAAAGAGGCTATCTTTCTTCCACTAAGCTTGTTTGCCCTGAAGATCAGGTGGCTGAGTGTATTTACAGAGGTCTTGGCATCTTCTATTGTATTCCATTGATCCTCCAACCTATTTTTTTGCCAATACCATGTTGATTTTATCACAGTGGCTTTGTAGTATAATTTCAAGTCAGGAACTGTGATGCCTCCTGACTTGTCTTTGTTGGCCAGAATTGCCTTTGCTATTCTAGGTCTTTTGTGATTCCAACTAAGTTTTAGGAATGATTTCTGTAGGTCTGGGAGGTATATTGGTGGCAGTTTGACAGGGATTGCATTAAATCCGTACAGCAATTTTGGGAGTATGGACATCTTCACGATGTTGGTCCTACCTATCCAGGAGCATGAAATATCTTTCCATTTTCTGAAATCCTCTATAATCTCTTTTCTTAGGGTGTTGTAATTTTCCGTGAAAAGATCTTTGACTTTCTTGGTTAAGTGAATTCCAAGGTATTTCATTTTCTGTGATACTATTATAAAACATACTGTTTCTATAGTTTCCCTCTCAGTGTGTTTCTTATCTGTGTAGAGGAATGCTATTGACTTTTGAGTACTGACTTTATATCCTACTATGCTACTAAATTGTCCTATCAGTTCTAGTGGTTTCTTGGTAGAATTTTTGGGGTCTTCCAAGTAAAGTATCGTGTCATCTGCAAACAGTGATAATTTAACTTCTTCTTTGCCTATTATTATTCCTTTTATTTCCCCCTCTTTTCTAATGGCTGTTGCTAATCATTCCAAGACTATATTGAATAGGAGGGGTGATAGAGGACATCCTTGTCTTGTACCTGATCTAAGAGTAAAAGATTTCAGTTTTTCCCTATTTACAATTACATTAACTGTTGGGTTGTCATAGAGGGCTTTTATCAAGTTGAGGTAGAGTTCATCTATTCCAATTTTCTGTAGGGTTTTAAATATTAATGAGTGTTGAATTTTGTCAAAAGCTATTTCTGCATCAACTAAGATGATCATATGGTTTCTACATTTCAGTCTATTAATATACTGTATTACATGTATAGATTTTCAAATATTGAACCATCCCTGCATCCTTAGGATGAATCCTACCTGGTCATGGTGTATGATCTTCTTGATGATTTACTGTATTCTATTTGCTAAGATTTTATTGAGGATTTTTGCTTCTATGTTCATGAAGGAGATTGGCCTGTAATTCCTTTTTGTTGTTGTGTCTTTCCCTGGTTTTGGAATGAGTATAATACTTGCCTCCAGGAATGATTTTTGGAGGACTGTTTCCTTTTCAATTTCATTGAAGAATTTGAGGAATGTAGGGATTATATCTTCTATAAATTTCTTGCACAATTCAGCTGTGAATACATTAGGACATGGACTATTCTTTGTCTGTAGGCGTTTTATTATGTTGCATATTTCATTGGCTGTTATTGGGTCATTGAGGATTGTGATACCTTCCTGGTTCGGTTTTAGTACTTTGCACCTTTCAAGAAACCTGTCCTTTTCTTCTATGTCTTTTATTCTGTGAGCATAAAGATTCTCGAAGTAACTATTGACAATCTTCTAAATTTCCACTGGGTCTGTGGTGATTTCACCCTTTTTATTTCTTATTGCTTGTATTTGAATTTTTTCTTTCCTCTTTTTGATGAGGTTGGCTAGAGACTTATCAATTTTATTTAGTCTTTTGAAGAATCAACTTTTTGACTTGTGTATTCTTTGAACTGTTTTCTTCATCTCAATTGAATTAATTTCTGCTCTAATATTTATGATTTCTTCCTGTCTTTGTGCTCTGAGTTTGGTTTGATTTTCCTCTTCTAGATGTTGGAGATGCAACATTAGGATGTTTATTTGTTCCCATTCTTTTTTCCTAATGTGTGAGTTCATTGCTATGATTTTTCCCCCTAAGAACTGCTTTCATTGCATCCCATAGATTCTGGTAAGTTGTGCTTCAATTTTCATTGAATTGTATATATCGTTGAATTTCTTGTTTAATTTCTTCTGTGACCCATTGATTGCTGAGTAGGGTGTTGTTTAATTTCCATGAATTTAGTGACTATTTTTGGTTCCTTAGGCATTTATTTCCAGTTTAATTGTACTGTGGTCAGATAATATATATGGCATAATTTCTATTTTCTTGCATGTTTTTAAGCATGACCTCTGGACTAGTATGTGGTTATTTTGGAAACTGACTCGTGTGTAGCTGAAAAAAATGTGTATTCAGCTTTGGTTGGGTAGCACATTCTGTATATGTCCACCATGTCCATTTGTTCCAAACTCTGATTCAGTTCTGCTACTTCTTTGCTAATGTTTTGTCTGGTTGATCTATCTTCTTGAGATAAGGGGGTGTTAATGGCTCCTGTGAAAAATGTGGTCTTAGATATTAGGTTTCTCATGTCGATTAAGATTTGTCTTACATAGTTGGGTGCTCCTGCATTTGGTGCAGAGATATTATGGGTGTTACCTCTTCTTCTTGAATTTTCCCCTAACCAATATATAGTGCCCTTCTTTGTGTCATTTGATCATTCTTGGTTTGAAGTTGAGACTGTCTGAGGAAAGAATTGCTACTCCTTATTTTTTCTGCGGTGCTGGGAATGTAGTATTGTTTTTCATCCTTTGACTTTGAGCTTATGAGTGTCTTTTTGAGTTAAGTGTGGTTCTTGTATACAACATATTGTTGGATTTTGTTTCCTAATCCACTGTGCCAGTCTATTTCTCTTAATTGGTGAATTGAGTCCATTTACATTGATGGTTATGATTGCCATGGTATTTACCTGCTGTTGTTTACCCCTTTTTATCAAGTGTTTAATTGTTTGTCCTGTTTAATGGGTTCCTTCCATTCTCACTCGTGGAGTTTTTTTCACTATGGTCTCTGTCTAGAACATCTTTCATTTGTCTGTGTAGGGATGGCTTTGTCATCATGAATTTCCTTAGCTGTTCTTTGTCAATTAAATGTTCACTTCTCTGTCAAACTTGAAAGCGAGTTTTGCAGAGTATAATAGTCTGGGCTGGATTTTGTTTTCATACAAGACTTAAAGTACTCTGTTCCATGCTCTCCTTGCCTTCATGGTTTGTGTAGTGAAATTGGCTTGCTTCTTCTCTCTAGCAACTTTCAGTATATTATTCTTGTGTTTGATTTCCAGGATCTTGTTATACGTCTCTTTGTGTTTTTACTTGGGTTGATGTTATTTGGTGTTCTGTATGCTTCAGTTACCTGAATGTTGGATTGTTTCCTCATATTTTGGAAGTTTTCTGCAATTACTTCTACCCATATTCTTTTTGTATCATTTGTATTGACTCCTTCCTTCTCAATGATGCCAATTAATCTCATATTGTTCATCTTGGAGTCATCTTGCAGGTGATGAATTATTTTTTCCTGTATTCTCATTGTTTTTAAGAGATCCCCTCTCACCTTTTCACTAGCTGCACCAGCATCCTTAAGATCTGAAACTCTGTCTTTGCTTTCACTCAAACGGTTTTGTAGACTCGTGATATCTTTAGTTTTTCTATATCTCTTTGACTCTGCTTCATGTGTTATATTTATTTTTTATATTGCTCATTCCAGGAATCCATCATATTTCTGATTTCCTCTATTTTTTTTATCAATGTCTTCTTTAGAGGTAGCTGTCAATTGTTTTACTGCAGAGTTTCTTCCAAATTGTGTTTCCTCTATATATTTCCAGAATTGATTCTCTACTTCAGATGCTATGATTTCAAAGAATTCTTTTTTTTTCAGAAATTTTTTCTACTTTGAGTTCCTCATGACCTTTCTGCTCTTGTTTCTTTGCTTCTGACTCTGCTAATGCATACATTTCAGCTGGAATGGTGTTCTCTGCACTTGTTCTTGGTGGGCATTGGGTTTCCCCCATATGTTTCTGGATTCAATTCATTACTTCGGATGCTATGTATTCAAATATTTCTTTTTATATTTCAGGCATTAATTCTGGTCTGAGTTCCTCTATACCTTTCTGCTGTGGTTCATTTGCTTCTGTCTCTGTTTATTTATTCATTTCAGCTGAGCTAGTGTCCTCTGCACTTATTGGTGTACTCGAGGTCTGAGATCACATTTTTCTCATTGTCTTTATAATTTTGTATAGCACTGACCTCTGACCTTTGGTGTAGAGCTTTGGTGCAATTGTAACCTTAGTGCATAGTGAGATTCAGGTGCCATTCTATTAAGTTTGAGATTATCCAATCGTGCCTGGCTTGGATCTAGCTGTTATGTTCAGTTCCATTTTACCATAGCTCTTGTGGTACAACTGTGACTCTGTGGTTCCTCTCTGTTAGGTTCTTGGTGCAAGGAGCACTGGGGAGCACAGAAGTTCTCCCTCACACTCACCAGGCTGGGCGGGGCAGATCGAGTGCCAGGAGAGTGACAGAAGTTCTTGCTCCCTTGGCAGCCTTGGGGCCAGGGGTTCCGGGAAGTGGCCAAGCAGACCTGTCTAGGGTGTCTCTGGCAGGTCTCTGGCTAGGATATCTTGGGGCCTGAGGCTCTGGATGGTGCAGAGCATGCACAGGAAGAAAGTAAAGGTTCTCCTTCTGACTCACCACACACTCACCAAACCGGGATGCTGAGATTCGGAGAAATTCCCACTTGCTAGGCAGGCTTGGGGGCAGGCGTTCGGGGAGTTGTCAGGCGAGTTGGCCCTGTATGTCTCAGATCAGTGACTTGCTCCAGCTTGGTTTTTTTACTTTCAAAATACAGACAAATACGATTTTGAAGTTTTAGGACACTGAATTTATGGTGCACTGCTGTAGTCATTTTCTCAGTGCCAACCCATTAGCGCTGAGGTCAGCAGCTTATTTTGCATAGCCATAAAACCCAGCAGAAAGGCAAAAGTAACCAAGAAAGCACATTCACCAGAAAAAACTAAAACCAAACTATAAGGTTCCATTTAAACTAAAATCTCCAAGTTGTTAGTAACCCAGATACAGTTTTCCTAATGGAAGGGTATACACTGTTCTGTTTTCCTAACTCAGACATCTGTCAAAAGTTTGATAAGGGGGAGCTCATTAGAGCCCAGGGAGAGAATGCCTATCACATCTACGAAGTAGACAGACATTCAAAGAAAGTACAGCATTTCTCATGGTACTCTGGTCTTCTCACTCACACCAAAGAAGCATGTGCTTGCAATCAGTGCTCTGCGGAAGAGCTGAGTGAGGCAGATTGGTAATATTTTATTAGGCAAATTCCCTTATGCTGCATGAGTCTATGGAAGTTGAGTGGAATAGAAACATTCTACGCCTGACAGTTCCATATTGCAGAGTGAATGTAGTATGCTTCTTAATGTTGATATGGATGTTTCTGTTTTGCAATTTTTTTCTGTTCCCAAATGTTACTCTGGATTCTCAAGAAGGTGGTACAACAAGAATGGGATCCCTCTCAGTGGAGAAGTTCCAAGCCTCTGAGATCAGATTCAGATCATATTCCCATGCTGCTCTTTCTCTAGGTTTCTGGCCATGTCAAGCCACCAAAGACTAAACTTTGTTTTCATATCCTTCTCTCTAATCCCTAGAAAAACATTAATTTTCTTCCTTGTCCTTTGATGATTCAAAATAATGTAAGAAGAACTTTCCACGAATTATATTGCCATTTATTATCTTTACCAGACATATTTTGAAATAGTAAGGGAAGACTACCAATACTTAAAAAACCTAAACAGACAAATGTTAACTTTAAAATTTTTTCTTCAGTGGAAGACAATCATATTTACTATGAATTATTCATAGAAATGTATTACCTGGTGAAATTATCTTCATTTTCTTGTGGCAACATGTATGAAAGGACTTTTCTAGGAGCAACTTCCATGCCTTTGTTGCTCCTCCATTAGAAAAAATTAGCAAGCCTTTCACAGTTTTTGAAGAAGCATCTGCTAGGGCCCATAGGAAAAACAATGGCTCAGAAACCTTGAATGCCAGTTCTGCGAAGACACATCAGTTCTAAGTGTGCCTGTGCAAGCATAGAGGGAATGGCAGATTTGAGCAAGTATCCTGGAACATTTTGATAGAATTCCAGGATCTGTTGGTGTCCGAAATTATTGTGTCCTTTGCTTGTGTTCTTCCAAAAATGAAGTTAACTACTTCTCTTAAGTACATGGGAAGGAAACATCTGTATGAGAAATATTCCAATTATAGTCATTCAGAAATAGTGATTCAGAAATTCTCTAGTGTGTGCAGTACCTGACACTACCCTGAGGTGAATGGACAGCTTACTCCCCTTCTCAAGGATCTTTGATAGCATCAAATAAATAAAGTACATATATAACAAATTGTAACAGAATGGCAAAATGCATTATAAAATTCTCATAGACAGGGACCACCCCAGAATTTCTGACTGTCTTCTTCATAACTAGGATATAGGTCTGCTGGCAATTGAGCTACATAAGAGGCTGAAAAGCATTTGGCAAAACAATTTGAGTTTAAAGAAAAAGGTTGAAATATACTTAATTTATCTAACGATAAATCCTGAGGATCAAGTTATTTTGAGCACAGTCCAGGTGAAGCAATTCAGATTATAAACACATTTTCTGTGAACTCGGGCCCAACTTAGACATAGAAAGACCATTACTAAAACACCGGAAAGGCTGAAGTGCTTAAGAGTTGGTGGCATGTCCAAATTATCAGCAGTCACAGGTTAGAAGTTTAAAAAGGATTGTCTTCAGAAAGAATATATTGCCAAAGAAGGCAAGTTCAATAAGTGAAGAAGATAGGAGGATACTTGCTGTCTGAGTTACTTTTCTCATTGCAGAGACAAAATACAGTACCTCCAAATTTAAAAGGGAAAGATTTATTCAGCTCATACCATGTATGGATTTGAGTCCATAATCCACTTGCTCCAAGACTGGGTAGTTTGACAGACAGGCAAAACAGCAGAGAACAGTTCATGGGAGGAAGAAAACAGCAAAAGAAAGGGATAAGCAAACCTCTTTCTGTTCCTTACATTGTATCCAGGGTACTGGGATCAGGATGATGCCAAAGCAATCAATGGACTGCTTTATTAGTTATAGACCCTTATTCCTAGCAACTTTAATACTAGCATTGCACCATAAATAAATTACACACTATAAAAAAGCCCCACCTATGATTCCATGAGGCTTTGAGGGGACATCTAGACACGAGCCTTAACATTTGCCAGGAGAGCACTGCTGTCAAGAGACAGTACATGTAATAGCATTGCTGAGTGGCTGGCACAATGCCTTGATTCATTCTTACATCCTTTATGCCATCTTCAGAAGCCTCAGTAGAAGCTCTCTGTAAGGACAAAGGTGAGAACAAAATCAGTGGATATGACACAAATGTTCAGATATTGTTTTAAAAAGCATACATTATACAGGCTTGAGACTGTTCAAAAAATAGAGGGTATAAGTTTTCAGAGAACTGGAGATGCTGAAATTACAATTGTAATAGAATGACACAGCCAGTTTCATGGATTTCTTTCCAGAAGATAAAGGCAGGCTTTTCTCCCAGTGAAGTAATGGTCCAGCAAACAAGAATCTGAAAAGGAGAATGAAATAAGTATAGATCTGGAATGGAAAAAGACGTGTGACTGTGATGGTAAGTGATTCTTTTCAGCTATAATAAATGGGAAAATTTTCGTTAAAAAAGAACTTAAGCTAGAACTTGTATGACATAATCATGGAAACAAAAAAGGAGATCTAGCCCCAGGAAGAGTATGGGCAGATCCTTAGTATCTTGTGTTTGAGAGGACACTGCAGGTGGTTAGAGGCCCCAAAAAGTTGTAGGTGCAAGAAAATGGTAGGTAGAAGTGAAAGTTGCATTGGCAAAGAGGGGTGAGCTAAATCATGAAAGGTCTAAAATTTAATGCTAAGATGTTTTCCATCTTAGTCTGCAGGTGTTAGTAATTCATCCTGTGTGCATAGTTTTCAAGATGGTAAACAATGACATCTGATTTGTGTTTTAGCAAAAGGGCAGAGGAAAACTGAGGCCATCCTCTTACCTTATCCACATCCCAGCACTGAAACTGGAAATGTGTTACATTACAGAAGCAAAAATAAGTAGGAAACAAGTTGATTTTGTTAATGATAGGTTTGAGAGGCAGCAGTGATGGTGGCAGTGGTAGTGCAGAAGAGAAGGAGAAACAGGGGGAGGGGGAGCAGAAGCCTTTCTTAACTCTGCAGACATGGAGAGGATCTAGAGATGGGACGATCCTCTGATCTGAAACGGGGAGCTTGAGATTTCATGGATTTTTAGTAGGGATGGAGTTTGAGGGGCAGATTCAGGTACACACAGGAGCTGACTGTGTGTGTGGGAAAGGTAAAAGGAAGTTGTACCCAGGGCTGGAGTGGGGAAGAAGAAGGACGTGGTCACTGCGAAGATAAGCTGTTGTTTTGGGGGCTTCAGTCATGTTGGATCAGGGCCATGATAATTTAGCAGTCTGTACTTGGCTGTAACGAATCAGTTAATGTGAATGAATTAAGAATATTGAAATGAGGAGTTGAAGAAATTGCATCAGATTATATGGGGGAAGCCAGTGAAGTCACAAAATTCCCCATAAGGAAAGAGAGATCAAAAGTCTGAGAAGTAAGTGCGGCAGTGGAAGCAGAGTTGATGCAACATCAGCGTTGGAAGAGGTCACAAGCCAAGGAGACAGGAAAGGCAAAGAACAATTTGACCCTAGAATAAACAGCACTCCATTGCTGCCTTCACTTTAGCTACTGTGAAAAACAACCATATTGGATTTCGGACTTTCATAAAGCTGAAGTAATATGCATATGGTTTTAAATCACATAAATAGAAAAAGGAAACTAACATTTAAGCCTGTGAGATACTGCATGCCAATTCTCCTTCCAATTTTTATGAAGTTGAATGGTGAAACAGACATCATTATTTCCATTTCACAGGATAGAAACTTGAGGCTGAAATGTATTAAGTATGGGTAAGAAGATATCGAATAGTACAGACTTTGATGTAACTTTGTTTTGAGCACTGTATTTGTATGTTATACTACGGTGACAAAGCTGCATAAAAGAGTAAGATGAGGTGCAGGAAAGGGTGAAAGACCCAAGAACTCTACTCACCAGCTGCAGAACGCGGGGTAAGCCACATGCCTTACATGGCAGATGGCCTGGACGTAGGAAGAGCATTTCCCCAGGAATGTGGCTTGGGCAAATAGTATTAGAGGCAGCATGGCGAGTTGGCAGGAGAGCTTGGGTATTTTCTCAGATTTATTTACTCTGTCATTTACTGTGTGTCCTTTCTAACATCTACTCTATCAGTTTTGTTCATCAGCAAAAAAGGACAAAGGACAGAAAAGAACTAGACTCCAGATTTATCCTGTAAGCTCTGTGAGCTATTATATGTAAAACCTTCAGGTCAGTTCTTTGGATTTCATAAGTATCATCAAAAAGTGGTAATTTCTCATTATTTGCTTACAAAACTTTATGGTAGCCATGAATATGTAATTGTATTGCAAAACACAACCTGGGGCAAGAGCACAAAGCATGTTTCTTAGAGAAGAAATAGAAGGAATTTGATGAAATCCATGATGCGTTGAAACCAAATCCCATTGCTCATTGTTCGAACCAGTGTCATTTCTGGGGCATACATATTTTTAATATCTTAACATTGAAATAGTCAACATTAAAATCAAAGATTAGGATCTGGCTAGATAGCTCAGCAGCGTGAGCGTCTGCCTGGTGAGCGCAGGGTCCTGATTTCAATCCTTGGTACTGCAATAAATAAATAAAATTCAAAAGTTAATATAAAAAGTTTAATATTTACAGTTTATGTAATTAAGTAAATATTAAATTGAACAAAATTATGAAATATTTTTGTCACCTTAAAATATAATTCTACCACCTTTACTTTTTAACTCTAATGATTTTTGGCTATTATCTTGTTTTATAATACCTTTGAGATTGAAAATTTAAAACAATGAAATTTTAAACAAACATTATTATGGAAATCTAAAAAAATGTGAATATCCAAAAGTGAGTGGATTACTCATATAAAACATTACAAAATAATGTGTAGACTATGCAAATATTTTAAAATTTATATATATAAGTTTTATCCATCCCTGTATTGTGCTACTAGGTAATCTGTCTTTGTCTCCTAATTATGAACCAATTAGAATAAAGAATGAGTATAGTTTATGTTTTTTTAACTTTCACTCCTATGTATGTCTGTTAACATTTCATATATACGATATACCCCGGCAATGCCACACACTTTCTTTCCTTCCTACATATATTCTGAAGCTGATCCCAGACAAAAACTTAAGCTATTAAAAATTATTTTTACACAAATACCCTAAGTATCATTTCATAGCCCATTGTAAAAATGTTTGATAATTTATGCAAATATTCCCATTAAATATATTTAGGTTGTGCTCTAGCATAACAACCCTATTTGTTATCTTTATCTGTTCTCTAATTTGTGATCTTTTTATGTCATTTCTTTATTACCATATTAGGTCCCCAATGTCATAAATTGCTAGACCAAGTTCAACTTAAACCTGGAACACTTGTAGTCAGCTACTTAGGAAATTAAAATCTAGTGAATACAAAAAATCCCAGTACAGACCCAGAGGGTACCATTAAAAGATAGAGATTAAATAACAACTTTAGTAGTCTATGTTATTTAAATATCAAAGTGGACTAGTGCATAGGAAAAGTGCATTAATCTACATCTTATCTGTCCTGCTGATTCAGGGACTAAAGCTAAGGATTCCATGGTTTTTCCAACCATTTTCTTTGTGTGAACTTATTAAACAATACAGGTCTGTGAATATAAGAATCTGAATTAAATTTGAAAAGTTTCATTTGACATTTATTTAATGTACTTAGGAGATAGTCTTCAGTTTTAAAAGGTTTCTTATTGAGCAAAGCAGTCAAGAAAAAAAGATTTGTCACCAGATACTTAGTACATTTCATCCACTGTTATATGTGCTCTGGAGACACAAGTGCAGTCCCCCTAGCATGCACCCACATTGACCATCCTAATGCACAGATCCATGCCTACAAGTTAAAGTGATTCCACATAAGACGTGACGAGAAGAACCTTCATGCTATTCTTTACAGAAAACAAAAATAAAAGATGAGGATTGAGTCTGCAGAACACTGGCAACATACAACTGAAACCTGCAAGATGAAACAAACAAAACCTCAATAAATTGTCATCACAGACTAAGAGCACAATAATAAAATGAAATATGAAACCATGGAACAGAAAACAAAGAAAATTAATTTTTGAAAGAATTAGTTAAATTAGAACAACATCTGGAGCTTAGTTAATAGTAAAGTATTAAGATTTTTTTTAAGATTTGATAAATATATTAAAATAGTAGAAGATGATAACAAGGAAAGCTGAAACTGAATGATGGATTTATGAAAGTTTTTGTCTTAAGAATTTCAGTGTGATTTGAAAATTATTCCAAAATAAGTAATTTATTAATGCACATTAAGCCATTCATTGGTCTTTTCAAATTTGGAAGCTGTAATGTGCACTATGACCTCAATTTTCTAATAGTTTTGTTTTAAGAATTGTTGATATTTCAGTTTGTTCAGAGTTTTCCCCTTTAGGAACTGAGTAACAATTTCCAAGGTCCTTTGTCTTAGCGATGAAATGATAAAGGCCTTTACAGGTAAATGGATACAACTAGAGATCATACTCATAAGTGAAATAGATTAGACCTGCTTGTGTAAACACCGTACTGTCTTGCTAGTGTAAGAACATGAAAAAGTGAATAAATTCTAAAAGATACAATAAACACTGTTAAGGGGAAAAAAACCTTTCAAAGGGAAAAAACAGCTGGGATGAGGGAAATAAGAAAAGCAAGAAAGAAGAAAAGGGAAAAGAAATCCACATGCATAAACACAGACACCCACAGGATACTGTTGATTTTTGCTGGTCTATTGAAAGGGTCAGTTAATGAATTTTTTTCTCTCTCCTTTTTTATTTTTATAACTTTTCAGACATATGTTGTATACTTATCTCTGATAATCTGACCAAATGACTTGAAGACAACAATATGCCATGTAACAATCATTGTTGGATTCTTATTTAGTGAAATGCTGTGTCCTTTCAAATGTTTCTTTTTTTTATTATTATTATTTTTATTTTCTCTAAAAAAACAAAAACTCGTACAAAGTTGAAATAAATGAAAAATATGCTGTGAAAGTAAATAAACATTTTTTTTTCTGTTCCAGGGCTTCATTATTGTGTTCTTAGTCTCTGCTGACAATTTTTGGGAATTTTATTTGTTTGTATCATCTTGCAGGTTTCAGTAAGTTATTGCTGGGTATTCTGCAGATTGTTCCTCAATCTTCATCTTTTGTTTTTGTTTTTCTGTAAAGAATAATATGGAGGTTCTTCTCCTTGCATCTTATCTGGAGCCACTTTAATCTGTAGCCATAGATCTGTGTGATTTTATCAGCATGGTCAATGCAGGCCTATGGTAAGGAGACCACACTTGTGTTTCCAGAACACATATAGCAATGGGTAAAATGTACTAATAAGTGTCTAAGAGTGGAAAATCACACCTCATTGGAGCAAAACCATACAATTAGAGCCATCCACACAAGCCACGAAGAGGGGTAGCAAAACTTGAAGTATAGCTGTCATAGGGGCTCGGCGGGGTAAGTTTCAGAGTTAAAAGCTCCATGAAGGAGAAACATTGTCATTCAGATTCTCAAGAAAATCAGAATCAAAAGGAAGTCAGTAAATAAATCTGTTATAAGAATTTTCGCACATGACCATGAAAGCTGACAGATTCCAAGACCTGCAGTCAGCAAGCTAGAGACCCGGGAGAGCCGATAGTATAGGTGTACTGTAAGCCTGAAGCACTAAGAACTAGGACAACTGTAGAATTTAGCCTGAGAGCTGTCAAGTGTGAGCACGGAAGAGAACTTTAGTTCAAGTCCAAGACCAGGAACACAGTATCAGTGCAGCTCAAAATATCAGGCTGAAGAAGTTCCCTGTTGATAAGATTTTCTGATTTATTCAGGGGCTTGTCTGATTTGGTAAAGGCCATCCTATTGAGCAGGTCAGAGCACTTTACACTTTCCTATTCAGTTTTTAATTTTACTGAAACAATTAAACAGACATGCCCAAAATAATACTTGGCTGAATATCTTGGCACCGCAGGTCCTAGTCAAGTTGACACATAAAGCATCATAGGGAGCGAGCGCTCCACTCTTGTGAATTTTGAACTGTTGGCACTGGCTCTCATAACAAATATTATAGAAAAATCCCTTCATACCTCTGGAAGAGTGAGATTTAAAAAATCATTTGAAAATACAGTAGAATATTCAACTCTCAAGAAGTCCTGTCCTTAAGAATAACTTTTTCAGCGGGTTAACCTAACAGGTTTTCATCAGCGCTTAACTGGCATGTGGGAAAAGAAACAAGCAGTACCTGCCATCTCTACCTGTCCTGTCCCACTCAAACCAGGGAACAACCTGCAAAGCATCCTGAAGTTCACAGCACAGAGCAGGAAGCTTCAATAAAAGTTGAGATTTAATCATAGGATTATGGAATGTTTCCTTTCTCTTTACATGTATCACTCTGGACCTACATATTATAGTCTCTTTTATCCATAAAACCATGTCCAGATTTCAACAAAATATCATAAAAGATATTTAAAAACCAAAAAACTTAAATGGAGAGAGCAAGCATTAAAACAGATTAAGATATGGCAGAGAAGTTAGAATTAGAAATTTTGATCAACTACGGTTTAAATCTTTTGTGAAGGAAATTAATGGAAAAGGCAGATGATGTGCAATTAGTATAGACAGGAAACATAGTGTGTAAAATCTGGTACTTAGCACAACCAATGACATCTACAAGCCATTTTCTGCTAAATAAGAAAAAAAGAGACACATACATTAGTAATAATCGGAAATGAAAAATAGGTCATAAGAACAGAACTCATATATTTTTAAATGATAATAAATATTGTGAATGAGTACACCAAAAACTAAGAGAATCCAGATAAAATAAACTAATGCTTTAAAAAGTAATCTTCAAAAATACATACAATAAACACAAGACACTCTATACTTCAGTACACCTATTAGGGTTATTAAATTAATAATTAATAAGTTTCCTAACTTCCGAGTACCCAGCTCAGATGGATTCACAGGTAACATCTACCAACCATTTAAAGAAAAAATTATAGTAACTCTCTCCAACTTCTTTCAGAAAATAAAAACAAGGAAAGTACTTTTTAACGTTTTTAAGGCCAGCAATACTCTGACATCAAAACAAGATAAAAACATTTCAAGAAAATTATAGATCAGTATGTCTCTGAATAGTACATGCAAACAATTGTCCAAAATGTTAGCAAATCACATTCCACAATACATTAAATATCTATGCCCTGTGACTTCTTTGTCCTGAATGAGGAAATCTAATCCAATATTTAACAATCATTTACTGTAAACTGTGTTGGTCTTTATCCAGGCTTCTTTGCAACACATCAGGCACTCTGAGATGGGGCTTTCAGGAGGTGACTGGCTTATGGGTGTGTGATACTGGACTGGTCCACTGATGGGTTTATAGCTGATATTAGTAGGTGAAGCCTGGTGGGAAGGGATGGGTCACTAGGGGTGTGGCCTGTTTCCTGCTCCCTTGACCCCCCTCTGTTTCCTGCCTTCGCTGACATGGACTGCTTCTCCCCCGTTTTTCCCTTCTTTCCTGCCACCTTGAGTTGGAGCTGACTGTGGACTGAAACCTACATACACTGTGAGACAAAATAAACTTCTCCTGGGCTGAAGTGATAGCCTGTCAGTCTAAGCACCTGCCTGGCAAACACAAAGACCCAGGTTTGATCCCTAGTATCACACACCATGAGGGCCACTGAAACTGGCACACTCCTGTAATCCCGGCACTAGGGAGGCAGAAAACAGAAGGATCACTATAATAATCTAGCATACATTCAAAGCTGCATAGAGAGACCCTGTACCAAATTAATCTTTAAAAAACAAAAAATAAAATAATTGTCTCCTCTTTTAACTTATGAGTGTTCTATATTCTGTCCCAGAAACAAGAAAGTAACTAAATGAGGGCACGTGATAATGATCAGTGGATTGGCCCATGCGTAAGCTTCTACCTGTGATCTTGGGAGGTGAAGCCTGGTCCAAGGAGGTGATTTAGTTCAGGTGTGGAAAAAACTGCCTACCTCCCTTGCTCCTGCTTCATTGCTCTCTCTCTTCACTCACCACTATGCCATGAGCAGCTTCTCCCTTGGCATGGCCCTCTTATGCTCACCTGCCTTGGATCCAACTGACTTTCCTGCATGGATCCAGGTGACTGTGGACTAAAATGCCTATAAAGTATGAGCCAGAAAAACCTCCATGATCATAGTAATACATACATAAAATCTCTTGAAATATAATCTAGCATACATTCATGACAGAACTTCTCATCAAACTAAGAATTAAGGAGGTATGCTATAATCAATCAATAATATATTTAAAACTTTCCAAGTAGAATCATATTTAGTGGTGAATGAACAGAAGTTTTCTTGGTAAGATCAGGAACAAGGCAAGACTGTACCAGTTCACAAGTCCTTTTCAATACAGTATTAAAATTCCTACTCCAATAGGACAAGGAAATTTAAAATTCATACAGATTGAGAAGGACTACTTAAAAATTTTATTGTTCAAAAATGACACAGTTATATAGAAAATATAAAAAGACTCATCAACACCAAACAAACCTAAATATAACTCTTGGAATAAATATGTAATTGTATTGGGGTTATAACAAATGCAACATGCTGATTCAAGATTTTGATGACATGGCAAAAACAAGGCCCCTTGTTCTGTGAAAAGAAAAAGATTTTCATAATAGGAGCAGGATATGATTGTGCAGAAGAAGGATGTAAACGAAAAATTTCTGTACATTCTTAGTTTTGCTATGAATCTAGTTTTTCTAAATGTTGAGACACTAAAAAAGAGAGAAATGTGGTGACATTATAAGGGTATTTATAACCATATAATAAAGTTTATCTTGGGCCTGTCAAATAGCTCAGTGAATGAGAGCACTTGCAAGCCGTGGCAGGGCCGGGGGCTTGACCCCCAGACATGCTGTGCCAGCCCCACCCCGGGGTGCACTGAGATGGCAATTGAGACTGGGTGTGATGGCATGTGCCTATAATCCCAGTTCTTCGGAGGCTGTAAACAGGTGGGTCACTGCGAGTTCGATCTAATAGTGAGACCCTGAACACATTGTAGACCCTTCCCTAATATACCAAAAAAAATAGTTTTCCTCCTTTATGAACAGTCATTATTAAGCCCAGAATCACAGTGCCAAGATTCATAATACTTTTACAGAGTTACAAAATATCTTGTCTTTATTTGAAAATTAAAAAGAATTAAAAGAGTTTTTACATCTATGAAAAATGGCTCAACATATAACAGTAACATAATTTGTTTTATAACAATGTAATAATAAAGTATTTTTCACTGTATTTCCAGTCCTCATTTTTTTCATTTATTTTTATTTTATTAAAATACAAATGTCAATAAGACAGTTTCAAAACATCTTAACCATACAGAGTCAATGAATTAATACACTGCAAAATGTTTTCATAACGTTTCGGTATTGTACAAGGTGCATACATGCTATTATATTTACAGGTTTTTTATAGCTGAATTATATCAAAAATTCAATAATTATTTACCTAGTGGATGACCATAGCACTAAAAGCCGACATAATATCTTGTCCAACCACCATTAGTGCAGATCTTGCCTATCATAGAATTATGTAGAAGCCCAGCATTATCTATCCCAACTGTACTGTCTATACACACACATCATGATTTTTTCTTTCTACAACCCTTCCTTTGTCTACACCTGTCAAAAGTGGGCACTCCATTGACATTCAACTACCTTAGGTGCTTGAACTCGACACCACAATCC
>PVKA01000323.1:165785-219947 GCA_004027165.1 Ctenomys sociabilis | reverse complement strand
CGCACCACCACCACCATCACCACCACCATCTTGCAGTGCTCACCCACGCAGATGGAGAGGTGAGGACCTGGCCCACACCTCCTTGCAGGGTGCTTGCCCCATCCTTTCTGTTAGGACGCACAGTGGGACCAGGACTACCTGCTGTGGCTCAGCCTTCCTGTGGTTCTGAAGAAGCAACAAGACATAGTCCCTCCTGAATTCACCCTGCAAAGCTGGAAAAGGAGCTGGGCCTTGTCTCGGGGAGGCAAAGCCTGCTCTGCCCATGCCCAGGGCCTCTGCACAGCAGGGAGACTTTGGGAACACTGGGCCCTGCCCACCCTTTCCTCGTCCACTCTTGGGGGCGCTGCTGACCCCGCTAGGCCTCCTGACTCCCAGGCCTCCCAGTCTTCTTTTGCTTGGCCAGTCAAGGGTGAAGCTTGGGTCCTGGCTTTTGATACAGCTCTTCCTGAGGTTCCTGGAATGAGCAGGGGACCGGTATGAGGGAGGCCAGGGTTGAGTGAGGGCGCAGGTCCAGGCTCTGGTGGCCATGGGGCTTGTGCCGGGCCACTCAACAGGTCCAGTCGGGGCCAGGCTGAGGGGCTGCATTGGCCTCATATAACCTTAGGCTGCTCGTGGGGACGCGGGGGGAGTGGGAGCCCAGCCGGTTGGCTCAGAGATGCGGAGTGTTTGTCATGTTCTGCGATGTGGCCGTGGCCGCCTGCCATCGTTTATCATTATAATTAAGTACAAGTTGGCAGGGGGTGGGCGCAGAGCCTCAGCCCTGCCTGCCACCTGCCTGGCATAGTGGAGCGAGCCCCGCTCAAGGTACAGGTCTTGTAGCTCATGCGTGGGGGGCTGGAGTGGGCCCAGGGCCCATCTACACCTCCTGCCCGGTAGCCCAGCCCTGCCCCCAGCCCAGGCCTTCCACAGGACACCCAGATTCCCATGCTGTACTTCTGGACCCCAGCCTTGCTGGAGGAGGAGCCCTGGAACCCTGCAGGAGGCCCAGGCGGCAGAGGGAAGGTGCTATTTGGTCCAGCAGGGCAGGTCTTACCCACTACTGCTGCAGGCAAGCGGCAACAGGAGGGTTAAGGAGGGAAGGCAGGCGAGGCTGCATCTTCCTGCTCTGCTCCCTGCGCAGCTCTCTGGGCTTCACTCATGACAGGCCCCCGGGGGAGACAGTCCTGGCCCACAGGAGCCCCCTGCAGGGCCCTTTCTGAAGCAGGCCCTTTCACTGCCGCTTGGAGGCATGGCTGTCTTTGAGATCCAGTTATGCTTATAATAAATGAGTACAAAAAACATGATGTGGGCCTGTCCGGAGCCAGTATACTCGCTCCCGGGGGCCCTTTCTGGCCCTCCCCCTGGACACTGCGCTGGAGGCAGAGGCTCTGCGGCTTTATAGACTGAGAGACAAACATGACACAATGTTGGTTGGTTGATTACAGGCTCTGGTGTTTAATAGGAAGTTGGTGGGGAAGATTAGTGATTGATTAGTGATGTCTGCCATGAGTGTACAAGTGGCGTGGATCTAGCCTGCCGGTTCTAGGTTGTACAGCGCAGATTACACCGGAGGTCCTCGGCCTCTCATGCTGTGGAAGGAGAGATGGAGGCCCGGGGGTGTGTAGGCGCTTCACAGTGACGAAGCAGGACCAGAGAACCAGCTGGAGCAGGCTGGCGCCTACTGGGGACCAGGACAAGGGTTTTCCAAGTGATGCCCTCCACTGTGATGAACAGCTGGAGCAGGCTGGGGCTGAGGGAGGGCTCGAGTCTCAAGCCACACGAAGTCGTGTCTCCTTCCAGGCTCAGCTGCACCATGGAGTTGCTCCAGGATGAAGGGAGACCCTTCTGTGAATGCTTGTGGAGTCTTTGTTTGGGGTGTACTTGTCTATGTGGGGGAGCAAGACAGGACTGGATCCTGCCTGCACGTTGCCGACTTGTCAGCCAAGGAGACGAATCTCATTCAGATAATCACCCTTGAGGCCCCCAAGGCACCCAGAATTTTATTGGTGGAGGATGGTGGATGACGGACACATGGGGATGGGCTGCAGAACAGAGTGGAGGCGATGGTACCAGCTTGTGCCTGCGCTGCAGTGTGGCTGTGCCTCGAGACCATCTGCTGGCTTCCTCCTGGGGTCCCCGCCGGGCCATACTGTCTCCTCCCCCAGGGTCTCCCAGGCTCTGCGTGCAGTAGGCAGGTGCCACCCTGTTGTACTTGTTGACTTCTTTGAACCTCACACCTTGGGCAGGACCAGCTGGGTGTGCAGCTGGGGTGGTACCTGGACTTCCCAGGCCTAGGGCTGAGCTGTTGCTGACATGACCCCGAGGATTACAGAAAATGCTCTCCCACTTGGCCTGGCTTGGCCTGCCTGCCTGGCACTGTGGATGAAGGCTGGGTGGGTGTGGCATGTGCACGGATCAAGAGGCATGGGGGACACAGGCCAAGGCCTCCAGGAAGTGGGACCCTCCCTTCCTCCTCTTGTTGCTCCTGCGAGGGACCATTCTCCTTCCAGTTCTGCCTTCTGCCCCTCAACCCCTGGGCTACCACCCACACCTATACCACCCCATCCCCCTTCTGGTTGATGACCTGGGCCCACACCCCAAGGACTCTGGAGACTGCCAAGTGTCCCTCTATCCTCTGCACTCTGTGAAGTCTCCCATCCCCCACCACATGCTGTTTTCATCTTTGGTTGGGTGGGGGGCTGGGCACCGGGCCAGCACTGGGGATGATGTCCTGAGCTCGGGGTGCACATGGCTTGGCACTCATGGACCCCACCAGGGCCACCATGTCACAGCCCTTTCTGGTCACTAGTCTGGCTTCTCTGGCAATGGCAGGTTGCTTCAGCTATGATTTGGACAATATTTTTCCCTCTAAACAACCACTACTATTTTGATTTTTTTTTCTTTCTTTTTTTGGGGAGGGGGCGCTGAACCAGGGATTGAACTCAGGCCCTCGCACTTGCCAGTCAAGTGCTTATTCTACTGAGCTATCACCCCAGCTCCTAAAATTCATTGCTGGGTTTTGTTTGTTTGTTTGTTTCTGGAGCCAGGGATTGAACTCAGGCCCTTGCACTTGGCAGACAAGCATTTATTCCACTGAGCTATCTCCTTGGCCCCTAAACAACCACTCTGGATAGAAGCACTCCTGCTGCGAGGGAGCTGGCAGGGACACACTTCTCTGATGGGCTCTGTTCTGCAGAGGCTCCCACTCCTGTCCCCCTTGCTGCACTTGCCCTGCATTGGGGTGGCAGGCTGGGTGTCTGGGCCTGTGGGTCCCTGGGACCCTGGCATCAGGCTTCTACTGGGCATCAGCCCACCTGAGGCCTCAGAGGAGCAGCTGGCTAGCATGGCTGGCTTGGGCTTCGGGGTGGAGTGAAGGTGTCCCCGGCCACCCCCAGCTTCCCATGCTTCTTAGAGCCCTGTCACAGTGCCATCTGCCCCATGGAAGCCCACAGAGCACCGACATGTCTTAGGAGTCCACCAGTGCCCGGAAGCTGCACAGCTGTCATGGGAACCCTGCAATGAGACTGCACTAGGGTGGTGTCCACACCTGCTTCCACCTCTCCTGGGAAACTGAGGCTGCCAGGTGTCCCCAGGCAGGAGCTGTTTGTCACCTCCTGGCTCCCTTGCAGAGGATGACAAGGCACCTGAGGGTCCTTGTGTTCACTCTGGTTTCAATGTGAGGGAAACTGAGTGAGAGCTTACACAGGGGTCAGTGTGGAGACTGGGATGGAGGCTCTGCCATCTCAGGGCTCAGTGACGTCCTTCTTGAGCTTTGTAACCCTCAGGGGATGCAGAGAGGGCTTTGGGCTCCTTGCCTGGAGCCCGGGGCCAGCACAGGCACTTGGTGCCCCGTGTCTCCTCCTCGAGTCTCCAGCCCTGCCGAGGCTCAGCCTGTACACCTCTCTGTCCTTGCTGTGCAGCTGGCTGGGGCTGGGGTCCCTGTCTCCCCCCATCTCCATGTGTGTCCAGTGCTGAGGTAGGGGTGGGGAGGGGCGCTTCCAGATGTGGGCGCAGGCGCTGCTGGGCAGGATGGAGGTACGGAAGCCACACTGCCAGCCAACTCATGTTGCTTATTAAAAACAAAAACCAGAAAACCATGTTGGGGGTGGGGTGCGTGGCTGAGAGGCGGAGCGTCTGCCTTGCCAGCACTGCGAAAAACCAAACCAGACCAAAGCTCCGGAAGCGTGTGCTCTGCGGGCCTCGAAGGCCTGCTGTCCTTCATCTCGGCCTCCCTCCGCTGCCCTGCGAGGCCTGTGGCCGTCCTGCGCAAGTGGATTTGTGAACACCCGAGAGCTTGAACTGCAGAGGGTGGAGCCAGGCCTGTGACTCTTGGAGCCCCTCCCAGCAGCCACAGGCCTCTGGCCCTGCTGCTAAGCAGCCCTCAGTGCCCGATGCAAGGGCCTGGCTGGCCAGCATCTCACCACGGCCCACGGGAGGCGCAGGATGAAGGCGGTGAGTGTGGGGCACTGTGGCACTTGGTCCCCCTCATGGGCCATGGTGGAGGGCACTGAGCCGCAGCTGTGCCTTGGCCGGTCCTGAAGGTCCCTGGTGTGCCAGAGGCCCTGCTCCTGCCCTCCGTGACTCTTGGCTTCCTCTGGCTGCTTTCATACCCCAAGTTTTGGGGGTTCCGCCAGGGGAGCTAGTGCGGCCGTCCCGCCTCCTGTCCTAACCCCCGAGTAAACAGGAACATTAAACCACGACTTGGGGGTCAGGAGAGCGGAGCTAATCAAAACACGGTGTGCTGCCCTGGGCTAGGCACTGGGCCGCCTGTCACCACCCCGGCCCTGCTGCTCGAGGCTTTCCCGGCCCCCCATCACTCCCACTGCTGTCTCTGGCGGCCCCCGGCCCGGGCACCTCTGTCTGGCACCACCTAGCAGCGGTGTCACCACCAGGCAGGGCTTGGAGCCACTCAAGCTCTCAGCCACCTTCCCAGCCGACCCATGGGCCCAGAGGTTGGGTGTGGGCGTGGGGAGCTCCCAGGGCAAGGGCTGCCCAGAACCCCATGCTGCTGCCCTTTTTCTGTGTGCAGTGTGACTCTGTGCAAGAAGATGCCCCTGCCTCAGCACATAGAGGCCAGGGCCAATTACATGGGCCGGGGTGCGCAGAGCAGGTGGCGGCCTTGGCCCCGCCCCCATCACAGGGCACCCGCCACTGATGCCCTTTCGGAAAGACCCTCTGCTCCCAGTGACCCCCAGTGGCGAAATGCTAAGGGGGGGAAACTGAGGCCCAGCGAGGTCTTTCCTGAAGCCCAGAGCACCTTTGCCGGGGCTCACCCTGGGCCATCTCAGACACTTTCTGTTCTCTCTGGTTCTCCCTCTAAGGATCTTCTGGTTCCAGGCTCTTGGGAGCTCAGGGAAACTGAGGAAGGAGAAGGCATGGAATCTGCCGGAGGACACAGGCATGGTCCCAGGCAAGGTGACAGGCACTTTTACCTGGCCCTTTTCTGCCATGGCACCGCACAAAGCCGCGCCTGTGGGGACGGCAGGGAGGAGAGTGAGGACCCTGCTCTGGGCCCTGCGCAGGCCGGCTGTCAGGGCCTCCCCAGAGGACATAGACATGTGCAGTCTGGGCTGTGAGCAGGAAGCTGCCTTTTCTGTGTGGACATTCACATGGGCAGCTGTGGGCCAAGCTCTGCTGACAGTGCAGCCCTGCTGGAGCTGCTGCTTCCCGGAGAGGTCAGGAGCCATGGAAAGGTCTGGACCTTCAAAACTTCAGCTGGAGTGGGCAGGCCTGAGTGGAAGAGGACAGTGATCAAGACCCAGTGTGGAGGGGGGCGGGTGTGAGCGTGTGTGGCACAAGGTTACTTTCAGCATTGAGGTCAGGGGTCACAGTCCTTGGGGTGGGGGAGAGCAGGCAGTCAGGCCTCTGCCTGCAGTGGCCGGGCAAAAGCGATGCCTTACCCCTGCCAGGGGCTATGTTTCCAGACTTCCTACAGCCTGCAGCAGCCACGGGACCGGTTCTGGCCAGTGAGATGCATGGGGACATTCTGTGGCTGCAGACTCCCTCTTGGTAAGAAAAGCTGTGGGGTCAGCGCCCGACCTGGTCTTCCTGCTTCTGCCTTTGGGCACTGGGGCTTGGTGTTTGGAGCCGCAGCAGGCCTCTTGCAACAGTGAGGACAACGCTGGGAGAATTCACTGAGGCCAGGTTCAGACTGCAGATGTCTGGGCTAGAAAAACAACCCCTCTTTGTCCGAGTCCCACACTGTCCCCTGGGTCTTCTCTTATCTGTGGCCCAGGGAGCGAATGGGAGTGGAGGCTGAAGTAGCAGGTGTGTGCGTGTGCGTGTGTGTGCTTGTGCGTGCTCAGGGGAGGGGCGCGGAGGGAGAGAGCTGCTTGGTCAGATGGAGCTCCAGCCAGGAGCGGACCACTCTGTTGGGAAGAAAACTGCGACGGGGACAAGGAGCACCAGTTGTGTGCTCCTCTGAGGCGTGGGCCCTGGACTTGCATCCACTGCCTCATTCAGCCCACTTCACAAGTGGGAACAGAGGGGCTGTGAGAGCACTGTGGAGAATCAAGCATGCCTAGGGGAACCCCAGAAAGGCACCAGCGGGACAGGAGACCAGGCCCCCATTGCAGAGGGTGCAGGGAGTGGAGGCCAAGGGGCGATGAGCTCTGTGTGTTGGGCATGGGAGGCTGGCGGGCAAGGCTCAGGGTGACGCTGGGCTGGGCTGGGCCTGGGAAGGGCAGGGGTGTCTCCCAAGGTGGGCAGGCCCTGGGACCTTGGCCTGCGGCCACTGCATACAACTCACCCTGTTGTCATTGGGTAACTGTAGTCAGGCCCTTTGGGCCAGGCCGTTTCAGGACAGGGTGGCTGCCGTGGCCCAGGGCGGGTTAGCCAGGACCCCCAACCTTGACAGCGAGGTGAGACAGGAGGGATGCAGGCGGGGCAATGGTTGTTGAAGGCTCACCCACCTCGGGCAGAGGTCACCTGTAAAATGGGCACAATGGCCATGTCTTGAGAGTGGAATGAAATGAGAGGCTGCAGGGGCCCAGGGGCCGCTGGGTGGCAGAGCCCTGGCCTGGCAGCACTGGGCCCTGGTTTCTGTGCTCAGCTTTGCAGACCCAAGACAGATGACGTCTGTGAAGTCTCTGTGCGTCTGTGTGGGGCAGGGGTGGGGCTGCTGAGGCAGAGGATGGACGCTCACGGTGTACAGAGCCATTTAGCAGCAGAACAAAGCCAGGGGCTGGAGGAGCAGGCTGTCCAGGCCTGAGCACAGGAGGGACCCTGCAGTCCTGATGCGCCAGGCCCCGTGCAAGAGCACCCCCGGCCTGGGTCACTAAGGCTGCTCTTGAGTGGCTGGGTTTGCACTTTTGCTGAGATTCCCCTCCACAGAGCGAGCCCAGGCCCGTTCCTGCTGCCCAGTGGAAAGCGGGGCTCCTTGGGGCTCCAGGCACGAGAGGAGGGAGCGCAGTGCTGGAGTCTGTCCACGGTAGTCACCAGCTGGCCACTCTGACCTTCATGTTGTCCTGCTGTCCCACACCTGCATCACTGAGCATGTGACCCTGTCCTTCCTGGACTGGTTTTGGTGTCTACGCATCCTTCCGAGACCTTTATGTACCATGTCCCTGCTGACAGTATCAGCTGTGGGCCTTATCAGGGTGTAACATCCTGCATCCCCAGAAAGCTCTCCTCCAGGGCTTCACTTTCCTGGGTTCATGTCCCTGTGGCTGCAGGATCTGGACCTGGAACCTCCCCTTTCCAGCACGGGTCCTGAGAGCTGTGCTGAGATGTGCCAGTGGGTACACAGGGCCAGGAGGGTGGGGGCACATCTGAGGGGAGCTCCTGTCCACATGCCCTCTACCAGGGGCTTCTGCTCTTCAGGGCTCCAGGAGCTGGGTCGGTGGGATCCGAGAGGTCAATGGAGTCAGCGAGTTTCAGGCCGTGGAGTGCATCCACTCCCTCATCAGGGTTCTGGTCTACACTGCACCATCAGCCTCGTGAGTGTGGAGGCTGCCTGGACCCCGGAGGAGCTCTCAGGAGCTGTGTTTTTAGCAGGTGGGATGGCCTCCGATAGGGGCCTGGAAAGGTGAGTTTCTGTCCCCAGCGTGGGCCCTCCCTTTCTGCTTCCTGCTGACACTCCTGGCGGACAGCCTCTTCCTCTGCCAGGCCCTTGCACCATGCTGCTGCCACCCTGGAGCCTGTGGACCACAGGCTGAGCCCCCAGAAGCTACGAGCCAACGTAAACCCCTCTTCCTTCCAGCTGTGGGTGTCCGGTGCTGTGTCCCAGCAACAGATAGCTGATGGTGCGTGGCCTCACAGCCAGGTCTTGGCGTTCCCAGCGGTGGCTGCCTCGAATCTGGATTGGGAGTTTCCCTTGGGAGCACAGCTGCCCATGTGGCTAGGTCCTGAGGTGGCAGCTGCCAGGTGGCCTCTGCAGAGGCTCCCTGAGCCCTGCACCAGCTCCTGCTTGCAGCGGAAGTGCTGACCCACTCCCGAGCCCTGTTTCTGTGGCTGGTTCATCCATTTGCTCCTGGCACCCTCTGCCCAGGTTTGGTTTCCCAGGAAGCAGCTCCAGGGTGCAGCTGGGTCCAAGGACGGGTGCCAGGCAGAGGGAGAGGTGGCTGTGATGTTGTGCTCTCCACCCCCTCAGATGATGTCATGGGAAACCAACAAGGAGTGGAGACTCCTTGCTGAGTGCCCCAGGCGGGGTGAGGGGCTGGGCCTTCGTCACTTCCATGGTGACTGAATGTGGGACTTAGGGAGGAGCCATGACCAGCAGAAGGACCTTGCTCAGCCGAGGCCATTCCCAAAGCTCTACCATTTGCAGCCTGCCTAAAGGCCGGGGAGAGGGGCGATCCCCTCCCGGGGGGAAAGCCAGATGCCCATCAGCCATTGCTGTAGGCAGTGGGGACCCCTCCCACTGCCTTGGTGGAGCTCTGTCTCCTGGCAGTTGCAGACTTTAGGATGAGGGGAGGCAGCTAGTGGGCTGCACTGCTGTGGTGAGGCGAAATGGAGTGGGGCCCCAGTGGTCATGGGTATTAGTTGCCTCTGTGCCACCCAAAAGCTTCCACACACAGCTTATGGGAGCGCAGGTTGACTCTGGCTCATGGCTTCAGAGGGTCCAGTCCACGGGGTAGAAAGCTGGGGAGCAGGGACCGGGGGCGAGGTCTGCCTTCCCAAGGCCTGGCTGCTGCTGCCTCAGGGAAGGTGGGCAGGGAGGCCCTAGCCCTGACTGCACCGTGATCACAGTGAGGAAATGGCTGTGGGCAGCCTCTGCTGACACTCAGGCGAGGGCAGTCACAGAAGCCTGGGGACTGTGGTGGGTCACTGAACTGTGGGTCCAGATGAGACGTCACCAGGTTCCCCATACTTCAAGGCCACCAGAGCAAACTGGGACCCGGCCCTGGCTGTGTTGCCATGGCACATGCTCTGCTTGCTCTGCTGCCGCTCAACCCTGGGGCCTTTGCATTTCCGCTTCTTCCTCTGGGGGTTCTAGTGGACTCCTACTCAGTCCTCAGGGGCCCTCCTCCAGGCCAGCCTTCCAAGAACCTCTCCTGTGGTCCCCACCATGCACACACAGCGGGGCAGGGCTGCCACGATCTCTTGCTAAGGCCGCCTCTTGCTTGATTTGATGTAGGGCTTTGTGGGGAAGGCTGGGAATGACGCTGGATTCCTGCCTGAGACCCGGCTTCCAGCCCAGGACCCCGGCCTCCAGCACACAGCACAGCTCACAGCCTGGTGAGACGGAAGCGAGAAGACGCCTTTAAACTCTGAAGAGACATTTCCCCAAGCAGCTGGCAAGGCCCTCCCGCTCCGGGGGATTTTCCAATCTGCTCTAGAAAGGCCCAGTTCTGCACGGATGGGAGCATTTAGGGACACGGCCCCTGCTGTGGCGCAGAGCGCACCCAACTGCCTTCTCCCTTCCTGCCTTCCTTAATGCCTAGCAGCGAGCCATGAGGCGGGGGGGTGAGGGTCTCTCATGCCCTCGTCACTCTCTGGTGGCACCTAGGATTGTGGTTCCCAGACGTTGGGTGCTGTGCTTGGCATAGAAAGGGGTCCTGCTCAGCTCCAAGAGCCTGGACCTCAGGGCTCCCTGACCTGCCTATGCCTGTGGATGGCGCTGTGCTGGGAGCCAGGGAGCCGGGAGCCAGGGCCAGAGCTGCGGGTCAGCGCTGTCAGCAGCCGGTGCTGTGCGGGGCACCCCTGGGATTTCCAGAGCCGGACTGGAGGCTCTGTGAGAGGGGCTCGCCCCGGCTTGGCCTGGCACCGACCTCATCTCTGGGAGTTGTTTTGCTCTTGGTAATTGGTGAGAAGTTTGCTTCTAAGTTTGCCCAGAACCCCAAAGTGGAAGCGGGCAGAGGGCCAGGGGGAGCAGAGAATGTTCTTTTTAAACACATTTTTATGAAAGTATGCTTGGTGTGCTCTTAGGACCCTGTGAATTTCATGCAAGTTGAGCAGGGCTGTGCAGAAGCTCTCCTTGGCCTCAGGCGCCTGGCGAAGCCCCAGAGGGCAGAAGGGCACCTGGCCCTGTCCTGGGCCCAGCCACCCACGTGCTGCTTACAGCCCTTTTTATCAGGGCCCAAGGCTGGCCTCGGGTATCACTGGATTGGCCCGGGGCCAGCTGCTGGGTAGGGAGGAGGGTACCGCCTGGCTTTCCCCAGCGCAGGTCTGGCTGCCTGTTCCAAGTGTACAGGGCAGGGAGTCGGGTCCTCCTCATTGCAGAGGGCCCTGCCCCCTGCCCCCTGGGCCCTGCCGGTTCATGCCTGGACCTGGCAATCTCCCCTGGCCAGGCTGCTGGAGTTTCAGGGCCTCAGCTTGGAGCAGCTTTGTGGAGGAGGGGCAGCACTCCGTCTTCAGGTCCTCTTTGCCTGGGGTCAGGATTGCCTCCATAGGGAAGTCTCTAGAACATGTTTTCCCAAAAGTGGGGCCGCAAGACAGGCCCTGGAGTCCCTCCGTGGGGAGACAGCCCTGCGCCTCGTCCTGACAGGCCTTAGTTGCCACTTCTGTAAATGCAGCGAGGAGGGCCCGACTCCCGCCCTCTGCGATTCTGTCCACTCCAGGTTTGTCTTCCATCCCCTGCCTGTTTCTGCTTCTCACCTGTCTGAGAACATCATTAGGAAGCAGCTTCAGAAAGGAGGTGTGGGGTTTTCTTTGCAGATCCTGGGAACTTGGCGAGAACCCAATTTAAAAATGGTTTAGAGAGAACCAAAACTTAAAAATGGTGAGCAGTGGGCAGCACGGAGCATCGCTTTGCGCAGGGAACAGAGGCCTACCAGAGGGTTGCTGCGGTGCCAGCCACGGTTGTGTAACTCTTCGCTCGGCCAGCGGCAGCACCGGGCAAAGCCAGTCCTCTGCCCGCCCCAAGTTGGGCAAAGCTGCTCACCGGGAAGCGGGGCTGGTTGCACCTCTGCGCTGGGGCTCCCTGCAGTGGAGTTGGCAGCTCTCGGCTTGCCGAAGCTCACGCCTGGCATGGGCGGCTCTGCAGCGCGCTTGTAACGTATTCCAGAGCTGTGCTGGAACATTCACAGCCTGGCCGAAGCCGCCCTGCCCTGGGGTGGGGGGCCCGCGGGGTCACGACTCACCCCCACTTCAACCCTCAGTGATTACCACGCTGGAGCTTGCAAGGCCCACAGAGGGCCAACTGTGCTCAGGGCCCCGTGTGGCTTCTTTCCCTCCTTCCTCTTGTCTAGGCTGAGACAGACTCACGCCAGCTCCATTTTATGCAGGCGGAGCTTGAAGCTTGGGCAAGTTACATAATCTACCCCTAGCCTGGCCAAGGTCACCCCCTGCTGCATGAGGAGGTCAGGAGGCCACCCTGTGTCACCCGATTCCAGAGGCTGGGTCTGCTGGGCCTCCAGAGGCTTGAGTCCCCAAACTGAATGTGGGTCCCAAGGCCATTGTAGGGGCTCCCAGCTGGGTCTTCACGTAATTATGTATTTCCCTACATATTAGCAACCACTGAACCCATTAGCCTGTGACTTCACTGTCTCTCCTGTGCCCCACGCATCACATCTGTGCCTCTCCTGTCCCTCGCATGCTCTCCACACCTCTCAGAGGTGTCTGTCTCTCCCTTCCCCGTGGAAGCCTTGCACTTGACCTTCAGCTGCCTCTGCCTCAGCGGCTGCCCTCTCAGTGGCACCCATGGCCGCTCTTGGAGGGAATCTGGTGGTCCCTTCGGAGTGACTGCTGGGCCCCTGGACACAGTGGCCCCTTAGAGCCTTCTCTTTCGCCAGTCTCCAAGGACTGCGCTCCTCAGTGCTCAGCTGGAACGCCTCCTGTCCAGGCTCCTCCCAGTGCCACCCTGGCTCTCTGAGCCTGTGCTGGGGCCTTGTGGCAGCTCGGACCCCTGCCCCTGCCTCCCTGTCTCCCAGCCGCCCCTTCCCCAGATTCCCCGCAGCCTCCAGTGCTGCTGCTCAGGCCGGGCCGGGCTCAGGCCCGCCCCTCCCTCTCCATCCCAGTCTGCCCTCCTCTGCGGTGTGTCTGGAGCCCACCCACTCTTCCCTCACCCACCAAGCTGCCCGAGCCCTTCCACTTGCTTGGATGCCACAGGCAGCAGCTTTTCTACAAGGTACAGATAGGATCGTGTCTGCCCCACCAAGTTCCCCGCCTCCAGCCTTCCCGCTTCTGGGTGAAGCTTGGCCGGCCAGGATGGTCATGCAGACCTGTAATCCCAGCACTCTGGAGGCAGAGGCAGAAGGATCACAAGTCTGAGTAAAATCTGGGCAACTTATTGACTTAGTATGACCCTTCCTTAAAAAAAATAAAAGGGCTGGGGACGTAGCTTCATGTGAGAGGCCTGTGTTCAATCTCCACTATTGACAAAAACCCACAAACAACTTGGCCCCTGGACTGGGCCTCTGTGGCTCCTCCAGTTCAACTCCTCCTACATGACAAATCGAGGGGTGAAACAGCCCATCCGCGTGGCTCGGGGCTGAGCACAGGTGGTGCCCACTTCTCTCATCCATCATTATGTCCCAGGGCTCCTAAGACAGTGTGCAGGTGGCAGCTCCAGGCTCTTCCCAGGTGACACTTCCAGGCTCAGAGTAACTCGCAGCCCTGCGAGCTCCTACCATCTGCCTAGGAAGGCGAGCCAGGGCTGGGGCTCCATGAGCAGCAGGCACTGTCCTCCTTTTCGGTCCACTGATCACACTTTGTCCTGTGGTTGACCTGGCCACCGGAGTCAGGAGGTGTCATGTTGGCTGGGAGGCAAGGGCTTAGCCAACTCCTCTGTTACCATGGAGGACCTAGAGAACATCTCCAGCAGCCAGCCAGAATGACCCTAGGGATCAACAGTTGCCTTTGGCCTGGGGGCCCTCCCACCTGGCCTCAGCACCTCAGGTTTGTTTAATTTAAATTTTCATTTATTTATATTCTGCAGTGCCGGACAAACACTCTCTTATTGAACTACATCTTCAGGTACTGATTCCTGAGATGTGTTGGGTAGGAACTTAATTCATTTGGTTTATATTTTATTTGACTAAGTGTCCAAGTGATCATATTGCTCAAGCAATTTCATTAGAGTATATTTTCTCTTTCTGTGTGGTACCAGGAATCGAACTCAGGATCCAGCGCTTGCCAGGCAAGCATTGTGCCACTGTGCTACATCCCTGGCCCAATACCTCAGGTTTGGCATGGATGGCTGGTAAAATCTGGGCATGATTTCTGAGCTGGTGCCTAGTAGACCGGGCCAAGGGATCTCCTCAGCATTGTTCCTGTGCTGGGCCTTTGGCACTCGGGGACCTGGGGGGCCTTGGGCTGGCAGGGGTAGGTGCAGCTGGTGCGTGGCCAATCAAACCTGTCAATTCCAGAAGCTTCTGGCACATTGCTGAAGTGACTAGATGACTCTGAGAAGTGTCTGCATGTTTTTCCCCAAGTGCAGTTATTTTTGCCGCTGTGAAATGTTCTGAAATCTGACAGTTTTGTTTTGAGTCTTAGCCCGATGTGAAGATGGAAAGGAACACTGCCTCCCAGTTCTGTGGCACCCGCTTCCTGGGGTCTCCTGAGGACACCCAGATCCCAGAGCAGTGGCCAAGGGAAGCCTGGGGACCGAGGTTCCCAGCAAGGGTGTAGTGGGTCAGGCCCCGGGGTCCTTGGGTGCACTTGGACCTGAGACCTAGGTTGGCCCCTGGACAAAGACCTACTGTGTGCCTGGCTCATGTATCCACAGTCTCCGAGCACCTACTGTGTGGTGCAAGGTATTGGAGGTTGTCAGGGAAGCAACAAGGTTGCTTTGCCACACTTTGTGGGAAGGGGGGCTGAGGGAGTAGGAGGGGGGCTGCAGCGAAGTTGCAGACCCTGGTGTCCTGCCAGCACCAGAGGATGAACGTGACCCACAGTCTCCCCACAGTGACCCTGGGGCCACAGGACTGCTGGCCCGGGATGCATGGAGGGCCACAGTGGGGACTGCCCTGAGGCTCTGCAGAGTCCAGGGCAGGTGCAAGCTCAGCCCGTTGCCTCCCTGTCCGGAAGTCGCAGCCCCTGTGCTGCAACAACACACCCTCACATCATGTAGACGTGTGCCTGTGCTTACAGTGCACTCTGCTGCATTGCCATGGAGACCAGTGATGCAGCCCTTTCCTCAGCGAGGTAGAGGTAGACGGAGGAGTCACTGGGAACTGCGCCTCAGCACCTTCCCATTCGTGAAGCAAACCGAGATCCCAGATTATAGCAGCTCCCTCCCTCCCTCCCTCTCCAACCTACTCACAGGGACCTTCGTGTAGCAGATCCTGGCCCTGTTAGTCAGATCTCAGGCTGCCATGGGGACAGTGGGCCCATCAGAATGGGGAGGGAAGTAAGAAAGGCTCTTTTCTTTCTTTCCATGTAAATTGTGCAAGGCTCATGTCGCAGTTCTACGGCACTGGGGACTCAGATTATTTCTGTCCCTCACCAAGTTGCTGCCCTCAGACATACCATGCAGCCAGCAAAGGAGGAGAAATAAACCAGAGTGTGTGGCTTTTTGTCATGAAGTGGTGGGGGTCCAAGGCCCCCTTATCTCATCCTGTCCATCCCATCCATCCCATCCCATTTTCTCATCCCATCCATCCATCCATCCCATCCATCTGTCCATCTGTCCTATACATCCCATCCACCCACCCACCCATCAATCCATCCCATCCATCCACCCACCCCATCCATCCATCTACTCCATCCATCGATCGATCGATCCATCCGTCCATCCATGAAATGTACACATCCATTTCTGTCCATGTGCTGGGAGCTGTCATGAAGGTTGGACTCTATCACTGAAGACGGAAGGATGTTGTACGATGTTGGAAGACAGTCGGCAACTCCTGAGTTGTCTGCTCCTTCGGGCCACTAATGCAGTTTCCTGGTCTCTGGGCACACTTGGCTCCTTTACATGGGGACGGTCCTGCAGCCTCCCCCAGGATCTGCAGATGACTCACAGTCCCCTTACCGAGGCCAAAGATCAGGAACAGGGTGACTGTGAATGCCGAGAGGAAAAGGCAGTGGTCAGCAGCCTCCTCAGACAAGGGTGTGTTGGGGAAGAGAGGACAGGGTGCAGGCTGGGCTCCTGGCCATGGGGGGAACTGAGCCCAGCGTGTGGGCCCGCTGTCGTTTGGCCCTGTGCAGGCTGCTTTGAGCTGCACCGTCCCCCATGCTCCATCCTCCCACTTCAGAGGTGCCCGGTAGCTCCTTGTTTCCAAACAGGCATGGCGTCTCCTACCTTAGAGAGGCACATTTGTTTTTTAATTTTTTATTTTTATTGTACACATTTGTGGTGCATAATGACTGTGATGACACAGGAAGCGGGTACACAGTGCGTCCTTGTCCCTTGCCCTTCCCCTGCCCTGTAGGACATGTTTGGCTGGGTGTGGCCCCTCTGGCTGATTTTTGCTATTACTTCCTGTGCTGGGCGTGCCTGTGACTCAAGTGTCTCCCCTATGCCTTAGACTTTTTAAAAAGTGCTTCTAAAGATTAGTCTTAGCGGGGTGTGAGCTGTATACCTGTAATCCAGCACTCTCAGAGGCTGAGGCAGGAGGGTTACAAGTCTGAGGTCAGGTTAGGCATCTTAGTGAGACCCTGCCTAGGAGAACATAAAAAAGGTGCAGCAGTAGCTCTGTATGAAGGTCTTGGGGATGGTCCTCAGCAAAGAAGAAAACAGATCTGGCCATTCGTGTATTTTAGGACTCTCCTGGGGCCACCTCACTCCCTTCTAGCTGGCTGAACCCCAGCCTGGGTGAGGTAGCATCATGGAACCCCAGCCCCTGGCTGCTCCAGCTTTGGGGCCTGGAGACTGACAAAAGCAGGAAAGGTGTTGAGTGGCCACAGCACAGTCTGTCATAGTCAGGCTGGGGCTTGGCCCCCAACGGGGGCTGATGTGCGGCAGGCCTGTGTCTTCCTTGTGTGATGGTCTAGTGATGCTGCCATCTGCTGCACAGCCAGCAATTGGGGTCTCAGGGGCTCAGGGGCTTAGAGGCTCAGGGGCTCAGGGCTCAGAGTCTTTGTGTTTCAGGGTCTCTGGGTCTCAGAGTCTCAGAGGCTCAGGGGCTCAGGGGATCAGGGGCTCAGAGTCTCTGTGTCTCAGGATCTCTGGGTCTCAGGGTCTCAGAGGCTCAGGGGCTCAGGGGCTCAGGGGCTGAGGATGTCAGAGTCTCAGTATCTCAGGGTTTCAGGAGCTTAGAGGCTCAGAGGCTCAGAGGCCCAGGACTCAGGGCCCAGGCATCCTGGCCAAGGCCGAGCAGCAGAGCAGCGGAGGCAGGGCTGAGCCATGCTCTGCTTGTAGGGCCAGTGCACGGCCCGCTTGCTCTCCAGCCTGCTCATGTGTCACGGTGACAGGGGGTGGGGGAATGAGCCAGCTGCCACCCTGACTTCCTCCAATGACTCCAGAATAGGAAGCTCCTAAGTTTGGGTGCTTTAGGCTCACAAGTCTATAGGATTTGTGCAGTCTTCGGCAGGACGTCCCTCCTCCGTGAGGGACTCAGTGGGGTTCAGTGGAAGGAGAGAAAGGCGGGAGAAGCCTTGGGGCTTCAGGGGAGTTTGGGGTATAAGGAGAGCACTGAGCCTTGGTGAGGGTTTGCACCTGGCTAGGAGAAGGGGCTCCCAGGGAAGGTGGGACTTAAGAGGTGGCAGAGGCCTGGGGCGACAGGAATCTGCTTGACTGTCGTCACAGCCTGGCAGTGTTGCAAGCACCAGTGTGTGCAAGGTCCTAGGATAAATCTTGGGTCTGCAAATCCAGAGCTGCAAACAGCAAGGAAAATCAAAGGCAAAAGAACAGAAGTTTTACCGGAAAAAAGGCTCTCAGAGACGTGCTGCAAACCCCGGTCCAGCTCTCTCTGGTTTTCATTAGGTCAAAGGTACAGGGCTCTGAAAACCGACTTGGGAACCATTGCTGGGAGCTGAAGAGCATGCCTCAGCCAAGATGCACGGCGAAAAGAAGTGCGTGGCTGTGAGCGAGACACACGGGGGTCGCACGCCCCTCACCTTTAGCGTGCACACAGACAAGCCAGCGTTGGGGTGGGCGGTGTGGGGGCTGGAGCCCTGCGGCAGGCTGTGTGGGGTGCCCCAGAGGAGGGCGCCCTGTGGAGATGACACCCTGGAAGGCTGCGTGTAGACACGTGCGTGCAAGTGCCCCACAGATTCAGATCCTGCAGGGAAGAGAGAGAGAAAAGACACATCGCGAAGACGGCCAGAGTGGTATTTGAATAAACGGTGTGGACAGCTGCTCCTCCCCGCTGGAGCCAGAGAAATTCTGTTGTTGTCCAGGAAGAAATTGCATTTGATGAGGGACTCGTAAACTAGGAGATGAGTTGTCCCCAGGGGTGGCCACCTCTGCTGACTCTGTGGGACTTGGAATTCCACTTCCAGTGCTGTCCCTCAGCTGTGTGCGCTCTTCTTCCACAGCCCAGGGAGCCCATGGGGGTTCAAGACCCCTAAACTTGGGGGTTGGGGTCCTCCCGGTAAGGGGGAGTGTGAGCTGTTCCTGAGGGTGGTGAGCCCTTCCCTTCAGGGTGTCACCTGGCTTGCGTCCTGGTGAGGGTGCGTTCAGCCTGCTGTGTCCTGAGTGTGGCTGCACTAGGTTGACCCATGGGGAGACCCAGGACCCACACCCCAAGACCTGGAAAGGAGGCATCTGGACCTTGTGTCTCTGGGTCCCCAATTGAATCTGACTGTTTCCTCTGCAGGGTTCCAAAGAGCAAGGCCTGGCTTCTCTACCATCAACTTAGGGCCTGGGAATTTATTAATTTAACTGGTGTTAGGGTTTGTGTCTTGTTGTCCCCGCAAAGCCTCATGTAGTCATGGGGTGAGGACTTCTAGAGTTAGTGATTAACTCATGATCCCCTGAGATTATGTGGATCCAATGCTGGGATTATAGGTTTTAGTACGCTGGGATTATGGGTGTGAGTACTTCCCCAGCCTGGGGCAGAGAGCCTGAATGGAGTATAAGAGACAGAGAGACGGACCTTCTGTAGCCATTGCTCTGTGTTGCCATTGTTGCTGTTCGGCCACCATGAACGGCTGTCCTCTGCCATGTGCCCCTCTGCCTTGGAGCCAGCTGAATATGGACTGAAACCTCCAGTAACTGTGAGCTAAATAAACCTTTCCTTCCTTCATTTTGGGGGTTGGGTATTTGTCCCAGGAAAAAGAGAGAAGAGTAACTAAGACACTGGTCTCTGTATCTTTTTGCTCCATGGTGTCAAAAGACAGACGCAAAGATACTTTTCCATGTGGGAAGATAAAACCGCCCTGTAATGGCTGAGGGCCATATGACAAGGCAAAGCTTTCACCAGGAAGATGCTGGACCCTGCCATGAAGCCCCCAGTGCAGGCCAAGCAGCGCTGCAGGCTCAGGAGAAGCTCGAATGCATTGCAAAGCCTGTCCAGGGATGTGTGTCAGCCACAGCACCACCCAGACCCCTGTGGGGGCCGCGGCCCCTGCAGCACCCTTCCCAGGGGTCCTGCCTCTGCCATGAACAGCCACATCTGCAGGAGAAAACAGAGCCCCCGAGATCGTCCGTGCTGGCTGGACCGGGCGGAGCCTGTGGACGCTCATTGGCATGCATTTATTGTCCTGCGGCCCTGGGCTCCTTGTGGCTGGCCTTAGGAGGCTCCAGGACTTCTCCAGCAGGTGGGGGGATGGGGAGCACACTGGAGTCCTTGGCCAGCCACTTGTACCCCCAAGTGGGAAGGTCCCCACTGCAGCCACCTCCTGTCATTGTCTAAGGAAGCACAGGGAAGCTCTGTGACCACAGCCTGAGGCACCACACGGGAGAGACAAGGTGTGGTCCCCACGGGACTATGCCTGGGAGGAGTGCACTCCCGCTGTAGCAGCTAAGGAGTGCTGACTATGGAGGGGTTGGAAGAAATGTTTGCAGATCAAAACAAGGCGCTTACTCTCCACCCCAATGGAATCTTTTCTGTTTATATTCTCCTGCCCAACTCAAGGTGGAAAATATTTATCTTTGCTGTTTTACAACCAGTGGCCTCTGGCCAGATGAAACATCACAGGCACAGGGTGACTCGGCCCCCAGAGCTTGGGAGGAAGAGGAAGAAGAGGGCCCCACCACGAGCGATCGCCCGCCAGGCCCCTTGGGGCCCAGCACTGAGGGCTGACTCTCTCTGATTATGGCTGTGCTATTTTTTTTTATTTTTTTTATTTTTGAAAAAATGGTGGGAAAACATGTGTGACACAGAAGTCATAATTTTGTGTCTTCACAGGTACGGTCTGGCACGCTGCTGTGCACCTGCCAATGAGGACGCTCTGTGTCCCCAGCCAGCTGGCCTGACTGCAGCCTGGGCCACCTCACTTTCCACTCCACTCTGTCCACGTGTCCGGGACTGGCCCTGAGTGGGGCTCTCCGTGTCCACCCTTAGGTGTCTGTGTCTCCGTTTTGCACCATGTGTTCATGTTATAGTGATGGAGTCACGTGTCTTGGGGTTTCTGTCACTTAAAGGTGGGACAAAATTCCAAGGGGCCTTGGTTTGGATCCATGGCTGAGGCAGTGGGGCCTGAGGAACTGGGAAAGTGGGTCTGTCCTGTCCAGTGGTGGAGAAGGAGGCGGGCACCTAGCCTGTCACCCAGCTGGGAGCAGTGGTGGGGTGGGCTCTGCGGGAGGGCTGAGGGAACCCTTAGAGGGCTGAACTGAGTTCCTGAGGGCTAAAACTAGGGTGAAGACAGCGAGGGCTGTGATTTAAGAGGCTCTCCTAAACTCTGTCAGCTAGACAGGTTGTGTTTAATTGCAATATTAAAGAGCAAAACAAAAGCAATGCAAAAGAAAAAATCTCAGCTAGCAAAAAAATCGGAATTTTAACTAAAGACAGGATCAACCTTGGGGCTCCCCGCACACAACGGGCTCCCACAAGGCTCGGCGCGGCCTTCTGCTTTGTTCCTCTGGTGTCTGGTGGCGCCACGCCTTGTACATCAGGCAAGCCCTTAATCCCGGAGCCGCGGCCTGGCCCCTGACCTCATGTTTATTGAAAACACTGAATATTTGCAACCTTGAATTTTTTATGTTGTGCTTTAGTAATAGGTGCATGACACACAAAGTCCTCCTTTAATACTCTGGGTGTGTGCGTGGCTCACGGACAAATGAGACAGCAGCCCACGGACACCACCATCTGCTCCCACGTGGAGACCCCGGATGCCTCACCTAATTTCCCACGGTCCTTCACCAGCTCCCGGCAGCCTCTGCTCTTGCCCCATGTCTGCAAGTTCCAGCAGAATCCTTGGCTTTACTCCCTCAGCATAATGTGCTCCAGATTCATCTGTTGTAGCCTGGAACAGGACTCGCTTCCTCTTCACAGCTGAATAGTACTCCCTAGGGTGGATAAACTGCCTGGCTTTAATCCACTCCTCAACTGAGAGGCTGACTTAGCCACTGTGACTAACACTGCCACAAGCATGAATGTGCACGTATTTGTTTAAATCCTTGACTTTAATGCTTTCACACATGCATGCAGGAGCAGAACTGCTACTCGATGTGGTAATTGAAGGCTTAACTTTTTGAGGGCTTGCTAAGCCGGTTTCCACGTGGTGGCTGCTCCAGTTGGCAGCTCCCCTGGCAAGGCACAAGCACGCGTTTTGTGGCATCCGGGCATGCTCAGTTTTGCTAAGTCCTTGTTTATCTTGGGGGCAGAAGTGGGGTCTCATGGTGGCTTTGAATTGCTGACCACACTTTCTGTGGCTTCGTGCTCATATGCAACACTTTTTTTTGAGAAATAGTTATTCCAGTCTTTTGTCTAGTTTTAAATTAGATTGTTCAGGGGCTGGGGAGATGGCTCAGTGGAATAAGCGCTTCCCTGGCAAGTGCAAGGGCTTGAGTTCAACTCTCGGTTTTGAAAAAAAAAAAATTAGGTTGTTTAGTTTTTGTTGTTGAGTTTTATTTGCATTAGTTAACTTTTTAATTTATTTTTTGAGCAGTTTTAGGCTCCTGGCTGGGTGCTGTGGTCAGTCTCGTGAGCGCCACATGGTCTGGCCAGCGCTGGAGAGCTCTGTGTGCTCTGCGATGTCCTTGTGGACGCCCTGTGGCTCCATCTAGGCCCCCGCTGGGTGTGGTAAGTTTGTGGGTTTGCACGCAGGTGTAATGGCAGGGACTTCTACTTTTGCATTCTGTCTTCCTTTGCAATGCTGACCAAACCCAGGACAAACGAGTCACCACTGGGTACCCCGCCTCATCCCTGGGTACAGGAAACAGCCATGAAGAGGTGGTTTATTTTTGCTGCTGCGTGTGTGAGGCAAGGGCTTCAGCCTCCCCCCCACCCCTCAGCCTGCTTCTCGCGCCGGGTGGGAGGCCTTGGGCGTAAGGCCGGGAAAGTGGGGCCAGGCAGGAGGCAGGTGCAGCCTGCAGCGGTGCCTGGGCCTGGGCACGGCTCTTCCTTGGAGTTTCTTATGGGGAAGAAGCACAGGACTAGAGCCCCATTAGCACCCGGAGCGGGGAGGAGCAGGACCAGCGTCCAACACCAGCGCCCGAGTAGGCGATGCAGCTGGTCCCGCTTGACCCCTTGGGAGCTACTCAGGAGCCAGGGCCATGAGCGCTGGCAGGGAGAGGCCGAGGAGAGGCTCGGCCACTCACCTTTTCCCAGGGTCCGGGACCCCTCCTCACTCGCTCCTCCATGACCACGTGAGCCCCGAAGTGCGTGTCTGGGAAGTCCTTCGGGAGGGTGGCTGGTGGGGTGACGCTCCATGGTTATTGAACATCACTGATTTAGTTTTCTCCTGGCCATCTCTGGGGCACATGGGATGTGTCATCCTGCTATCTATTTGTCCCTCTGCAGTTCTTCCCTTCTCCCATCTCCGCCCTCAGTAGGTGACTCCCACTCCACCCAGGAAGTGGAGTCGGTGCTAAGGGAACTGCCACCTTGGCCTCCCTGCTGCACCTCACAGCCTGCTGCTGCAGGTGCCAAGCCCTAGGCTTGGGGCACAGCCTCACTGCACATGGGGTTCCCTGCCCCTGCCCAGTGTGATGTTCCTCTGTCCTGTCCGTCATCTCTGGAGCTGTGCTGGCTTAAGGCTGGGATGTTTTGTCAGGGGTTAGTGGGAGGGAGGATCTTGTGTGGGTGGCTGTCCCCTGGGGGAGAGAAGCAGGACAAGCAGCTGCTGAACCCAAGAGGGCTCTGCAGGGGATGGCCCTGCATGGCACTCTGAGTCAAGGACAGGGACAGGGACAAGGCAGGGGCTTGGGAAGAGTAGGCCCGTAGCCTCACCTGGGACTGGGCATTGAGGCTGTGAGCCACAGAATTCATGGTGACAGCAACCTAAGCAAAGCAAGGGCCAGGGACCCACTGCAGAGCAGCGGTGACCTCATTTCTGTGTCTCCCAGGGGCCAGCGCACAGCTCCATCAGCTCCTGGGGTCCTGGCTTGGGGGTCACCAGGGGTGCCCCTCTCCAGCATAACATATCTGCCAGGGTGCAGAGAGCCCCCACCCCCACCCCCACCCCGGGTCTAGACAAGTCAGCCAGGAGAGGGAGGATCCAGGGCTGGGAGTCCATAGTCCATGGGGGTGCCTGGACACCCGAGGGACCCGCGAGCCCTGTGGGGCCTGCCTTGCTGCTCTCCACACCAGAGGCCATTGTCACGCTCCACTCATTTGCAGTACTGCCCCACCTGCAGTCTTCCTGTCCTCAGATGCAGGCCTTTGTCCCTCCGCTTCTGCTGGTGGCCTCCGTGTCAATGGACCCCTGGGTGTCTCTTTAGCCCTGCCCCTCTGCCTCACTCTGTGTGGCCTGCGCCCTTCTCTGGGCCCTCAGCCTCTCCCCTCCCGGTCCTTCCCAGCCTCCTCCCTGTCCCTATGTGCCCCCAGTTCCACTGTTGGCTCCTCTCTCCTGCCGTCACCCTCCCATTTCCACCTCCAGCCCTGAGCTCTCCACAAAGCCTTGGAGGCCTGGAGACCCAAGTTTCCGTGTGGTGCCCGTCAGTATCCTCCTCCTGTGACCAGGCAGGGTTCCCAGCAACCCAGACCTGTTGCACCCCTAAACTGTTCCCTCCCATGGACGGGAGCCACATTCCTCCTGCTCTGTAGGCCTCAGACCTCCCATAGGGTTGCCAGGAAGCCTGTGAGCACCACACTCCGAGCGCAGCTGCCCCTGTGCCCCCTGCCCTGGCACGCCCTCCCCTCCTGCTGGGCTCCTGGTGTGGGGCAGCGTGGTGCGCGTTGCCGCCTGTGCACTTTGCATCATTTCTGGATGAGCCACCAGACCCAGCTCGACACGAGTGCCGGGAGTGACATCACGACCTCATGCTTGCGGACGAGCACTGTGCCGCTGCGCTACCTCCCTGGCCCTCGACGTGAATGCTACGTAAGTGTCCTACTCAGAGATAATGACAAGGGGAAAGAGCCTAGGTACGTATGGTACAGACAGTTGGGTCCTGAATGTTTTTTGACGGTTGGTAGAATTCATGGATGCAAAACCCAATGGACACTGCTTGTCCAAAACCCAGCCACGGGGCCAGGGCACTAAGAGCTGTGCCCTCGCGCTCTGATCTGCCTTAGTGTGGGGACAGCGTGTCTGTGTCGGTCGGATAACATCACTGCCCTCACCAAGCCCTGACCGGGTAGACATGGCACATGCTGGGCCTCGTCCTCCAGTGTGGCAGAGGCGGTGGCGCTGACCTCAGGCCTCAGCCAGAGGTGCCCTGGAGCGGCAGAGAGGAGGGACCTGGGGGAGAAGCTCAAGCCAGCGGGATCCCAGCTGGGGTGGGGCCGGTGTGGGCTGGCGCCTCCAGCTGAGGAGCCAAGAGGCCCGTGTGTCCAGCACCCACCGCCGCAGTGCTGGCTGGGCGCTGGCAGAGCCGCTCCTCAGGCGAGCTGACGCCAACCTTGGAGAATGCTGGGCAGCTGGCGGCGGTGCTGGGACCAGGACAGAGCCGAGCGATCCCTGGAAGAGGCCAGCAAAATGCAGCCGCTCAGCAATGAAAAGTCCATGGCACTCCTCATCCAATCAAAACGTGCACCCTGAAAGTCAGAAGAGTGCTCCATGGCTGGAGAAAAGCCAGGCAACACACCCAAAGCAAAGAACCACAGAGACAATGCGGATGGCAGGGAGCAACGGCGGCTGTAACTGTGCGTGAGTACTTCGCTGAGAATGCAGACAACTGAGGAGAGAAGTAGAAGATGTAAAAATATAACCGGGGCTGGGGGTGGAGCTCGGTGGTGGAGGTTGCCTAGCGCTGACACGGCCCGGGTTCCATCTCAAGCACAGCAAAAAGCAAAACAGCACAAAAACCCAAATTTGAGCTATTGGAGCTACATCTGAAGTGAACATTTCACCGGCTGCGCTTAATAGCTGAATAAAGATTAGCAAATTCAAACACGTTGTTCCAGAAATGATCAGGTTGAGGCACACAGAGCGTAAAGGCTGGAAAACCCTAAGGAGGGCCCCCGTGCACAGAACAGCTCTAGAAGTCGCCTCTGTGATGCCAAGTCCCTAAGAGGCTGAGCTAGACTTTGAGGTGAAAGAGCCGAACATTTCTGAATTTGGTGAAAACTTTCAATCTGTAAGTCCAAGAAGTTTAAGGAAGACCACACAGGATAAATACAGAGAAAATCATACTGGGATATATCATCAGCATTTTTCTGAAACCAGCATCAAAGACGAAACTTCCAAAATAGCCAGACAAAAATGAGGTGTGTCACGTACCTGAGGTCATGGAGCAACAGCTGCACTGTGCTCTGGAGACAGAGGTCAGCGAGGGCCGGGAGACGGCCCAGTGGAATAAGCGCTTCCCTGGCAAGTACAAGGGCCTGAGTTCAATCCCCAGTTCTGCCAAAAAATAAATAAAGTAAATAAAAAAATAAATAAAAATGTTACGAAAGCTATAATTCTTGTTACATAGGTCTTGCTTTATCTTAGCAGAAAAGTATAAGAAGTAAAACCGTATTGTTATGCTGAGCTATAAAAGACTCGAGTCAACAACTCCTGACATTGCGAGATATATGGAAAACCCAGTACTATTATGGACTGCTGGACTATTTGGGAATATTTTGCTGAATTCACACCCCTATAATATTTAATTGACAAAACTAAACAAAAAAGGGGATACAAATGAATGACCATTCTGTATCTGTATATTCAAAATAGTTAAGATAGATATACAGCTACATTCTCTTAATTCAATGAATAGAGGGATCTGCTCTATGTTTGTAAATAGAATATCATGTCTGTATCTTGTACAACAATTAGCCACTAAGAAAACAATATGCAATGTATTACTTATTGAAACTGTCCTACTAATTTAATGTGAAACTGTCTTATTGCTATTTGTTTCTCAATAAAATTATGGAAAAAAAGAATAAATTCCTCTTAAATGAAAAAAGAAATCTTATACTCTGGTTTCTCTTCAGATTGTATAATCTTTCACCTTTTACCAGAAGTCATCAAGGTAGAATCCTCAGAGACGCAAAACAGGGAAACTGTTAGTCTAAAAATTGAGATCCTCTGAACATAAGTTTAAAAAAAATGAAGGCCAAATGACATTTTAAAGACACCAAAAAATTCACACTCAAAATATTCTAAAAGGAGTTGAGCAAATGACACCAGTAGAAAGTTTACAAAAAAAGGAGGAGGAATGAAAACCCATAGACAGACACTTGGAAACAGCTTTTACGACCAAAGGAAACTCCCCTTTAGGAATAGTTGTGATGATGTTTTTAGGATTCTGATGGTTCAAAAATGTTATTAAACAAAAAAATCTTGATTAGATATTTTAATTATGGATCCAACACAAGATACATATTCAGCCAATTATAATGAGCCCTTGAATCTAGTTCCTAAAGAAAACTGTTTGACATGTATCCTTCCACCCATTTTGTATATTAAATATAAAGTTACACAAACTAGATGAAGCATAGACTGGCATTTACATAAAATATTTCACATTGCTGTGCTCTACACATTTAAGAACATTCATTAAAGACTGTTTCTTAGGCGTATTGGCTTATGCCTGTAATCCTGGCACAATTTTTTCTTATCTTTTAATTTCCTTAATAAGTCATCGAGGGCTGCGGAGATAGCTCAGTGGTCTAAGTGCCTGCTTGGCAAGCACAAGGACCTGGGCTCGATCCCTGGTACCACATACTGTGCCAGCCTGGGAACCCCAGGCATGCTGTGCCGGCCACCAAAACAGGGCATGGTGGCACACACTTGTAATCCTAGCTCTGGGGGGAAGCTGAGACAGGAGGACCACTGTGAGTCCAAGCTGCATAGCAAGACCCTGTACCAAACAAACAAAAGATTAAAAAACACAAAAGAAATAGTAGAGTGTTTAAAATAAAGTTCCAACACCGTACTCTGGAGTTTATTATGTACTGAAAAGCAGTAACTATGACAACAGTGGCCGAAAGGACAGGAGGAAGAGGAGGAAGGGGCATGAGCCAGGGAGTGGTGTCAGATCATTCTAAGGTGGACTGGGCCGAATTAAATGTGTGCAAGTTGGGGCCAGCGAGATAGCCCAGTGGACCCAGTGCTTGCTTTGGCAAGCACAAAGACCTGGGTTCGATTCCTGGTCCTGCATGCCCAGCCAGCCCTGCTCTCAGGGCGTGCTGAGCTAAGTGACTGAGTCCAGGCGTAGCTGCACACACCTGTAATCCCAGCACTGGGGAGGCTGAAAACAGGAGGACCATTAGGAGACGGAGCTGTGTAGTGAGAGCCTGTACCAGATACATAAAGTGAAAAAAAAGTACACAGATTGTCACAGAATGTCCTCCAACATTAGGCAGGAGACAGAGCTTATTGGGTGTTAGTGAAGAGAATGGTACTCTAAAACATTTACCATTTTTGAAGAAGGAAGGAGGCCAGGTGTGGTGGCACCTACCTGTAATCCCAGCACCGGGGAGGCTGAGGCAGGATTCCTGACTTTAAGCCTAGCCTAAACTGCATAGCAAGACACTGTCATGGAAAGAGGCTGGGGGAGGAAGGAAAATGTAGAACCGGAGAACAGAGAGGATAAACAGAAAACAGCAAGGTGCTAGATCGAGCCCGACGATGTGCATTAATTACATTAAGCACAAAAGTCTAACATTCCCACAGAGAGCAGGGATCCCAGGTAAAGTACCAAGGGCCACCGATGAGTGGTCCACAAGAAAACCACTTTAAATATACAGAACTCGAGTGTGTGTGCAGACTGTCAAACCATAGTTGGTGACAGAATTAATTAGTAATGCTGCATAATTGCAAATCAGCCACAAAAAAATTGAAATTGTTCAACATGCAAAGTCACAGGAGCCCGTCACAAAGAGTGCCCGATGGCCAAGACAGAAAAATGCGAACGACGAAACAAACCTTGACAATGTTGGATCATAACCCAGAGCAAAATAAATATCTGTCGGCCACACTGACAGAAATGAATAAGAGAGCAAATAAATAAAAGGGAACAATGCCCGCTAAGAGAAGAACTCTAGCGATAAATATATAAAGAAGGAAGAAAACAGAGAAACCACCACCCAGATTCCGCAGCAGTGACTGCAGAGGCTGGCGCCAGGGGCTGCTGGAGTGAATGGCAGAAGCTTAAGAAGGAGCTGGCCATTTGCTGGGCCTTGCCGACCCTTCCTACAAATGGTGCCAATTAGAGAAAGGAAAGCAGCAACTGCGTCTGGTCCGACTCGACAGACAGGGCCTTCACCAAGTTTTCACGGCTCTCATCACTGTAAGCAGACAGAGGGGCTTTGTGAGTGGGGAAACCCCCCGAACAGGGCATCAGACAGAGGACCCCACCTCTCCTCTTTCAAACATCAAGCCAAAAAATGCAAGACCTCACGGCTTGTGCGAGATAGATGAGACAGAGGAGTTCCAGCAGGGCAGGAGCCTGAAGTGACAGATAATTGGTAGGGGAGTTGGTGAAATCCAACCAAAGAAAGCCTGTGTGTAGCTGGTAGTGTCACTGCGACAACGTTTCACTTCTTAGGTTTCATGATTGTATCAAGATTATGCAAAATGTTAACATTGGGGCAAAGCTAGGTGAAGAATATATGAGAATTCTCTGCACTATTTATGTAACTCTTCTGCTATTTTAAAAGTATCTTAAAATAAAAAGAGCTTTAAAAATAGTACCACTCATGCTGGTAGAAAATATATGAAAATGTTGAGAGATAAATTTCCCAATGTGTCCCGCAGAAAGGGACACATTGATTCGAAGGCTTATCTAGCAATGTGACGTAGCAAAAGCAATCACAAACGTAGCACCAGAGTGGAACAGAAGAGAAAAAGCACGAGGCTTTCCACTATTCAGTTTTGAGACCTACCCTAAAACTGCAGTAATTAAAGCAATGTGGCGTCCATGCAGGCGAGTAAAGGGTCAGAACAGACCCGGACACAAGTGCCAGTGATACGGTCATCAACATTCGAAGAAGGGTCCCCGCCGAACTACTGAAGAAAGGGGTCTTTAACACAAGAAACAACCTTGAAATATTTAGATGCTGTACCTATATGTAAAAATAAAACCCACATCTTTATATATTTAAATTATGCTAAGCATACACACCTTTAAAAATAAAAAATGTAGATGTTAAATAATTATTCTCAAAATTATAAAACATTAATTCTGGTCCTATTCTAAGTATATGTATAGTATGTAATATATAATAAAACTATTAACAAAATTTTGTGTAAAATTTGTAGAAAAATATAAGCTTCAACCCCTATCTTTAATATTACAGAAAAATTAATTTATAATGAAACACAGACCCAAATATAGAAGTCCAAACTGCAAGAGTTCTAGAGAATATATTTGTGACATTGGTATATACAAAGGTTTCTTAACAGAATTCAAAACCATCAAAGTAAAAATTGATAAAAATTGCCGTCATCAAAGTGAACAATGCCTGCCTTCTAAAAGCCCTGCCACGAAAATGAAGAGATAAGTTACAGTCAGGCAAAAAGCATTTGCCATTCAGACATTTGGTAAAGACTCATATCCAGAGCATAATAAAATTCTTAACAAAGCCATAACAAAAGGACTCCCGGAGCCGGGCCAGGCGTGCACCTGCGGTCCTAGGTTGGCGGAGGCGGCGAAATCATGCAGATGAGCCTGGGCGACACAGGGAGACCCTAGCTCAGAGGAGGCCGACGGCCGCTGAGCAGGAAGGCGGTGGGCGCAACCACGAGCCAGCTGGAGAGCGGGTAAGAGCAGGCGCTGCACAGCTGAGGATGTGCGCGGGGAGAAGAGTCCGTATGCGCCTGGCGTGGGGGCCCTTTCCGGGTCCCCTGTCCTCAGTCTTCCATCTCAGCCCCCCTGCGACGGGGCTTCCTGGGCCCAGTCCTGCTCAACCTCACCCGCCCTGCTCTCCTGATTCCCCACTCGTGAGCTCCCTGGTGCCCCCCGGGCTCTGTGTATTTGTCACACGCAAGGTCGGACTGTTCTGGCCTGGGAGAATGTGCGAGGCTCTACTTGGCTTCTGCGTGATGCACCCTAAGCGTCAGCGCTGGAGCTACGTACATGTTTCTTTTATAAATGAACTGAGTTTATACATTTACGATAAAGTTGATGCTTTACTTTGGTTTTAGGCATTCTGCCATTTTACTGTGATATGCTGAGGCATGGATTTGTTTTTGTTTATTCAGCTATAGATTCACTGAGTTTCTCAAATCTATGGATTCACATTTACTATTAAATTCTGCAAAAATACCAGCCATTACTGTTTCAGAAATCCACCCCAACCCTGCTTTTTCTATTGTCTAGGCATCAGAGATCCACGAGAGTCTAGCAATTTATTCTGTGTGACTCTGGGTAATCTCTTCCACCCTACCTTGCATTTTATGAGTTCTGTGTTCACTGTGGTCGAATCTTCTGTTTTACCAAATAGTGAGGTTTTATTGCTGGATGAGATTTTCGTAGTCTGTTCTGTTTGGTTCTTGCTTAGATTTATTTAGTCGTTTCTGATAGTGCTTTGCTGACCCCGTAGTTTGGGCTGTCACTTTCATTTCTCCACACACTACAGAATGTCAGCGGATGGACACTCTCTACTCAGCAATTCCATTATTTCTAGACTGCTGGGCGGTCTAGTTTGGGATTGCAACTTCCAGTTTGGAGGGGTGACGCATGCGGAAATCCTGGGAAGCCAGGTTGGGGGATTGTTTTTATCAGTTGAACCCCACTTTTCTGAGATACCTTTAATCCTAATTTTACAATGTGGGGTTTCCTGGACCACCAAGGTGGCTGCCCATCAGGACACGGAGTGCAGGAGGACAGGTTTGCTTCTTATCTTCATTTGCCAGCTGGATGCGTCAGCAGGGCGTGAGCTCTGTCAGGGTAATGAAGGATCCTTCCCAGTGGCCTTTTTTGTACCCTCTCCACTTCTCAGAAACGTTGCCAGGATTCTGAGCAGCTCTGCAGGCTCAAGTCTCCCATGAGGCCCAGCCAGGCTGCGCGACCCACAACACAGCTGTGTGGCTTTACCCTGGGTCCCTATTGCCTCAGGAGAGGACACAGTCTTGAGTGTGGCACCAGCTGAGAACTGCCCATAACCTCCTTTGGGTTCCTTTATCAGATCCCACCCAAGCTTGAGTCTACCACAGAGGGGAGAAAATATGCCCATGTGCAGCTGGGAGGAGCAGGGGTGTGGCAAGTGGATTGGTTCTGGCTTCCCAGTGGGGAGCTGGAGACACCAAAGCCAAGCTTAGGGTAAGGACTCCTTTTCTACCCCACCTCACTCACCCTTCTGCACATGCACAAGGCCCCTGTTTTGACCCAGATGGCTGCTGGAGTCCACAGGGACCTGCCGAAGCCCGAGGTCATTTCAGGTCACACGAGTCTGTCACTTTCAGCTGTCCCTCCTGTTGGCCCTGGGTAGCTTGTTGAGTTTCTTACACACCGGAATAGGCCACCATTGTGTTTTATGTAGCACTCCAGGCCTGCAGGGCTGGAAGGTGAGTGTTAACCTGGCTGGGTCTTCATAGGGGAGGAGACGGTGAAAAGTTCTGCAAGTTCCCCACACGAGGCGCCCTGTATGTCCTGGATCCTTGGTCCTCAGTTGGCCTGGTGGCCTCCAAGCCTTCCTGGGCAGGGCAGAGCTCCTGTCCATAGGGTTGGCAGTGCTGGGAGGTGACCTTTGATCTCACTGCAACAGGCCAGTGGGACAGTGTGGCAGCCCGCAGTGTGCAAAGGGCGGGGGCGTGAAAAGGTAAAGCTGTGGTTCAGGTGCTGGCTCAACATTTGCTGAACAAATGGAAGCGTAAATGGCTGAGACGAATGGAAGGAGAGGGTGAAAAACGCTGCGGGTGATGGCTTGGGTTTGACCTGCCGTTTTCCTACCTGCTCTTGCCTAATTTCCCCAGCTAAATAAACTGGGAGGAATTTGTGAGAACGCCAGGAAATGAGTCTCTCTTCCAGTCTTAGCAGCAATTGCAGTTACCTAAAATTACAAGCCTGTCTGATCTCATTAGCAAAATAATCCTCAGAGAGAGCCCAAGGTGGAAGCAGAGCTCAGACAGGAGGAGGAGGGCTTTGTCCGGACGCGGCCCCCTGCGGACACCTCTGGCACTTACAGGCCCGCTGGGCCGCTGCCCTGCTGAGCGAGCAGTCAGAGGGGGTCCAAGCAGAGCCTGGACCTTGCTCAAACCCTTTTGCTTCATAAACACCCTGCCTTTCGTGGATGACAATGGGGGAGCTGAGCCAGAGGCCTGGGGGAGGGGAGGACAGCCCACGGGGTACCACTGAGCAGATGAGGACACTGCTTGCCCTGTGCAGGAGACAGCACCGTAGAGCTCTCAGGACAGTGTGCAGAGCCCTGGGCTCTTCCAAGGTCCTTGGAGTTCCAGGTAATGAGACAGCTGAATAGAGTTAAGCTTGCAGGATAAAATCAAGACATCTTATTTGCAGAATCAAGCCAAAGCTCTCTTGAGAATGCTTGGAAGACAGAAACACTGTTGCCTGCTCCAATGGTTTCGCAAGAGTAGCTCTTCTTTATTGATCCCATCCTGAGGCCAGGCTGGAATGAATGCCCTGACTCCCATTAGTTTGAGCAATCCTCGTAAAAGCCTTGCAAAGCAGGTATTATTATCCTTGTTTTTCAGACAAGAGATGGGAGACATCAAGTAAGTTGCCCCAGGTCACTAGCTAAAGTGTGGCTGGGGAACTGCTGGTCCTTGAGGCAGGCGGGCAGGGTGCAGGAGTGTCTGCTTCCATGATGTACTTTGAGAGGTTCCAGAACAGTCCATCCAGCTTTGCCTAAAGCAGAAAAAGAAACCGGAGTATTTAAAAGTTTAATAAAAATGCTTTTTTAATGTGAGTAGTGTGTCCGTGGGAAGGGCTGAGAGAGTCACGGCGGGGCCCTGAGGGATTCTAGCAGGCGGCCAGCAAGGTGCATGGCAGGTGGGCGGCCGAGGAGCGCCCACCGCGGGCTCTGGATGGTTCCGGGACGTCTGGCCCAAACAGTCGTGGGACAGGCGCGACCCAGGTGCTCATGCTTTTCCGCAGCCTTGGGTGGTCATGTGGAGTCAGGGCTGTGGCTTCTCCGGACTGCGGGGATGGGGCCGGGGCGACATGTGAAGCACGTGGGCGAAGCACGTGGGCGAGGCCGGGAAAGGCTGCTGGGTGGAGCAGAGGCAGTGATTTCCTGCCCTGGTCACAGGCTCTGCGTAGAGGAAATAGCGGGCGAGGGACCAGGGTGGGTTTGTTTGCTAGGACAGGGTGCTGGGGCGGGGGTGGGAGCCTTAGGGGCTCTGTCCTCTGCTCATGCAGTCATATTGGTTGTTTGTTTGGACAAACATTTTGTTTTGAAATAATTTGAGATTTACAGAAAAGTTGTGAAGATGGAACAGAGAGCTCCTGGGTGCCTCCGAGCCTGGGGTCTCCTGGTTGAACCTTCCTGCATTACTATGCGACTTTTGCCACTGCTGAGACACGGGAACCGCCATGGTGCTATTTGGAATTTATCCCATGAGTGACCTCCGTTCCAGGGTCCCAGCCAGGGTGCCACACTGCATTCAGCAGTCACATCCCCCCAGATCTCTCTGTGTCACATGGTTTTTTTGACACCAGGCGAAGGAAGCTCTGGCTACAGAACTCACAGCCAGAGCACTTCAGGCTCGCTGGGCTGGGGTGGGCAAGGATGGCTTTGGAACTGCTTTGAAAAACTCGTGTGTGTGTGTGTGTGTGTGTGTGTGTGTGTGTGTGTGTGTAGAGTTCTGATTGAAAAACCAGTTTGAATAATAACATTCAACACTGTATTTTGATGGGATAATTGTTTTATTTTTATAAAGATTCTTAATTATCTCCAGCAAGTGCATTTAGCTCAGTCAGTAATTGAATTAAGGAAAATGTCTTTCCAAGCGCTGAGTCCCTGAGACAATAAGAAAGAAAGAGTAACTTTAGAGTACTTCCCTCCATGACCCGGACAAACTCTTCATTACCCAAAGCGGAGCAGTTCTGTGCAGGCCACAGTTGGCTCCAATGGAGCAGGCGCTCGGTGGACGCCACAGGCAACCCACCAGGTGATGAAGGACACTCCCGAGCTTTCGGCTCCTTCGCCATCCGGCCCTGAATGTGTCCTGGTTCTGGGCCTGCTGCGCTGGTGGGGGACTCTTTCTGCTCTGTCTCTTGCACATTTGCAATCCTGGATGATGGGTTGGGAGCTGTATTAGGGTACCTGGTCTGCTTCACTACTACCCAGCATAAGAGACACTCACTCCTCTCCCAAGCCAAGAGAACCCTATCCCTGAAAGGTGCGGGCACGGCTCTGTCAGCACCCTCCGCAACTGACTGCTGGGGTGGACCTGTGTCCCAGCATACTGCAGCAGCCTTGGTGACAGTGTTCAAGTGCCCAGGACACTAAAGGGGAGGGTCCAGGCTGCCAGCCCCACAGCCCCAAAGAGCCCCAGGCATTGGTGGCTGCAGGCCCTGGCTTGTTAGGCTACTCGGGGTGAGCTGGGGTGAAAAGAGGAACCTAGACAGATAGGACTGAACTTTGAAGAAAAATCAATATTCACCAGGCGTTTATGGTATCATAAACGTCTCGGGCTCTCTCGTGGCCCGCAGTGAACTCTGCTGATTAGAGAACCACCTCTCCCTTCTCCCTGTGGGGCTATTTGGGGTCACACAGGAACAAGAGCAGCCTCAGGCAGGCTGGCTTCTTCCAGAGAGCCCTCCGGGGACCCATACCACTGAAGTGGAAGTACAGGAACTCAAGGAGCTGCCACCCAGGGCTGGCTTTGCCTGACACTGGACAGGCTTGGGGCATGCTGCGGATCCTGGCCAGGTTACTGCACATGCGGAGTGCGTGCCCAGCCTGTCTTGCGGGTCACTGCCAAGCAGGGGAACCGAGTGCTCACAGGCCGGGAAGTGCTCTCCGTGTCAGCCACCAGCACAGCCATGATGTGGCCTTGCAGGGGGTGCTGTGAAGGGACACCTAGTCAGACGTCAATGTGCTGGGCTCAGTGGTACCTGTGGTGGCCTGGTGGCCTTGGGCAGCTTCCCTGTAGACCCTGTGATCCCTTCTCCACCTTATCCTGCCTGCCCAGGCCAGCTCCCACATGTCCCTACAACTGTGACCCCCAACCGTCACCAGTTGTTCTGTCCTCTTTCATTTCTTGGACATTCAGACAGAAATGCTGAGCTCACACACCTGCTGTCCAGCTGGAGGTCACCCTGGGCCGCACAGAGTGGGTGACCCAGGACGAGCCTGCAGGCCCGAGCAGCCTGGAGGCAGAGCTGCGCTGCTGAGGTTCAGCCCCTGCATGATCTTCTTGGCCCTCAGCAAGCAAGTGCCTGGTGCCTGTTGTTTCTTCAGCTTCTTCTCTACTAACCAAGGCCTGGGGACCTGGGAGGTGGCCCGGGGCCCAGGTGTACACACCTATGGCGACCCTTTGTGGCTGTGGGCGCTGCAGCCCCAGCCCCGACGGCCTCCAGGGAACCAGCCAGTAGGGTGGGCAGAGGGGTTTGGAGCCAACAGCAGGGCAGCAGGAAGCAGCTCCCGGACCGGCGCCTCCTTACCTGGTTTTATGGGATTCCACATCCTTTCGGAATCTAGGATTACAAAACAGCCACTGAGCAATCAAGCTGTCCCCCATTAACATTGAGACTTTTATGTATTTACAATCCAGCTTAAATTTTTTACCCAGAGACGTTTTCAAAATGTAACATGTGTTAGTTACCGTGTGAATTGCAAAATCAAGGAAATATCTCCAAAGCACTGGCCTTGACAGTGTAAACTGGCAAGGCCTGGGGAGGAATAAAAATATTGCGTCTCATCACGACCATCTCCGAGCATAGGGGAGGTAGAGCCCAGCCTGAGCCCATAGGTGGCTGGAGTGCAGCGGGGTGGGGGCTGTGGGGTGCCGTCCACCACTCCCTAAACTGGCTTCATCCTCTCTCCCTGGAGGAGTTGAGGTCAACTTAGCCAGGGCTACCGGGGAGAGAGTCCAGGACATCAGAACCACATGTGGAGTTCTGGGTTGTCCCTCGCTTGGGGGGAGGTCAGGAGTGTCTTCCAGAGCCCGCTGTGCCTAGAGAGGCAAGGGACCTGCCTGAGGTGGCTACAGGGACATGAGGTCCTGGCCAGCTCCAAGGGCTGTTCTACTCTGTCAGGCTGCTGGACTGTCCCCTCTGCGGCCGTAAGGCCAGCTTCGTATCTGCATGCTGCAAGCCCATGTCCCCCACTGAGCCGCAAATCCACGGGTGGCTGGACAAACATGTAGTTTCTGGATGTGTCATGAAAGTCAGGTCTGCACACTCTGTCTGGCTTCCTGGGTTTGTTTTTCTTGCTCCTCAAGTGTTCCAGTCTTGTTTGCCTTGCAGCAGATGCATGGAAGCAGGGTGCTCGGTCCCAGGATCTGCGGGGCCCCAAGCCTCTGTCCTTTGCAGGAGCCCTGGCACCATGGCTGGCACATATGCTTTCATTCCTCTGGGCTCAGCACCTGCCTCCCTGCATGGTTTCTGCAGGACCCCTGCCCTGCCTCCCCTGAGGATACCCGAGAGCAGGCACCTGCCCTGCCTGGTGTGTCTCTGCCTGCCAGGCACCTGTGCGGCAGCCTCTCATTCCCACCACACCGGGGAAAGGGCTGTGGTCACGACCATTCTACAGACCGGGAAACAGCCCTGGCAGTGGCTCCCTCCCCAGGATCACCGGGGCGGTGCAAGACCGAGCTCGGGCGGAAAGTGACTGCTGCTTCAGCTGAGTATTTGTCCTCTGGGTGCCTGGCATGTGCTACTTCTCAGGCTGTGTCCCTGGAGCGTCCCTGAGCTGCCCCTGGCTCACAGCATGTGTCCCTGGCCCTAGCTGGGCCTCGCTCTTGGTTTGAATGACGCACCACCTCCCTGCCCCTCTCCTGTTCTGTGTGCGGCTGTGTCCCTGGTGATCTAGGCAGCCATGTGGAGGATAATTTGCCCAGGGCTGGCAGCCCCAACCTGGCCCGAGGCACCACACAGCTGGTTCTCCATCCAGCTCCTTGAATGAATAATTCGCTATTAATCCCTGAGGCACAGGGGGTAGTTCCCCCACCCGCGCCCAGGTCCCTGCCCAGCCAGCATTTCAAATGATATTGTTTCATATTAAATAATCTTAAATTCCATGGACCCTGGTTTCACAATCAAATAATTCGATCTTGTTTACAAATGGAAGTTTTACTTTTTGATGGTTTCTAGCTTTGCTCAGCTGGATGGTCAGCAAAAGTGTGTCCTCCTGTGCCCTCCAGCCCATCTCGGTTGCCTTCCTTGCGACACTGTGGAGTCCCAGAACTGTCTGGGGTGGGAGCCAGTGAGCTGCGTAGGCACCCCTGGCTCCTCTGTCTCCCCCACCCCTGCCTTGCTGGCCCTCTGGCTATAGCCACAAGAAAACCCCCACGAATAACAGAGCGGGAGGACACTTACTGCCATCGTTCCAGCAGCCATTGCTACAGATTTGGAGACTGAGGCACGAGACCCACTTCCCATCTGAGCTTTGGAGCCAGCAGCGGGGGCTTGGGTCCCCACGGCCAGCGGTCCACACACCTTCCTGACGTCCCCCCGTCCCGCACTGTGCCACACGCTGCCCTGAGTGAGGCCACAGGCTGAGGTTGTGGCTGGGAGGCTACACTGAGGGGCCCACGGGGACCACAGGCCGAGCCCAGGGAGATTTTTGGCACCTGTGGTAGCCAGGCTCGGCAATCCACTTTGCTCCCTGGAGAAGAGGATCAGGATATTTTAGCCGATGGGAATATCATAACCAGTGCACTAACTGCCTGTCGCTCTGTGGAGGCGGAGTTAGCAGAAGTCCTCAGAGACGCCGAACTGGCAGTGTGTGCACAGAGAGACGCATGAAGGGAAGCTGGGGACATGTCCCCAGACATTTGTCTAGCACAATGGGGGCTCCAGAGGGCTGAAGTGCCCTTCTGAGGAGAGGAGAACCTCGGTTCTTCGCTTTCTCTCTGCTCTCTGCCACAGACAGGCACGGAGAAGGCGGCTGGGTGAGCTGGGAAGTGGGCGTCACCAGAACTGATTTGCCAGCATCTGGGTCCTGGGCTCCCAGCTTGCTTGGTGCAGGCCTTGGTAACAGAGCAGATGGAGCCAGATGAGTCCCAAGAGGTCCAGTCTGCAGGTGGAAATCGCTCAGCGCCACTCAGCACCATCAGCTAGGGCCTCCTCTCGCTCAAGTGCTCAGTGTATCCCCTCCAGAGCTAAGCTCATGGGAGACACCCAGGGTGACATCTGAGCACATTCCCTGCCCCTGGGGCCCTGTGGAGCTGACACACAGACCTGACTGGCAGAGAGTGTGTGGGGGGTGCTGTCCTCCAGACCGTTCCCTAAGGACTGATTGAGGGTGGCAGATGGACGGCACTGCTCTGTGGCCACTTGGATGGGTGACCTGGGTTGGCCCCTCCCCACCGAGCTTGGCTCAGAGCAGTGGCCCGCTGTTTCCATGAGTCAGCTGGCTCTCTGAGGGCCGCCTTGAACCCACCAGGGGGTCACTCAGATGGCTCTGGCTCTGCAGGCCACCCCAGCACTGTGTCTGAGCCAGGCCCCAGATGCTGCCACTCACTGGCCATGTCCCAGGCAGCCTCTGGGCCCAGAAATGGGCATTTCTCTGTAGAATGTTCCAGAGCTCATGCAGGGCGGGGCTGGGAGATGTGTTCGCAGCTCACTCTCCCAGGCACCTGCTGTCTCCGCCCTCTGTCTCTACCCACTGTGGACTTAATGACCCCTGCCAGGCTCCATGGAGTGGGAGAGACTTGGAAGACCCTAGGAGGTATCGTCCTGTCCATTTTGTGGAGGAGGAACTCAGTCCCCAGGGAGGTGAGGGCATGCCCAGTGACCTAGGAGGTCGGTGGAGCTGCATAGTCCTGGACCTGTGCCTCAGGTCCCTCTGCAGCATGTGGCATGGGCTGGGAGGAGCTTTTCACTTTTGTATTTTAGCTTTCTGTGCCTCCTGCGTTGTCCTCCCAAATGCACCTATGACTGTTTTAGAAAAGATCAGCAAAAGTCCTCTGGACAGGGAGGGGTAATGGGCCTTTCTGGTCCTTACTATGCTTTTTTTTTTTAATAGTAAAATAAAAGCACAGTGGTGTGACTAAAAAAGAAACCCTAAAAGAAAAAGTGCTGAGTGTCTGAGAGGTTGGTTGGTGAAAAGTGTCCCCAGTCTGGGCGGTGGCCTGGGAACCCAGTTGCACTTCCTGTGATGCAGAAACTGAATGCCTCAGCCAGAAGAGATGTGAGCAACGTCTGGTCCCACTCTTCCATTCAGAGGTGGGAAGAGCCAGGCTGAGGCAGGGCCTGCTCTTGCTGCAGGTGCTGCCCGGGGCCCAGCTAGCGTCGGGACCGGCGCCCTGACTCCTCAGCCATCTGCAACTGTAATCTGGACAAGACAAGAGCTGACCGTTTTTTTCCTGCACCATGGTGCAAGATTACCAAGACCAAAAATGCTCAAGGAACTATATTTAGTCTAGGATAAAATTCAAGGACCGCCTGGCAACAGGCTTGTCCCCTGGGAGGGCCTGGCACCCAAACCATGTCATTTGTCTCCTCCCTTCTCTCAACCCAGTCCCTTCTTGAGTACAAATCCACCCCACGCCTGCTGGTGATGTTGCCATGGGTGATGGCAGGTATGCTGACAGCCTGGTGTAGAAAGGCCAGGTCAGGCTTCAACAAGGGCCCAGTTTTCCATGGGAGACAGTAGAACCTGGGGGCAGCTGGCATCCAGCTCTGCTCCTGAGCAGCTCCATGACTTACCGAAACTGCCCTTCCCCACTTCCTGCTGGGCCTCAGTTTCTTTACCTGGCAAGTGGTTATGGCCTCAGGCAGCCCAGACTGAAGCCCCTGGGGAGACGGCAGAGCTACCTGCTAACACCTGCTCTTATTTCAGGTCGAAGCAAGTGGGGATCCCAGAAGCATTCAGGGATGCTGGTCTGGTCTCCATGGAGACCAGCTGCCACCCCTCTCCTGTGAGTTTTCTGATGGCCTCTGTGGAGAGTTGGGTTGCTAGCCCTGGGCCACCTAACAGCCACTGGTCCTGCCTTAGACACCCCAGCATGCTGGAAATGCAAGGCCATGAAGGGGAAGCTTGGGATCTGGGGCTACTCTCTCCTCATCAGGGGGCTCCTTCTTTCTTCATGTTTGTCCACTTGTGAAAAGGGAGTCTTGGTTCTACTCCAGGTCCCTGCAAGGCTGCTCCTGCTGTCCCTGACATCAGCCTTCCAGCTGTTATCTGATGCAGGAAACCTTGGGCGTGCACAGAGGCCTTGGTGCCCTGCTGTGGAGTAGCCATGAGCCCTGCAGGAGTACCCTCAGCTAGGCCTACTTCTCTCCCCAGCTCTGGAGCAGTCACGGGCCCCTGGGGGCTTCCCCACACCCCACTGTGGCCAGGGCTCTGGGTGCAGACCATGTATGGCCTTCTCCATGATCTTGGGTGCCCAGCTAGGTCCCCAGATTGGAGCCTGGCAGGGACAGTAGCATAGTTGGTCAGAGCAGGGCCATTACCCTGACATCTTCCTACTGCCACTTCTGTGGGGGGCTAGCGACAGTAATCCAACCCAGCGGTGAGCTGTCCATGCAGCTCACCAAGCCCCATGGTGCATTCCGGGAGGGAACACTGGAGACGGGTCATGCAAAGGACCTGGGTGAAAATGGGTTTGGGGGACAGCGATGTGCAGGAGTCTGGTGCAAATTATAGACACTGGAGGCAACAAGATGGACTGCAGCTCCCCTGGGATCTGTCTCTCTTCCCTCCTCCTCTGCAGCTTCTCCCTCAGGCCTGCAGTTTCTCCTGGTACCTGATACCAGAGGCCATATGTCCCCACAGCCTGACTCACCAGGGATCCCCAGCTGGCCCTCTGGGGCACGGCTTGCTCAGCAGCGCGGTGCTAGTCATCAGGGGTGCAGGCCAGCTGCACGCCGGGCAGGCCTTGCTGCAAGGCATGCATGGTTTTGTGGTGTCTGCTGCAGAGAGGACTGGTGTCTGGGTCCCAGGGCCTGGGGGACCTCACACTGACTGTCACACCACCTAGAGGTGTCTGGAAAGGAGGCCTGGGGTCCTGGGTGTCCAGCCATGGGCACAGCTATATCCTCTGGGAGCAGCTGTCTCCCTGGAACAACAGGTGTGAGCCTGGGAGGGGGTTCTCAGGGGCTGGGGTCCTCTGCCTGTGCCCAGAGGCAGTGTCCCTGGCTGCTGGGGCTTCTGTCACTCAGCCAGGGTCCTGAGATCCCACGGGGATCTCAGAGAGTGTCAGAGAGTGTCCAGGGCCATGAGAGGCAGCACTGGGAGGGCAGCTCTTGCTGCTCTTTCATCCCCTACAAGGACCAGGCTGCAGCAACTGCAAGTAGGAGGGTAGCTTGAGGGTGGTGAAATGCTGCCAGGGAAACCAGGGAGAGGGGAGAGCTGGGGAGCAGAAGGGCACCTTAAAAGAGCCATGCAGATGGGAGTGTCAGAGCCTGAGGGCCCTGAGCCCTGGTGTCTGAGGAACCTTCCCAACAGTAGGAATGTGCTGTGGCTCTGAGGGCCCGGGCAGGCTGACAGGGGCCCAGGGAGGCCTGCAGTGCCCTTGAACCTTGGTGGAAGAAGAGGGTGGGTGGCACTGCAGGGCCAGAGGGACCCTGCCATTCCTGTATACTCTCCTGCCTGATGTGCCCTGTGCCCACGGGCCTGGGTCATGGCCTCTGCACGTGCAGGTACCAGGCATTCACCAGAGCTCACTGCTGCTCGATGTTCTGCAGTACCTCGCCTGGGCTCCAGAGCTCATGCTAGCTGCCACCCCACGCATTGCTGGGGAGGAACCTTCGCAGATGACTTCTACCGCACTCTCCATTTCTAAAACTTCTGTCCTGACCCCAAGGCCACTTAGCAATGTGTTTCCTCACCCTTCTGGCTGGGTATGAGAATGTGGAGGTGTGAAAGACTGAGAGAATGAGCCAAGCCGAGTGCATCCAGCTTCGGGCGCGCGGTTACGGGGTCACAGCTGTGTGCGTGTGCGTGTGTGCACGTGTGTGTGCATGGGTGTTGGGGCTCACTCTAGGTCCATGTGTGACTCAAGCCAACAGCTTCATGGTGGAGGCAGGAGCACTAGTGCGGGCCTTTGTGGCGCCATGGTCTGTCGTGAGCAGGGCTATTACAAACTGCAGGAAGGAAAATGAGTTGTCCAGGGCAGGGGAAGGGATGGGGAGTGGCGGGGAACTAATCTCCAGGTGACCCACCTCAAGGTCAGGAGGGTCCTCTGTGCCCCATCAGGACCCCAAGTACAAGTCTTCCAAAGCCAGGTTATAGCTGGGTGCGATGGCACATTCCTGTAACCCCAGCACTGCCGGAGGCTGAGGCAGGTGGATAGAAACTTTGAGTCTATCTTGTTGCAAGTGAGACTAGGTAAGAACCTTTCTCCAGATTTTAAAAGGGCTGGTGAGATAGCTCAGTGGTCTGAAGCAGCTGCTTAGGCAAAGCTCAGGGACGATAGTTTAATCCCCCAGCACCATAAGCCATGCCAGCCCTGCCCCCCGGGTGGGCTGAGGTGGCCAAAAAGAAAAGGATGGGAATGTAGTTCAGTGTGAAGGCCCTGGGTTCAATCTCTGGAATCACAAGTAAAAGAAAGGGCCTGGAGCTGGGACCCAGGCCCACCTGTCCTCTGCCAAGCCCTGATGTCTGAGCTGGGGAGGGGCTCTGGTGTGTAGCCAGCAGAGAGGTGAGGAGGATGTTTTCCATATTTTGTGGTACAGGGGATTGGCCACAGGGGTGCTCCGTCACTGAGCTACATCCACAGCCCTTTTTACTTACTTGAAGAGAAGCTCTCATTGTTACCCAGGTTAGTACTGAATTTGAGCTCCTCTGGCCTCTACCTGCTGAGTAAAGAGATGATTTCAGTAGTGTGGCCAACCAGTTAGTCCGGCTATATCTGGTGTAGAATTTCTCTGTGACCGCACGAGCTGGGAATTATGATCTTTATTCTAAGAGGAAGGATCTGTAACCCAGGCTCCCAGAAGGGAGGTGACCTCCCCGTTGTCACCGTTGTGAGATGTAGTAGCCAGAATCCCAGCAGGAAGGCCTGGGTCTGGGGCAGAAGAGGGAAAGGTGCAGTGGATGGCAGTGGGGTCCCCTCGGCTGGGTCCCCCACTGCCTCACACACACCTCAGCTCTGCCAAGAGTGGACTTCAAGTTCCACTGGCCTGCCCTCCCCCCCATCCTCAAGCATCCCTGGGTGGCCTTTACCACACTGAGATGCACTGTGATCCAGTGTCTACTCCGCTGGTGCTAAGGGTGCATGCTGGGTCCCCAGAGGCTGGGGTTCGAGGCACAGGTGCTCTTTCCCTGGCTATGGCCAGCAGCTCCAAAAGCCACTGCTGTCTGCCTTGGTAGGGCCTCCTGGCCTTTGTCCTCTGAACAAAGAAGCAGGGGCTGGGCGCAGGCCATGCTGTGCCTGTTTGATGATGGCTCACTGAAGTTTCCCAAGGCCCTAAGACCAGGGCCGAGAGCTGTTTTCCCTTCTCCTGAGCCATAGCACGTGCTTCACCTACCAGTGAGGGGTGTCCCTTCTTCACCGAAGAAAGCCCTATCCTGACAGCTCTGCAAGCTCAACCTTCTCTGAGAACACCCCCAGCCCCATGTTCAGGCAGGAATGCAGGTGGAGGGCCAGGACTGATCTTGGGGGTAAGGCTGATCAGTGCTGGAGGGGGACTTTGCTAGGGAAGGGATCTGAACCCCCCAGGAAAGGGAGGAAGGTGGTGGGCTGACCCGATTTGTGCTCTGCAGGGGTAACCTGGCTGGAGCTCAGGGCTCCTGTTCGTCTGCCTTGCTCTAAGTGGAGCTGCCATTGCCTCAGAGGCAGTGATGTGGGGAGAGCCAGGCCTGGGTGTGGTCAGTGCAGCCTCAGGCTGGTCTTCTGGCCTTGGACACAGGCACATGGACGCTCACGTCTTTCCTTCCGTGCTACCCAAGCGTTCTCTTGGCGCCCGGGTAGTTCTAGACAATGCATACCCTTTAGTGGTAACAAAGAATCTCGGCAAGCGGCATCCTCCAGGAGCCGGCTCCTCCCGACTGGCTGCTTTGCCAGCTTGCCATACTGGTCAGCCCGGGTACACTCACAGAGGAACACGGAAAACCCAAACAAAGGCAGTCACATGCATGTCAAGCCAAAGGCCCACTCACAGTCAGGCCCAAGGTTGGACGTCCTACTGCCTGGCCTTTGAGGGATGTGCACAGATATGCCGTGTCCCAGGCTCTCCTCAGACCTGTGGAGCTGTGCTTCGACAAGTAGACTCAGGGACAACTCAGACGCCAAGTTGGGTCTCTACCTTGTCATGCTTTTTGTTTTAGTAAAAAATGAAAAAAAAAAAAAAAAAAGACCATTAACAGGGCTTCCGACAGTGCTGCTGAGTGAGGGCAGCTGGGGAGTTTGCAGAAGAGAGCCACCTATCCCAAAGGGGAGCAGCATTTCCAGATGCTAGGGACAGACAGAGGGGATTGATGGAGGCAGTGGCCGCCAGGCCAGCAGGGCCTCTGCCTCCCCGCTCTTCCTCCCCCTCCTTGGCTCCCTGCTTCCTTTTACCTCAGGCTCAAACCCACACCCACAGCAGGGGCTGGTGCAGCCACCCCGGAGCCTAGTGGGCACTGGGGCCTGGCTGCCCACACCCTCCAGGAGCAGCCTCGCTTCCTTCCTCCCTAAGGCAGGGAAGTGCTTGCGCCTCAGCTCTCTGCCCTGAGGCCAGGAGTCCACAAAAACAGACCTTTCCCCTTCCTGATCGGTTTAAAGGTTGTTCCTAAAAAGCAGCAGTCAAAATATTTTTGATTTTTTGAGACTGGGAAAATTATTTGCTAAGAACACACAAATTATTTGCTTGACTTTATCCAGCTCACATAGTGGCACAAGCTTGCTGGAATCACGGAAAGAAAGCAAGGTGAGCACAAAGACAGATAATTTTCTCCTGGTCAGGACAAGGACTGCTGGTATCAAGACCGGGTGTTTTAGCAACCCGAAGGCCATCCAGCTCCTTATATGTTAGTCAATGCATTGTTTTATACCAAACAAAAACAGGCATTCTTTCAGTTTTATGAAAAAAAAGTCACTCTTTTTCTGCCCTTATAGAAGAGGATTTTAATATTACCTATGTTCAATAAATAGATCCAAAAAGCTGCAGTTGTTTACTTTTCTCTACAATTCTCTGAATAGTAGAAGGAAAGAAAATCAACTAGAACGTAGCACTTCCTGCCCACACTAAAATAGCCAGGTCTCTTTCCCCCATCTGGACAGAAATCATTAATTTCATGTGTTAATGTAATATGAAATTATTTTATTTTCACCTAATTTTTCTTCAACTGTTTCGAGGAAAAATAAAAAGAACGGGAAAGGAAAGCCATGGTTCACTAGCTTTCATTTTCTCTTCAGGTTTTTCTTTCTTTCTGGCTTTAGCTGTTGAAATTTTTCTTTTCTTTTTGTTGGTTAAAAAAAATGTACAAAATGTATATTTGAAATCTCAAAAATTATAGATTTTGAACACGACAAAAATCTTAGATTCACAATCCAATTTTACAAAAATATTATTTTTAAAAAAACACGCCTTTACTCTCCTTAAATTAAAATGTCACTTTCCTTCCATATTTTCTGATCTGTTCAAACTGACATTTGTTAGATGTGAAAATGCTCTACAGAGAATTTCAGAGAATATATGAAAAATGTAAACAACGTATATGTAAAATTTCCAAGGAAGTGAGATTCCTCCGTCCGCATTACATTTGAAGGCCCTGGGTGGATCCAAGGCCCCCTGGGGACACAGCGCGAGGTCCCCTTCTTCGCCATAGTCGGTGGCCCCCCGCTCTTAACCGGCAGCGGCCAGGGTCGCAAGCGCGGAGCTGTGAGAGCCAGAGCGGCGGAGGCTTGGGGACACGCTGCAGTCGGAGGAGCGCGGTCCCCGTCTCGGGGCCCCGCGCCACCTGCTTGGGTCCGGGCTGGGGACACAGGCTTCTGAGCCCGAGCACGGCCGGCCCCCTCAGGGCTCATTCCTGCGTCCAGTTCCATGCAGGTTTATTCGCTTCTCTCCCAGCCGCCTCACTGGCTCCTGTTTTGCATCTTGAGGGGCTCCGGGACCCCATGGGGTCCCGTGAACTCCAGAGCAATTACAGACTCCGCCAGGAGCGCGACAGGTGGCCTTCGGGGGTTGCCCAGGAGGGCTATTTTCCCAAGGTGCTGGGTGGCGGGGCAGGGGCTTGAGCGGCACCTCACTGCCCAGGCACCGGTCTGGCCTTCTTGTCGGGCGCACGGCCTCTGCTGGCGGCGCAGGGAGGGGGGCCACAGGCCTGGGGCGCTGGGCAGGAGCCCACGGGAGCCTCCGAAGCGGGCGAGGAGGATGGCGGCGCTGCTCTCAGGCCCGCGCCTCGGGAGGTCACTTTGCGGAGCCCTCCCGGGCGCGCAGGGACCACCCGCGCAGCCACCGACGTGGGAACCCGGCGTTCCCGGGCCGGGGGTGGGGGGTGGGGACGAGGCCTCAGGGTCGCAGTTTTGCTTGGCCACAGCAGACCACCCCTGTCCTAGGTGAGACCCCAACTCTGCCTGCCCTGAGCCCCGCAGACGTCCTGGCCCGGCGTCCCAGGCTCGCCCACGCTGTGCCGGCCAGCACGCGGAGGGCTCCGTGTGTCCAGGGCGCCAATCCAAAGGGCAGCAAACGGAACTGTGCGAAAAGATCCCCAAGTCCGGCCGGGCCCGAAGCCCACCGGCTCACACAAAGCCCCAGGAGCCGGCCCGGGGGGGGGGGGGCGTCCTGGGTTGGCACCAGCGCGACCCTCTGACCAAGGCCTGGCGTGACCCGGGGAGGGGGCAGGGGTCCTGGCCTCTTCCCACTGCTGCTCGGGAGACTCGTTTAACTGGCCTTTAATCACATTAGCAGCGCGCCCCAATTAAGGCCAGGAAGGGGGAGGCGGGAGGAGCCCGCCGGCCGGTCACTCGAGGATAAAGATCCTTTCATGCCCTCGGCCTGGCGTTGCCGTCTGCACCCCGAGAGGTGCCGCTGCTGTCGGGGTGCAGGGTGGGCTCCTTAGGGGGACGCCGCAGCCTCACGAGCGCGCGGACGGAGGCCCCGGGCCGCGTGCGCCCCGTCGAGGCTGCGGCGCGCAGCTTACCTGCTCGGGCGGCCGGGTCGGGCGAGGATGGGTCGGCCCTGTGGCCTGGATGCCACTCGCGGAGGCGCCGGGACCCCCGCCCCACAGCGACAGCTGCAGCCGCCCTCCGCTCGCTCGGGGCCGTTTGTCCGCACACAAAAGAGAACACGCATATTTTCCCCCCGGCCCAGACTTAGCACCCGCCCCATCTCCCCTCCCCCAAGTTACCCCCACCTCGCCCGCTGCGCTGAGAACCTCGCCTTCTCCCCGCACCCACTTTGTCTCGCTTTTCTGTACTGTTTAATTCCATAGCTGTATTCGAGGATGTCAGTATAGCTTAGAAAGTTTCATAGAAAGTCAGAAAGCAATTAGGGAGGCCCTTTTATTGAAGTCTCATTGGTGCCGAGGAATCTTTTTTAAAGGAGAGCGAGTCTGAGGACCTAACACAATCCCATTAAGCCTCCCAAACTCCTGCAGTCTTCAATAGGGGTCCTCAGTACTTGACAGACCTTTGCCAGCTCACAGGGCGCCGCAGGGATTCAATCCCCACTTCTGCAGGGCGCTAACAACGGAGCGGCCTTGAACCCTGGTCCCTGGCCTTTTCCCCAAAATTTCCATGGGTAAAACGGTCCACGAAGCCCCAGTGAAAGTTACTACGTTCTGTGGTCTCTCATAGGTGCTTATGAAAACTTCACACACTTTCATATGGCATCACCGTCCTGGTTGTTCATTTGAATTTTTAAAAAATTCCCAGCCAGTTTCTAGAAATGTGAACTCAAAAAAAAAAAAAAAAAAGAAATTTTTTTTAAAATAAACTTTTAGCTCTCTCAGCTTTAAAAATTGATCAGCTAACATTTGGGAAACGGGTCAAAGAAATTGCTCTTTGCTGGGAAAGGATCACGTATGACCAAAGTTTCAGCTTAATTGAGTTTTAGTGCCAAATTATAACTCACTGAATAACTAGATTTGGGCGAAGTGGTGGGGGGGAGGCCACAAAGGAGGGCAGCCGATTCTAATGGTAATCCAGCCATCCTGACCGGGGTGTGTGGCCGCCCTATAACAAGAGCTGCAGCCACCACCAGCAGCCTAATTCCAAAGAGGTGAGGTTATGTGGGAAGCTGGGGGGTCGCCCCTGCTGGATTGGTGGATTTTGGTTAATATTTTGTATATTATTTAATGTAGAAGCCAGCTTTTCCATTAAACATAGCTTTCCCTTTGCTCTTTTAGAGAATAACTTCTGTTCCTGCCAATAAAAATTAATCTCTTCCTTAAGCAATCTGTACATAAAGAAAGCAGGTGTTTTAAGGAAGTAAAGAACTTAAAAAAATAGGTACTTAGTTGTCAAAGCAAAGTGCCAGGTTTAGAACAATTAGGATTTTGCTCCTGGTAGGTGATCATAGACATTAATTTTGTGTCATAGTTTATATTTGACAGTTTCTGGGTTATGTCTTGGAGAGTAGGAGATAAGCTCCCATTTCAGAAATTATAATGTAGCTGCCAATGAAATAAGTGTCAATTGGGGAAAATGGATTGTTTTCTAAGTCTATCAAGGGCTAATTAAAATAAATCTGTAATAACGAATAGTTAGCGTGAGGTGGCTTGGGGTCCATCGTTGCTGGTGTGTGTTCCTTTCTGCCTTTGTCCTTTCTGGTCCTGCTCCTGCCTCCTGCGGGGCTCAGCTCCTCTTTGGCTGCTGTCTCATGCGTGCACACTGTCTCCTTCAGGGCTCTGTGCTTGAGCTCCTCAGGACCTCTGCATGTTGCAGGATACATCGAATGCAAACCCAAGCACTCGGCTCCTTCAGAATCCACCCCTACCCCTGGTGGCATTCTCAGTGACTGCTGAACAGGCTTTCCTTCCATTCCTGCTCTCTCCCTTCTTCACCTGTCAGATGAGGCCTCCCCAGCCTGCCTCTGACCTGCAGGGCCTACCTGCTGTGGCCTCCTGGAGCTGTGTTTCTACCCTTGGGAGACTGGAGTGTCGGTTCCTGTGTTAATTCTGTAGCCACAGCAGCTTGGCTGAGAGGATGGGGAGTGCTTTGTGAGCTGGGGTTCTCCAACATCAGGGGCACAGAGAAAAGGGCTCCCACCCTTTGGAGGCAGCTCTGTACTCCAAATCCCATTGCCTAAGCAGGCAGGAGAAGAACAGTGCAAGTGTGCTGGTTGGTGCCCCCATGGCGTGGGCAGGCGGGCAAACCAGTTGAGTCATGCATCTTCCTAGAAATCAATGGAACTACTGCTTGGTTTTTCAAACAACATAAAACTATTTCAATGAACTGGAATCTTAAATTGTTTACAAAACAAATGCAACCCAGAATACAAACATAATGCAAATCTAAAAATCCCAACAGGTCAGCTGCTTTGGATATTTTTGATTTGGCTAAGAAAAGGAACAGATTCCTCAAAGGCCAGCATCGACCTGACAGCTGTGACATCTTGGTGCAGGTTCCTGGAGAGGACGTCACTGCTTACCTGCTTGGTGTCCCAGGCAGGGCCTGGTCAGTTTTGAAAAAGCGACACAGCTTTGACTTCCCGTGTCCCTGGATAGGGAGAGTTTGTGCCTTTCCTGGAGAGCGGGCTCACGCTGCATCATTCTGAGTACCTGCCTACAGGACTCCCTCTGAAGAGGATGACAAATACCATTGTCATCGGGAAGTGCAAGGTTAAAGCAACAAAATAAAAGTGATGTGAATGCAGCTACTTTAAAAACTCTTTGGGGAACAAAGAGATGAGCAATTACCATGGTGCAGGAAGAAACGAAAATGTTGAAAATAACCCTCCAGGGAGTTTGAAGGAGGAAAATTTGGCATTTAGGTTTTCCTGAAAATGGTTCACAACCCATATATGGGCAAGGTGTCATTTCATACCGTTTGATCAAGTTAACAAAAAAAGTATTAGCATTTAAAGGCAGATCTGGCTCTTCGGTGAACTCTATAATCGTGGAAGGGGACCATTCTAGAAAGTCTGGAAAGTTCTAGAAAGTCTTCATCCTAGATGAAAAACTGGATTTCCATTTAGAGCATTGTACCCTCACTTCAGACTTGCAAGTAACAAGAAGACAACCCAAAGGAAAACACAGAAAATCGGATTTGGAGTAAGGCTGGATCGAGGTGTATGCTTGCCATGATTTAAGTGGTTTTACAAATATGCAAAGTCTCCTATTTTTCTCCCCCAAAGGAACGTTTTAAAAATGATGATGGGTGGTTTATGTCTTTCCCATCCCTGGAATCATTTGACCTCTTTGCACTTTTTTGCCCAGGGCCTAAACCCGAATGAAGCACACTGACTCCATTCACGTCACTTTGGGAGTGTATTTTGGTGTTCTGATTTGGTTCCAATTCCATAGTTTAGAGAAAATATGAAAATAGATCCAGGTTCAGTTTAAATTGGTTTTACTAGGCATCCTGGGGGCCGGGGGAGAAATAAAACAAAATATCCACTGCAGATTTATGGTTAATGCTGAATAAAGACTGGGGTTTGTGCCAGCAGTTAGGATCCAGTGCAGGGAGCTTGCACGGTTGTTAAATTCGAGCCTGAATCCAGGCCGGGTTTTCAGTTTTAATCCTAAGCATCACCCCCTTTATTCATTGGAGGTTAGGTGCTTTTTTATCTTAATTAGATGCTAGGTCACAGCTTCTATCAGACTTTAACAATGCCTGTCCACAAAACCTTTGGTGCTGGATGTGTTTTAGAATTTACATGTTTTTTTCTTCCAGATCTTAGAAAGGAGCTACAACGGAGAGACTGTGCATATGGAATGCTACAGGCTGGGCAAACTCCCTTCCAAAGCCAGGTGTCAGAATGGTGGGCACATGACTGTTCTGAATCTAGTGACACAGAGATTGTAAATAACCTCCTGTCTGGCTGTGTGCTAGGTTTAAAGAAACAACTTTTAGTTTTCTGAGTACTGTGGAGCTTTGAGTTTGTACAGAAGGGCAGTGAACCCAGACATCGGAAACACTAGTTTTAAAAATAGCTTTTAAAAAGTCACAGGTTCTCGGAGTTCTAGATCCTGTCTTCCGTTCTCGTTGCAGCTCTGGGACTATGGTGTCATTTTTTTAAAGCGAGCTTGCACATAACTTAGGAACACTGTGCTCCAGGGCCATGATCTGGTGTGTTCTGTGCCCCACTGCACTGGCATTTCTGTGGCTTGTCTCCTGCCATCCTACTCCAGGGATGGAAGGGACAGCAGGATGTATGTCCTTGTCTAGATGTGTGTGGGATGGTGGCAACCCCTGGATGCCGCGTCTCTGCCCTCCCAAGTCTCAGGGAAGCTGCAGATGCCTTCATTTGTGACTGACTTTGAGAACCGAAATAATGGCAAATGGACCTAAGGGATAGAGAGGGCCTTACAGCGATGACAGCTCGTCACAGCACTGGGCCTGCATTCCCCCAGCGGACAGAGGACCGGGGCGCATAACTCCTCCAGTGAGTCCGGGTGAGCCTCATTAATGACTAACAAACATTAGCTCTTTCAAGAGATGACAACATTTTGAGCAAAAATAATAAACTTTCTAGAGTAAGTGGGAGTACATTTTAATTATTGGTGAGATTTTCATTTTCTTATTATCGTCTTCAGATTTGGCTGAATTTTTTTATGGGCCCAGAGAACCAAATGACATGTGTCCAGGTTGTGTGTCCTTTAGGAGACTGTGCTTCTTAAATTAAAGCCACGAAAGGAAGCAGATCATGTTTCGGTCAGCAAGGAACCCAGGGACATTATGTTGAGTGGACTAAGGTGGGCGCAGGAAAGCAGGCCAAGTGGTTTCATGCCTGTGTGGAAGTTCAGGCAGCTGATCTCGGGGCTGAGAAGAGACTCACAGGCCCTGGGAGTGGGAGTGGAAGGGGGCAGGGCAGGCTTGGTTAGCACCCCAAGCCTAGTCACCCAGAAGGGAGATGTTCTACTGCTGCTGTTACAGTCCGCTGACTCATTTATAATTCGTTTCATGTTTTGTAGAGAACTAAAGGAGAAGACCCTGAAGTTTTCCAGCACTGAGGAGATGGAGATGCTAACTACCCTGACTGGATCAGGACGCATCACATATGTGTATTAAATTGCCACACAGAACCCGAAGATATGTAACATCTGCTAGAAAGGAACTCCCAGGAGAGAGGAGGCAGTGCTCTTGGGGGACCCATCCAGGGCTCACAGCAGATAGGTCCTGGCTCAGGAGAGCAGGAACTTGGCTCAAGGACTGGCAGGTGGGCATCGGAAAGTGCAGGCCCTACCTCAGAAATGGAGAGGAGGGCTCAGGCCAGCAGCTCCTGTACGTGCAGGGATGGAAGGATGGGCATGGAGGCAGCTGCCACTGCTGGGGAAGCCCAGCTCTGAAGAGGACTGTGGTGGTGGCACTTTGGGGCACCATGACGCTTGGGGGGAGCCATCTCGTGGGTCCCGCAACCTGGATCCACATGTGGCCTTACTTCACATCGAAGAGAGATGCCGAGCCGAGTGAGCTGAGCCCTGCAGGAAGGGCAACTCAGCCTCTGCCGGAGACAGGCCTTCCACATGGGTGGCACCTACTTCAGGCTGTGTGGCGCAAGGGAGGACTGCAGGAGACAGGCAGGGGAGGAGAGCAGGGCTTGCACTACCGTGGGGTGCGTCTTAGAGAAGAGGCACCTGGGCCAAGTCACACTGCAGGGCTTGCACTACCGTGGGGTGCGTCTTAGAGAAGAGGCACCTGGGCCAAGTCACACTGCAGGCGTTGGCACTGGCAAAGAGGACAGGAAGACGTACAGTGGTGTATGGGAGATGGGCTCCCAGGGAAAAGGAGCGAGCAGCCCAAGTAGGATAAGGTCCTGGCGTCCTCCTAGGGCTGCGGACCCTCAGCCTGGCTTCTCCATGACCAGTAGATATGGCGAGCTCTTTCCATGTGCTTCCTGCCATAAATTCCAGTCCTGCAGAGATGAACAGGTGCCCAGAAAAGAGAAACTGTCGTAGATAGTGCCTCCAAAGCGCCACTGACACGGACCTCACGAGTACTGATGTGCAGAGGTTTTGGACTAGGCTCAAGGTCTGTGTCTGTATTGTCTTTAGCCGCTCTATTCGGGACGCTCATGTTTATCGTCATCTAGCAGGCCCAGAGCGCTGCCCGGGCATGGGGGCACAAGCGGATGGCCATGGTCCTGCGGTCACTGGGCTCAGTCTGCAGAAGAGCACACTTGGCAGCAGTGAGAGCGGCAGCAACAGTGTGTGCTGCGACTGTGTGCACTTTGATCTAGCAGCTCAGAGGAGAACCTTAGGCACACATCCCAGGGGGGCAGCTGTGCGCCAGGCCCCCTGCAGGGCACCAGGAGGCAGTAGGAGCCTGGAGCTCAGGGCCTGAGTGAGAGGCGCTGTTCACACACCTCGGAGGGTGTGGCAGCAGTTAATGCTCCGGGGGCTGGGGGAATGCGGGGGTGGAGCCTTGGAAGGGTGGCAGCGGGTGAGCGGCACCAGCAGGCAGGACAGAGAGGGCAGCGGGGGCTTGGAGACCTCCGCTCGTGCTTACCTGTGGGCTGTGGCATCTCCCTAGGTGGCAGAGCGATGCAGGTTGAAGGCGTCCCACCAAAGAGGTGACCTGAGTGCGGTCGAGGTCATGTTTCACGTCAAAGTGTGCTGTGACATAAGGTGCAGCACGGTATCCCTTAAAAAAGCAACCTCGATTTTCCAAATCCAGTAGCTACTTCAGTGTCAGATTGGCTTCCTGGTAAATAAAGGCTTTCAGTGTGGGAGACCAAGAATAGAAGGGTACGCGGGTCCCCCGCCCAGGCAACGGTGACCCAAGCTGTGGACTGGAAGCACGACTTGAGTTTCCCAAGGGTGAGTAGTTTGATTGACCACTTTTGTGAGCAGAGCGGATTTCCCGGGCTTTGCCTCCCTGGCCAGGCTGGCCCTGCGGGCGACTCTATCCACTGCCACGCCTGCCTGTGGCTTCTTTTCCTGGATGTGAGTGAGGGAGGGGTGGGTGCGTGGACGCCGTCCTGGGATGTGAGTGAGGGAGGGGTGGACGCCGTCCTGGGATGTGAGGGAGGGAGGGGTGGGTGCCTGGACGCCGTGCCTCGTCCTAGCTGCCTGGGGGCCAGCAGCTGGGCTGCTCAAGGGCCCGGTGCCTGCAGTCCTGCTGCTTGTGTGTTTCCAGAGTGCTCCCTGCCTCCAGGGAGGCTGAAGGGGCGCTCTGAGATCCAGGCTTGGCCTGAATGTGTGGCACTCCCTGCATTTCTCTTTCCAAGACCCAGGAAGTTGCCTGTCTAGATGAAGAGATTGATTTCTGAACTCAAATACCTTAAAAAAAAAAAAAAAAAAGAACAATCATTTAGTAATTAGTTGTTCAATT
>PVKA01000323.1:101647-165685 GCA_004027165.1 Ctenomys sociabilis | reverse complement strand
CACCCAAGAAAACTAGTCCTGGGATTGTCACCATTGTCAGGCATCTCAGATAAAGTTGTGGGAAGGACAATTTAAGTCTACACCATAAACCGCGTGTCAAATCAGTATTCTGCATGGAGCTCATCAGGCTGGAAGACAAACACCCAGGTGAGCAGCCATGATCTTGGAGGAATCAGACTCTGTTTTTAAAATGATTCCAAAATTTGCCCCTAAAAAAAAAAAAGAAGAAATGTCTGTCCTCTTGGTTTTAAGTTAAAACAATGACATTATATCTATAAACACTTTTTGAAAAGGCAAACTACCTTTTAAACCATATTTTAAATAATAAAGGATAAAAAACATAGCTAGCGTCTTGTAAAATTCCATCTGCTGTTCGGCTCGGTGAAATTCTTGTTTGTTGCTGGGAGTGAATATGGATTGCCACGCCAGTTTCACTGTAGATTTTTCTTTGGAGACCAGACAGGGACCACCTTCTGGGGGCGAGAGACATGTCCTTTTATTTATTTATTTATTTATTTAATTTTTTTGGCAGAACCAGGGATTGAACTCAGGCCCTTGTGCTTGCCAGGGAAGTGCTTATTCCACTGAGCCATCTCCCTGGCCCCCTGCTTCTCCAAGAGCAGCCAGTAATAAACCCCAGCAAGATGAGTTTTTGAAGGATAGACAGTAGCTATCATTTGAAGTTACTTTTAAGTATATTAGGTCTATCAGTTCCTAATATACAAATATATATTAAATATTCTTTGCAGACCCAGGTAGACAGGAAAAGCATCTGCTTTATGCTTTTATCAACTTATTTCCATTTCTTGGCATTGTGGGAAAAAATAGATTAAATAATGGAGTGCTTTTGAGGAAAGAGATACTCAGAATAGGAGTGGAGTTTAGCAGCGGGGAGTTCAGCTTCCAGGGCAAGACCTTCTCAGGCCCAGAGTTGCTCTCCAGCTCTGCGCTGTGTGGTGCAAGTGACTTGATCTCTCTGGGCCTTCACGTTCCCATCCGGAAAAGGGGTCTGATGAATCTGATGAAGGAATGATCTAATGAATCACAGAGTTACTGCAGGGTGGCACAGAGAAGCCAGGTGGCACCTGGCACAGGGCCTGGAGCTAGGGAGATAGTTAGTAATGGAATCACTCCTGAGGGAGAAGGCAGAGTTTTATGGAAACAAAATTACAAAAATGGAGGTAGTTGATTGTTTGTGCATCCTCTCAAATGGCACAGTCACGGTGTTTGCCTGTAGTATCTACTTGCTTACTTGCATTCTCCAGCTCTGAGCCTAGAATAGCTTACACGGTTGTGGCCCATGGGGGCTGTTCACTTGCCAATATGAGGTTACACGCACACACATGCAGGGCACACACATCTAGGCCCGTGCATGTGCGCACACACGCGCGCGCACAGGCACCTATGTCTGACCGTTTCATCAGCCTTCATGCTGAGGCAACAGCAGCAGCAGCAGCAGGCTGAGCCATGCCTGCTCTGGCGCTAGAAGCCCTCACATTGTCAACTGTGTCTTGGGCCCTTGCTTAGAGGCACAAATATCCCCGCGGAGCCAGAAACCCATATGTATCAGCCTCTGCCCTCTCTGGGGGCTCACGTTCCTCATCTTCCTGAAGAGCTGGCAGCTGGCCCTGGGGCCCTGGGACTCCCTGGTTCTGGGCAGGCGGTGTCCTGGAGAGAGGCCCAGGAGCAAGGTACGACCATCAACAACACTGCACATGCTGTGGAGCCCCCCCCCCCGTAAGCAGTCCCAGAAGGGAGTGTCACCCTGTGCAGCGGTCAGGGTTTGCCGGGGAATGGATTTCATATGGGACACATAATTTATGAGACTATTTTACAGTATTCACCCAAGGAGTCAAATGAATCCAAGAGATCTTAAAGATGCAAATAATCCAGCTGGGGGCCTGGATCCCAGGGAGGGAGGCTGAAAACAGGCATCAGAGCTTAACCCCCAAATCCACAGCCCTCCTCAGTGACAGCGCAGTCCCGAACTCTCTGATGATAACAACATGACAAGCTTCTTCAGGAGAGTCAGCAGTGCACCGTCTTCCTCTCCAGTTCTCCTTTTATGCTGTTGGCTACCATCCCCAGGAGGGCCCTGCACTCCCAGCCCTCTCTCTCCCAGTTCAGCTGGGTGTCAGAAGTTGCCCATTGGTTAAATCGCCACAGCTTCCTATTCTGAGGAGATCTGCTAATGCTACCAATGTAGCTGTGGGGACAGCTTCCTGTTGCCAGGCAGGGGGGCAGCTGCCACCTGCTGGAATAACCTTCATCCCTCCCGAAAGGGAAGCGTTGCTCTGGGCAGGGATTACGTCCTTACATGCTGGAGGCAGATGAAGTTCTTGGGTCTCCAGGCAGCGGTGAGTGGTTTGTGAGCTGCCCCATTTGTCTGCTTTGGCCTTCAGTTTTGGAGCTGTTTTGGTGAGTACAGTGTTTCCCCCACCTTGCAGGCACCTTTGTGCTATTGAGGAGAGAAGGCTTTCTTGCGCAGCATGCTGTCTGCCCACACGAAGACCCCTCTATGTCTGCATTCAGGCAGGGCCAGGCCAGGTTTAAGGAGTCCAGAAGGTTGTCTACAAACTTTATTCAAGGCACTGGGCTCTATTATAGTGTAAATGTCAACTCTACTTATCAACACTTGACTAGGCGAAGTGTAAAAATATCCTATGTATTGAATTTTTAAAAAATGTATGTAATACAGGGTCTACAGGGTCTCATTACACAGACTGGACTCGTAGTGATCCTTCTGTTTTTCAGCCTCCCAAGCACTGGGATTACAGGTGCGTGCCACCACACCCAGTCTCAATGGCCTTCTCAGTGTGCCCTGGGGCAGGGCCGGTACCACCCACCAGGAATTGAAACCCACTCCTGGTGTCTGCCTAAACAGGCGCTTTAATCTGCTGAGCTATCTGGCCATCCTTCAAATATTTTTAAAGTGAATAAAATGCACTATCTGTTTTTCAGGCTATAAAATTAGCTTCAAATCCATCTATTGAAAGCCTTTCAATAACACACTTAAGATAACTTGGTGAAAAATACTTAGGCTTGGGCTCACCAATGTAAGCCAATTTGTTGAAAACATCCATTATTTGATTTAAGTTCATAATACTTAAAAACTGGCTTATTGGTTTGAAGTGCAACGCACCGGCAGAAGGTCTGCTTAGCTCACTCAGAGCCCCTGGGTTCGGTTCCTGCTACTACGAAAACATTGGTTTGCATGGGCACACTGTAAACATGAATTAATAAATAAATTAAAAGAGAACACTTTTGTTTCAAGATTTAAGCAGAAATTACGTAATAATAATAATACTAATATAGGGGGCCGGGGAGATGGTTCAGTAGAATAAGTGCTTCCCTGGCAAGCACAAGGTCCTGAGTTCCATACCCGGTTCCACCAAAAAAAAAAAAAAAAAAAAAATTATAAGATGTACTAAAATTTTTATTTTTTTCACGCAGAGAGAACTTCATGATACGCTCTTCAGCAGTTCTGTGTCTTGTATCACTTTGTCCTGAAGCTAGAGATTGAATAAGAGCTGATGCTAGCTCTATGCTGGTTACATCTGGTTCTGCCGCTGGCTTCGCCTGTGCGGCCGCATTGCTACCAGTATTGGTCCAGCGAGACAGGCAGCACTATCGTCCGACCTAGAGAGGGCAGCCCGCAGCTCGGGAGGCCAGCCTGCTTGCCCCAGGTCAAGGGGCCTTCTGTCTGGGGCCCTGGTGCTCAGCACTGCCAGAGCTTGTGGGGATTCTTAAGGGTTAGCGACAGTTTCTAGTCAGGGCTGTTGGGTGCGTTCCCAGCAGCAAGGGAGCCCAGCCTCTGCCTGCAAAGCTACTTCTGTAGCAGGACAGTGGGGTGTGTCTGGGCCCTAGGCCGTGTCCAGGCCCAATAGCGACACCACAGCTTCAAGTGGGAGAAGCTTGCTTTGGCTCATGGTGTATAGCCGGCTCTCTCTGCAACAGGATGTGCTGCAGAGAAGCAGAGAGGGAGCAAGAGAGGGTGTTGGGCTTCACCTCCCAGCATCACCCCAGCGATAACCCCTCAAATCTGTTGATTACTATCACTTCCCCAAGACCCAATCACCCATCTCTGAGTGCATGAGGCTTTGAGGGGACAGGGAAGCATAAGCTGCTGCACAATGGCTCTGAGAACTGTTCACCTGACCAGAGGCTTGGCTGTATGTTCCCGTAGTCCCAGCTTCTCAGGAGGCTGGGCAGGAGGATCAGCTGAATCCAGGACTTCAGGCCAGCATGGGCAGGATGTTGAGACTTCATAACACAACACAACACAACAACACAGCACAACACAACTCAAGACCACTGTGGGAGGCTGAGCAGGAGGATCCTGAGTTTGAGCCTAGCCTGGGCAATTTAGTGAGTTAGTGATACACTGACTCAAAAATAAAAATTACTAAAAGGGGCTAGAAATGTAGCCCACTGTGGAGCCTGATTTCAATCTTCAGTTCTGCAAAAATAAAATAAATAAGTAAAGGAAGAAGTAGATTATTGTATGATCATCAGAGGGTATTTTCCAACTGCACTTATTCTGTGAAATATCATGGGAGACCGGTGCTGCTCAGCTATGATCCCGCTGCGTCCTTCCTGGGCATCTTCCCCAAGGAGCTAAGGACGCAGTGTCACAGGACTGCGTGCACCCCCTGTCCACGGCAGCGCCGCTAGCAGATGAGTGGGCAGAGCAAGTGCAGCGCCCGAGCCCAGTGGAGCGCTCCTCTGCTCGGCCACGAAGGATCAATTCAAGATCTTGGCAGGAAGTGGGCTCACCTGCGAAGCACAGTGCTAGGTGACGAAAGTCAGACACGCAGCCTAAGCACTGAGTGGTTCTCTTCATCTGAGTACTGCAAAGCACAAATAAAGAGCGAAATGACAGATCAAAGGAATCAGGGAGACGGATCTTTTGCGAATGGAAGGGGACCGAGGGGCCAAGGGTGAGCAGGGGCAGGGGCAGCACAAAGACTGAGGGTGAGTCACGTGTGTGGGCGAACTAGCCGCAGTGGTGTGGTCGCTGCCAGCATGGATTGGAATAATAATAGTAATAATATTAATAAAATAAGAATGAGGATAGGGGTCTAGAGCAGAGGGAAGAGCAGGACGGGGAAGGAGGGGACAGAGGACCGAGCGGTGCTCGTGCTTGCTCCCGCTCCCGAAGGTGGATGTGGACTTACGTCCTGTGCTACGCTTTTGGGGTAATGGAGAGCACGGTGTGCACCGACCCTGTGCACTCGGCTGACAGCGACCGCCCGGGCGAGCTGAGAACCTGTGTCCCTGGGAGAGGATCCTGCAGGGAGCTGGGCTGGCAGAGGAGCCATCCTGCGCTCACAGAAGCGCTTCTGCAGCCTGGGAGGGGGCTCTAAACATGGAGGTGACGTGGCCGTGAGGCAGGGACTGGCTCCAAGCAGTGGCCCTCAGCGCACCTCCCTTAGAATGCAGCCGGCGTTGGAAGGGGCCAGCTCACACGGGCTTGGGCGGCAGTGGCCACGGACAACAGCTCTTAGTGAAATATTGATTGGGGATTGTGTGCTACTGAAACTGCATCGGGCCCCTCGGGAGCCAGGGGTTCCGCGGACCTCAGGGAGGAGCGGTGCGGCCAGTTGGTGACACAGTGTATCTTAGCACATGTGATTTACTGGGGAAGTCACAGATGAGCAAATGCTCTTGCGGGCAGTGTGCCGTCCACCTGTGTGGAGAAGTCCCTTGAGCCTCTGTGGGTGGGGGAGGGTGAAGAACAGAGACTTTCAGACTGAGTCAGGCTCCACAGGGAGCCAGAGGATTTGTGCAGATTTCAAAGCAGAGAAGAAATACACTTCTAGAGGAAGCAAGAAGCTCGGCTCGAATTCTGCCCACCGGCGTCCGTGGCACAACTTCCAGATGGTGATATTCAGCTTCTTTTGATATTTCTCCAGCTAGGGATATGAAATACATAAGAGAAAAAAATATCTTATGCCCTGGGGAAAAAAAATAAGTACAACCCAAGTGCTGAGAACCTCTTGTCCAAATGCCATGACACAAGCACCTCCCCTAGGGGAGTCATGGGGTCAGGCGGAGGTGACATCAGAGAATAAATAGACCTCGTGGGGCCACACCCAGACTGTGCTCTCACCTGTCCTGGGTACCCCATATTTCCTGTGTTCTAAAGAAAGTCTGGGCACTCCGCACAACCTTGTAACCAAATGACTTAGAGATCGACACAAATGAGTGTAGGAGCAGGCGACCCATGAGAGAGGAGGGCTTTGGGGCCCTAACGTGGAATACATGGTGGGCCACCGAGGAGTTGGTGGTGGTATTTGGTGATATGGTCTTGAGTGTTCCACTGCTTCTTCCCCCAACTTTTCAGCCATGGAGGGAGTCACACAGATTAATTGAATTCATTTCGGCAAGTTTGCACAGGCAAATAACATACTTTAATGGTTTCTTTCCCTCCACCCCCTCATCACACTCTCTCTTGCTCTAGTTTCGGTTCATTTTGGAGGGGTCAATGTGTACCATGTCACACAGACAATCCAAGGAGAAATTTCAAAGTACATGTGATCAATTCAAAGACTGAAGCTTAATGAGATGTTGAAGGGATTTAGTGACACCAAAGATTTTGGTGGGTTGGAAAAAAAAGGAGGAAAATGGTGAGCTCAGTAGGCATTTGTCTTTCTGAAGTACTTTTGGAATTTATTAGAAAAGGGTCTCTCTCCGTCTCTCTCTCTCTGTGTCTGTCTCTGTCTGTCTGTCTGTCTGTCTGTCTCTCTCTTTCTTGATGGAACCCAGAGCCTTTTTAATTTTGGGGCAGGGTTTTTGCTCAGTCAGTAGGTTGCCCATTGCTCAGGCTGGGCTTTAATTTGGGGTACTCCTGCCTCAGCCTCCCAGTGCGCTGGGGTTACAAGCACGCAGCCCCATGCTCAGCCTTCCTCCTGTCGCTTCCTTCCTTTCTTTCTGGATGGTTCCACATAATACATTGCTTTAGTTGGACAAAAGAATTTGTTTGGGCTGACAGCTGCTCCACACCCAAGGAAATAAAAGGGTGTGAAGTTCCCAAAGATGCTGGCCCCAGACTGCAGGAGTCAGTTGGAAAAATCTTAGCTTTAAGAAGGTGGCAGAATTACATAATTATTCGCAGCTCATAAAATGAAAAAAAATCTCTTCCAAATATGAAGTTGTGAGATAACACAAAGCACAAATTCTGGACTTGCTGAGGGCGTGTGCACCTCCTCCCCTCCCACACAGAAGCCTGCCCCTCGCCAGGCTGTTGGCTGATCTGCACCCCGCATGCCCTGGCCTGGCAGGAGGCCCAGTCTGCAGCCATTCCTCCCCCTCAGTGTCTGCTGGGGAGGGCTTGGGACAGGGCCTGGGGTGCAGCAGGTTGGGGGAGCAGGTGGCGGCTGCCCCAGAAGTGGCCCGGCCAGGGCATGGCCCCTAAGCCTCTTCTCATCCCCTCACCGACTGCATGCCCGGGGAGGGTCATCAGACGGGCCCAAGGAGCCTGCAGCTCTGGGCAGGAGCCTGCCTGCCTCTTCCTCCCGATGAGACGCCTCCCTACAGAGAAAGCTTTAGTTTTCAAAGTAGGTGTTTCCTGTGAGCAGTCTCAGGTGGTGCATGTGGTGGTTAGGGTTGCATGCGACTCAGGGGGCTATATCAGGGTGCCCACTGGACCCCTTGGGTTCCTGAGGAAGGCACACGGGGTCCTCTCCTGCAGGGCTGACCCATCCACAGGGCCACTAGGGTGAAGGATGCCTGCAGCAGGGCGGAAAGGGTGTAGTGAATCCCGGAGACTGGGCTCTGCAGAGCAGGGAGGAGCAGGGAGGAGCAGAGCCCAGGAGGCTACCTGTGCGGCCTCCCATGCTGACACTGCAAGGCTGAGGGACAGGACGTGGGACCAGACTCAGCCCATGAGCAGTTTGAGGGCGAGGATGTCTTGTGTGTAGGGGCTAGGGCCCCCAGGGAGAGTGGCTTTGCAGGGGGAAGGCAGCGGAGAAGGAGCCCCAAGTCATCACTTCCAGGTTGGGCCCAGGAAGTGGGGGAGGGACCGCTGTTGTGGGCAAGGCCACCCCAGTGGGGCCGGAGTGGAAGGGTGTGGTCGGTGGTACGGGCACTGCAGAGAACCCAGCCAATGTGGTGCTGCCACACCCTGGCTGGCGGCAGCTGGTGGCACTGTTAGAGCAGGTACTGGGCCTGAAGGCTCAAGGCACACGTGGGCGAGGGGTCGTCTGGCACAGGCTTTTGGTGGCTGGAGGCCCTCGTCGAGTGCCTGTTGCTGGGTCTGGGTTGGAGCTGCTCCCCTCTGAAAGGGCAGGCCTGAGTGACAGACCCACTTCTCGATGTGATCTAACTTAATTTCTAGAGAAGCGCTTAACCTGAAATGGAATGGGAATCAGGCCCATTATGCCCTTGCCCAGGGGAGCCCCAGGGGCAGCAGTCTGCCTAGCGGTGTCCCACTTGGCCTCGCCATTCCCCCCACTGAAGGCGTCTCTGCCTGAGCCACGCATGGGTGCACATCTCAGGCATCTTGGGTGCAGAGGGCTTTCTGCTGTGTCTTTTGAGCACCTGCCACGCGTAGACCAGGGGGAAGCGAGGTGGCCGCTCGCTGGTGGCTCATGGTCTGGGGAAGAGCCACGTCTCTGGACACCAAGACCAGAGATGAGCGAGTCCCCTGGGGCAGCTGTGGCAGCCGGCTTGCATGTGGGCGCTTGGGGCCCACGAGGTGAGGGAGCCCCGATGCTGGTCAGATGATTCCGCCTGAACAAGCTCGTGTCCTCAGTGAGTCCCCCCATGCAGAATTAATGAGCCTTGTGTGCTCATGACTGTGGCCACACAGGGGCTAAAATGACAAATAAATGACTTTATTTAGACTTGAGCATTTCTGCCTCCTTTTCCTTTTTGCCTCAGTATTTGATGCAACAGCTTTTGTTTGCTCACACTTGACTCTCTTTTAAAATTCTCGTATCAGCAGTAAACGCGATTCCTTCTTCCTATAACATCTTGAGCTTAGTATCCAGTGATGGGAGAAGTTACTCTTACATTTCTTGAAACTATAACACTGTGCCCAACTGGGTGGGGGGCGGGGCGCAGGAGCTACAGTAATGTAGATCTCGAGCTGCGCACGTCCAGATGGGCCATCGGAAGCGCGCCTGCGGTTAGTCATCTATAACAGTGTTGCTTTAACTGCAGGGGAGGCTCGGTTGCTGGAATTCTAGGAAAGGGCTGATTTGGGGGCCCTGTCTGGGCGAGGGCAGCGTGGCCACCTTCCATGGTGAGTCACCTTTTGGGGTCTGACTGGGGTGCAAAGTCCGGCAGGAGGGGCGGAGCCCTCCCCACCCACGGTCAGGAGGAGGCCCTCTGAGGCCAGCGTACCATTCGTGTCTCACTCTGCGGCCATCGCTGTCCTTCCTTCTTCCCGGAAGTCAGCCAGACGCCTGCTGGAGGGTCAGGGAGAGCAGCCATCTGTCCTCCCTGCCAGACCCTCACAGAGCAGGATCGCTCTGGCGAAGCACAAACCTCACCACTCAAGGGAATGTCACCGAGCAGGTTCTGCTCCCGAACGGGTCCTCCCTGGCTGCATGCCTGTGGCCTTTCCCCTTTCCTATCTCTCATCCCCAAGGCCTCCTCTGGTCACTCTCAAGCATCAGCCTGTGGGCGTGCATGTGTGGCCCAGTGACCTGCTGATGGCAAGTGTCCTCCCCTGAGTCTGCGAGGGGCCTGGTGACTGCAGGGCCCGGGCTCTGAACCGTGCGGGCTCTGTAGCCTGGTATTTCCGAAAGTCTTCTGTGTATATGGCGGAGCACAGTGTTACCACTCTAAAGGAGCCCGAGGAGCAGCCAAATGCCAGTGGCGTCCTGTCATGTGGGCTGCAGTGTAAACTGTGGCAGGGTTGAGCTGAGGACTCTGGAGAAACCTGTAAGTAATTAGGCTCGCCCTGCAGGAAGGTAGCGGGGAGCCCAACACCCATGAGGACAAGGAGTGAAACCTTCCTCAATGGTTGTACTTTTCTTCGAGTATTTTTAATATAAGTAAATAAAGACTTCTGGCAAGATGAAAACATCTTGTATCTCATTTCTAACCTAAGGAAGAAGAAGAAGAAAAAAGAGAGATGCAGCCGCTGTCGGTCACATGTTTTAAATTGCTGAGGTCAGGACAAAACTTAGATTACCCTGTTTCAGCAATTCCTAAACCATGTTCCTGAGAGTAAAATAGAAGACATTTCACTGGGGGTGGGGGATTCCATGGCCAGCTCCACTGCTCAAATCCTCCCCTGCTCTGCAGGATCACTGTGTGCTTTGGTGTTCGCCTCGGTGAGCCCCGCCGGGGCTTCTCCCCAGACACAGCCATGGCTGCAGCCTCTGCCCAGGACCTCTGCGCACAGCCTGCGGAAGGCACAGGTTGCCTGTCCACTGGCTCCAGCGTGATGCATGCTCTTGCAGGGCACAGCACACCCACAGGGTGACCCTGGGACGCTGTGACTTGCTGGGGATCCTTGAAGGGAACCCAGGCACGTTCAGGATCTGCTACCAGGGCGGGCAGGAAGGGACAGAAGTTGGAGTAGCAGGACAGATGCCGGACACAAGCCAGAGCCGCTCAGCTCAGCACTGTCTTGCTGTGTCTGACTTCCCCAGTGTGTTCCTGACGCGCTCCCAGGGATGGAAGTGTGAACAAAAGTCTTTAAAGTTAGAGAAGGAACTCACTGGACTGCTGAGGCTCTGGGCCGAGGTGAAGGAGGCTCACAGGCCTGCGGAGCGGCTCACAGCGCGTCTCACACAGGGCTTGGAGGAGCTGCCTCGGCCTCCGGGCAGAGGCTGACTTTGGACCCGATTATTCTGGCCTGGCACCTCTGCTTTTTATTCCCATAAGACTGGGCCAGAGTTTTGGCTTCTTTCTTTTTGAATCCTTTAAAATATTATATTTTTAAGTTAAGAATTTATTTTAGACAATCTAAACTATTAAAATTTAATTTTAATGACCCCCTACCTCTGCAGCTGGCCATGATCTGTCTGCCTGCAGTGCTGTCTTCCTGCTCTGAGCTTGGAATGCTGCATGCCGAACTGAGAGCCGAGCAGCCCTCGCAGGACGAGGTGGGTGAGGGTCACAAGGCCTCCAGAAAGGGACTGCACAGAGGCACAGGCCCCCAGGGGCCTTCGGGCTGTCCTTACCCTGGGAGCAGAGCTGACCTGGGCCGTGAGCAGAATGCTGCAGGCAGGGCGACAGGGACTTGTGAGGCTAGGGACAGGGCTGCTGGCTCTCCCAGATTCCTCACCTCATGCTCCAGGTTCCTCACCCCTGCTGCCACATCGCACGGGTGCGCAGGGGCCCTCCAGCAGGATCCCTGTGGCCAGGCCCGGCAGGGGTGCCAACAGCGGCAGCGACTGCCAGGTGGAGGGCACAGTCTTGCCAGGGCTCCCAGGGCCAGCCAGGCTTTCTGGGATTGGTGACCTCACCTAATCTCTTGAGGGCCACTTCGGGAGAGCGCTCCACCCTGGAATGAGTATAGTTAGATCTGTACTTGCTGACTTGTAAGAACGCCTGTGATACAGAGTCAGTTGTTAACCAACAAGCACAAATGACAGAATTCTATGTGTAGAAGGAACTTCCTATCAGTAACCAGCAAGTGACCCATGTGTGAAGCTGCTAACCTGTGTTTGCTGCAACAATAGAAAGGGTGTGGTGGGCTCTGGGGCGTGAGGGGGTGAGATCTGCTTTTGAGCTTCTTTCCTTATATCATCCCATCTATTACAATCAGCTTCAGTTGTTTGCATAATTTGAGACAATACATAAACTTATTATTATTTTTTTAAATTTTTTCTTGGTGGAACTGGGGATTGAACTCAAGTCCTTGCATAAACCTATTTTACAAATTAAAAGATAAAGTAATGGACACAAAGTACCTTCAGCATGCTGCTTGCATAGACAAGCCCTCATCAAACATTTTTTTTCTTTCTTGTATTATGGGCTTATTTGGTGCACTGGTTCGACATCTGCTGTGATGCGTAGACCCTTCCTCAGAACAGCGTCATCATAGAATAGTGCAGTCATGGGAAGTGAGATCAGCCGACACACAAGCTCAAATGTCGCGCGGCTTCTCTTACACGAGAAACAAATAAAGAACAAATGGCAGAGAGAGAACTGGGAACGAGGGAAAGTTCAAACATGTCTCCAAAGTACAAATTCCACTGTTCTAAACTCATTTCAGAGAATGTGCCCCTTGATTCCATTCCACTGCTTGTTTATCTTAGTAGGAAATAGCTCATGATTGGCTGATTGCTTCTTCCTTGTATGGATCTTTCTGTCCAACACATGCAGTAACTACTTTGAAGGGGACAGCACACAGCATAGTAACTCTTGGTGGTCTCTTAATATTTGCTTATGAAATTTTTGGTTTTATTTTTGCATAATAAAGACAACAGCCTATGGTGGACCCTGTTGTGTTGAAGCTATGTAAGAGGCAACTCGTGATGCAGCAATGTATGTGCTTCCTTCTTAATATTTTCAATGAGATCTCATGGCGAACCTACCAGATGTCATAGTTTTGAAGTAGCATTGAGCGTCAGTGGCATTTTGAGATATTCACAACAACTTGAATGTGATAAGAAAATATTGGTGGCTTCCACTGGTGACAAAGTCGCCAACTTGCAAACACTACTGAGGTTTCTTGCTAAGTTCGCAAAGCTTGACTTCTAAATATGTTAGTTGAATCAGAAGAGACTTCTCTTCCCATCCAAGCCTGTGGGCCCCTCGCAGGGAAGAGTCACTGTAAATCAAAGTTAGGTTTGCTGGGGGCCAGCGAGATAACTCAGCCCACTAAGTGCCTGCTTAGGCAAGCACAGGGACTGCACTTCTCTCCCCAGCACCGCCCTCAGGGCGGGCTGGGCCAGAGTCTGGGCATAGTGGTGCAGTTTGTAATCCCAGCACTGGGGAAGGTGAAGGCAGGAGAATCGCCAGGAGTCCGAGCCGTGTAGTGAGACCCCGCGACGACCAAATACACTAAAAAAGAGAAAAAGGATAGGCTTTCCTGGGTGGGAATGAGAGCCAAGTGTGTGAGTCTTCTTGGGCAGTGGGGTTAGGGAGGGCAGACTGCGGCCATGGGAGGGCCCGGGGTGCGGACCCCAGGGTGCAACCCTGGCTGGGAGCTCAGCCGCTCTCCCCAGCTGCACAGCTACAGCTCCGCTTTGCTGTTTTTAGTTTTTTGAAAAAGCTCTTGCGTCCATTCATGCATTCCCGTCTTGTCCGCTCATGGCCTTTCTTGGCAGTTCCTTCCTGGAAGCCTGACTCTGAACTAATCTCCGGTCCTTCCTGGCTCTCTCAGTGCTGTCAATCATTTCAATATTTCTAAATTACAGGATTTGCTTGGGAGCCCCAGGACCTGGGCAGACACTCTGACAATGCACCTTTGGCCAGCTGCCCTTCCCGCAGTGCCCCGCTGCAGGCCCTCACCGCTCGCGAAGGTGAATCATGTAATTTGCCGCTAAGTCGAGTGAGCTGGCAAGATCCAAAGATTCACAGCCAAGACTCAGGCCCTGCCTGGTTCCTTGCACATTCTCGTGGCCAAGAAATCACTTAGTAATTCACCAAATATTTATAGCGAACTTTTCGTCTGAGGCACTTTGCTGGGAGTTGCAGGACAGCGTTTGGGACGCCCTACGGGCTGGTGAGTGAAATTAATGCAGGGTTGTGGCCAACATTGAAAATATGAAATAAAAAAATGCTAGTTGTAAATGTTCCATCTCTTAACAAAAAGTATGTCTTAAGTCTACATAAGCCAAGCAGTGTGTACTGGAGTATGGCATAGAGTTTATTTATTTATTTATTTGGTACAGGGTCTCGCTATGCAGCTTGGACTCATGATGATCCTCCTGTCTCAGCCTTCCCAGTGCTGGGATTGCAGGCGTGTACCACCATGCCTGGTTTTGGAGCCAGCATGGCATGCCGTGCTGGGGATCAGACGCAGGACCTTATGCTTGCTGGTCTTTATTCACTGTATAGTACAGTACAATTATTTAAGTTACAGTAGTACTATAAGTAATCCAGAAGATTTAAAGCATGTAGCAAGGTGTGCATAGGCTGTATGCAAGCACTCAGCATTTTCCATGAAGGACATGGGCATCCTTGGGCTCTGGTATCTGCCGGACGCTTGGAAGCCTCCCCAGAGCATCGTGGGGTGACTTCCTGCAATGCTCACAACACAAAGGGCAGCTGCACAAACTGAACCTGGCAGGACACATGGCGTGGAGGTGTGTGTCCACGCCCACGGGCGCATGTCCGCACCGTATGGATAGTGGCTCCTGAGGGCTTGGCAGGGCCGGTGTGCTCCTCACTTGGAGGCCAGCAGAGCTCATCTTCAGATGAGTGGACACAGGAGAGGCCTGCTTGTGGCCCTGCCCATGCTTTTGAGCACCTAGAACCCAGGCCACATGGGGACTGGCTCACTTTATCTTGAGAGCAGGGGCTGTCCCCAATAGGCTTCAACCAGGGAAGTGATGTGATAAGACTTGTGTCGTTTTATGAGAGTCACCGTCTGCACTCTGTGCACCGTGGGCTGGTGGGATGTCCAGAGGGACATCTGCAGGTGCCTGGTGCGGGGATCGGGGGGCCACGGTACCAACGCGGGGACTGGCAGAGGCAGGTGGACGGTCCTTGTGGACATGAAGGGCAGTCCCAAACAGGAGGGTGAATGTCTGCAAAAGGCTGCTGGATAAATACCTTGAGCCCTGTGGCCTTGGCAACCTCTGCCCATACTCAACTCCACTTTGGTGGTGTGCAGCAGACCACACACTGTTTGTAGATGCTTAAGCATCCGGACGTGTGCTAATAAAACTTTATTTGCAAAAGTAGGTGGAGGGCAGGATTCCCGTAGTTGGAGATTCTGGACTCCTGAGCTCACCCTAGGGTGATCCTAGGGTGATGGCTTCTCCACTGGCGTGGCAACGTCTGGAGGGGCTTTTGATGGTTGCAGGCTGGGGAGGAGGTTTGGTCTGGACAGGGCAGCCCTGTTAGCACCGCACTCTGTGCACCCTGGAGCCATGGCTGACAAACCCCAGGCGATGGCAGGAGCGATCTGGCTGTGGTGAACGCTGAAGAGGGGGACCAATCGTGAAAGGGGGTGTGGAGTGTTGCTGTCACTGATGTTACCTTTCTTTCTTTCTTTCTTTCTTTTTTTTTGTCTTTTTGAGACAGGGTCTCACTATTCAGTTCAGGCTGGCCTTAAGTTCACTTTGTAGCTCAGGCTGGTCTCGAACTCACAACAATCCTCCTGCCTCAGCTTCCCAAGTGCTGGGATTACAGGCCTGCGCCACCACACCCGGCAAATGATGTTACCTTTCTTTCCATAAACAGGATAAAAAACACATAAAATGTACTAAAATGTTAATGAAGCTTACTTTAGTAACTAAAGCTTAATTAAGCAGGGTCAACTCACCCCAGCCAACTAAAGCCCACTTCTTTTCAGGACACGTTCATAGGCAATCATCTCGGTTTTATTTTTTCCCAGATAGAAATGCTGTATTGATTAGCATCCCCAGGGTCTCGTGCATTCAGTAAATATTCAGGATGTGACTGTGTCGCTTGGAGACCGCTGTGGTTTCCCTTCTCCGATGACCCTGGACTTCCAGTCATGCAGGACCATCCCGGTGTTCAGTTTCCTTGGATTGAAGAGGCCACGGCTTCCCCGAGCCTGGACCTCAAGTCCTGTGGCTTACGCCTTTCGGCCCCAGGGATCTCTGCTGGAACATGGTGCGTGATTAACCAAGTCTGCTCGTTCTCCTGGGCTACTTTCCAGACTCTTCCTGGCTCCTTTTTGTCTCTGAGGATGCTCTTGGAAATGGGTTCTTGGCCATGGTGGATGTCTGCCGCCCAGGCCCAGCCAGCCAGGTGTCCCCACAGCACCAGAGGCCTCCTCGCCCCTCAGCCCACATTCACACTGCCGTGGGGCGCAGGAGCCTCCAGCACTTGCACCTAGCTCCCGAGGTGGCCACAGGGGCAAGGGGCGGTGCCCCAGGTTGTGCCCCGATCCTCTGAGCCACTAGACCCAAATTTCTCTTCCATTTCCTGCGATTGTTTTAGAAAGAAAAATTCTGTTCTTAGGACATTTGCAAGGTATTTGCAAATTTCCCCATATGGTTTACTGTGCAACATTTAGCATATTAGAGTATCAGCCTTTAAGAAAGAATTATTGCATCATAAAATTTAATACCTTAATGAGCTGATGCCTCATGTCAATATTTCGATAAATACATATACACGTGTCATTCTCATGTTCAAAACTACGTTTTCCCTTGCGTTTTTATTTCTTTGTATCATCCCCCACAGATTTTTTTTAAATAAAACTTTCATTTTAGAGTAGTTTTACATTTATAGTAAAATTGCAAAAATAGCACAGACAGTTCCTGTATCACTCCCGCCTGGTTTCCCCTGTGATTATCGTGTTATAATAGTATGGAACATTTACGATTAATGTGCTCAATCCAGCACATTACAGCCAATCGAAGTCTTCGCCTTGTTCGGGTTCCTTCAGGCTTCTGCACAAGCCCTCCTCACATTCCAAGTCACCAGCTTTACACTTTGTCCCCGGTCCCTCTTCACTCCCCCATGGATGTGACAGCTTTTATGACTTTCCTTGCTTTTGGCGACCTTGACCATTTTGAAGAATGTCGGTTGGGGATTTTGTGGATTTCTGACAATTAGGACTTGTCTGGTATTTTTCTTGTGATTCTATGAGGTTGGGGTTTTGAGATGGAGGTTGCCGAGGCGACCTCTCCCGTGGCCGGCCTGCCGAGGGCTCATGCTGTCAACAAGACAGATCTCTGCTGCTGGTGACCTTTGTCACGAGCTGACCAGCTGCTGTCCGATTTCTTGACTGAGAAGCTACTCTTTCTCTACCCTCCCTGCTGTCTGTCGGCTTTGGAAGGAAGTCACTGAGCACAATCCACGCTCAGTGGGTGGAGGACTGCACTCCACATTTTGAGGGCAGGCCATCAACATAAATTATTCAGAGTTGTTCTCTGCTACAGACTTATCTCTGCTCCCTTGCATCGTTATTTATACAACCAGTGTCAATGTGGGCTCATGGTATTTGTTTGACACTTCTGGCTATAATTCAATACTATGCTATTTATTTTGTTGCTCAACTTGTTCTGCATTTGGCCACAGGGCTCATCCCACTGGCTCCTGGATCCTGCTGCGCTGTCCACGTAGCTCTCATTGTGGGTGTGTGTGGCTGAGTGGAGCACATCCTGGCTTTCTGCCACCACGAGATGCTCTGGGTTCCTCTTGCGTATTTTCTGTTCCAGTCCCAGCCCAGGACAAGCCGTCCCTCCAGGGATCCCTGGTTGTTTTCACTGGAGAATGTCAGAAACCAAGATCTGGGTGCAAGATGTGCTTCTAAGTCTGCTCAGACATCACAGTGCAGGGTAAGTGTGAGCATGGGCTTCCTCTGAATGCGTAGCTGTGGGCCAGGCTAGTCCAGCACAAAGCCCTCTGTTTCTATGGAGCTCAGCATGAGCCCATGCTGCATCTTTGCCTTGAACCCATTGCTGGGGCTCACCTGACCCCACGTCCTGTTGCTCCCCGAGTAGGTCATAGTTTGGCCACAGCTGCTGTTCTCAGTGTGTTGGGTAAACATACCTTTGCAAGCCACACCACAGAAAGTATTAGAAGTGGGCCTTTTTGAGACATGAGAGCTCTGAAGGAGCTGGGGCAGTCCCTGAAAACAGGACCCTCACCTCCCTGGGGTTTAGGGGGTGTGCTGGCTGCTCTGCAGGGCTGGGAATTGTTGCCTTCCCAGCTGGCCACCATGTGCTCCCAGCTGGCCCTGGAGCCTGGGGTGGGGACCAGGGAAGAAGGTTAGCAGACAGGGCAGCGAGTGGCCATCAGGGCCTCAGCCTGAGCCCTGGACTCTGGGGTGTGGACTACAGCATGGGACCTGGTCACTGAGGCCACCCACTGAGCTGCTAGGTGATATGAGTGTCAGGTCCCCAACTATGTCCAGGACATGAAGCCCGGGCTCCATAGCAATGCTCCTAACCCCTTGGGAGGATGGTGAGAAACCCGTGCCAACGCAAGAGACATGGGGAGAGAGAATGTTACCTGGGGAGGCTCCAGGCCACACCTACATGAATACCACCAAGCACCACTTGTAGGTGACATCTGCCAAAGGCACATGTTGGTTGTTGCTGCCCAGTACTCATCAGACTTATTTCTTAGGCACATGCTGCATCCCAGGGCTCTGTGGGGGTGGGGGACAGTGACTGCTGGGCACCTCCTGGGGGGAGGAAGGCTTGGCCCACCTCCGGCTGGCTGGCACATCTCCTGGGCCAGTGCACGTTGTCAGGAACACTGCGGTCTCTGTGGGTCATGAACTTGCTCTTGTTAGACATTTTGCAGGCTCCTAGTGTTTGAAGTCATTTTGCCCTCTGAGCAGGACCAGTTGGGATGTGGCAACCACCCAGGGGAGGTTTCTGCTGTCAGGAGAGCAGGGACGGACGTGACCACCAATACCAGAGGGCTGGTGATGGCTTCTCTTGCATGCACAGGAAATGCCTGGACTCTAGGCATGCCTGGCCATTCCTGCCCTGGCATAGTTAAAACACACTGTCTGAGAATAAGTTCTGACTTTCACTGTGACCCTTTCCCGCTTTTCCTGTGCATACAGTAACCCATGGCTGTGAGGAAAGAGGACCAGGAAATGCACGGCTTGCTAGGAAGCTCTGGGTGCAGACAGGGTGTCCGCCCACAGTCGCTCAAAGTTCTCCAGCTGTCCAAGGCACAGCACATACCATCCAACATGTTCCGTGACCTAACTGGCTGATCCTGCTTCTTGGGTCCTGTTGTCTTTGCTGACCACACTCTTAGAATCCAGGGTGCCCAGGTCCTTGAACCCTGAATTCAGAAAGAAGGATGTGGGGTGCTCCACCAGGTCAGTATTGGGGTTGAGTCTCAGCAGCAGCACCCTGTGGCTTGTATCTGAGGAAGGGATTGATTCGGATTGATTTCCCAGCCATCCAGGAACAAAGACCTGTCTCAGTCTGTTTGGGTTACTGAAACAAGATCACTGTAGACGAGGTCGCCATATGCAGTGGTGGAAACGTGCTGCTCAAGGTTCTGGAGGCCGGGACAATGGAGGCCCCAGGGTCTGATGAGGGCTTCCGCTTCCCAGGAGGCATCCTAGCCACCTCCTCGCACAGCAGCAGCAGCAAGGGCTGCCTTGGGCTTGTTTTCTAAGGAAGTGGATCCCAGTCAGGAAGTCTCTGCCTCATGGCTCAAGAGCCTTAGCCCAGCCCTACCCCTGAAGGCCTTCTCACTAGAGATTAGGCCTAGCACAGAAGCCGAGGCCTGCAGCAGGTCCTCTCATCTGAAAATCCACTACTAACTACCATTGTTTCGGTTTTCTTTTTTCTAGAATACAAAACAAAACAAAGCCTCTAATTCTCTGCTTCTCATGTGGGAAGTGCTCCTCAGAGTGTGTCACCGCTGGCGACAAGCACTGTGACTGCCAACCTGGAGCTGCCGAGCTGCCGTGCGTCTGTGGAGGCTACTTGGACCATGGCCTCCAGGAGCCTTGCTTGATATTTTCATGAGGAGTGTGGTGGTTAATCATGAATGCCAGCTTGGTTGGAAAGAGAGGCGCCAGGAACTAGTGAAGTGCACTTCTGCCATGGCTGCAAGCGCTTCCGGGTGATCACAGGGGCTCCCTGGCGTGGATGGGCGAATCCATCCGCAGCAGCTCACCTTGGAGCCAGGTGAGCAGGAGGACGGGCCTAGGGAAGGAGTGGGGAGGGGATTTCAGGCACTGCCCTTTGGCTGTTGCTCTCTCTGTCTTGGTCACCATGAGGTGAGCGGCTTTCCTTCCACCATGACACACTTCTGCCTCTCACAGGCCCAGAGCAATGGAGCAAGAAAATGGGGGCTGGATGCCCTGAGATGCCAAGCCAAGACTAGGTCTTTCCTCCTTTTTTTTTGCAGTATGGGGATTGAACTCTGGACTTGGGAGGCAAGTGCTTATTCTACTGAGCTGTCTCCCTGGCGTCTTTCCTTCTTTATGTTGTTTATTTTAGGTGTCACAGAGACAAGAAGCTAGCATAAGAGTATGAGGAAGGACATTTGTCCTTGGGGTAAGTGAAAATAGAATTGAAGGAAAATGTTTGCAGCAGTGGTGTGCAATCTGTCACACCTGCTGCCCCTTTTTAGTCACAGATAGTTTTTGACACTTGGTGGAAAGTGGCAAAGCTTGGCTGGGTAAGTCCGGGCCTTCCTGGCATGCTCTTTGAAATGTGACAGGGTCACTGTTCTCACCCAAGGGACACTGGTCCTCCACCCCATGTGTATGCCTGGCTTTCTGGTTGACCATGCCCACCGAGTACTGCGGAAGGCGTGTGGGGTGGGTTCCGGGCTGAGGCTGCCTGGGCAGCGCTTCTTCTTCCTTGTGGATGCAGGTCTGGGGCGGGACCCTAAGATCACGAAGGTGGAGAAGGCCGTCTGTGCTCGGGGGTGCGGGCGGGGTGGGGGGTGGTCACGAAGAGCCCTGGATGGGGAGCTGCCCAGGCACCAGCTGGGACACTGTGTGAGCGACAGGCATCACTGCGCTTCGGTGATGAGGGGGATTTTGTAATGCACCAGATAAGTACTGACTTAGTTTTGAAAGTTATAGATTATATGATATATGAAGTGTGTAACGATATCATGCGTATGAACATCATAGACTATGGAAACCGCCATGCACAGAATGGAGAAGAGAAAGGTGTAACTCTCAGGGCAGTACAATGGGAACTAACAGGAAAGTAACTTATACTAAAATAGTGAGTGCCATAGGGACAGCCATGCTTGAAGTCCCAATAAGCACTCAGCTGTGTCTAGAACCACCAGGGGCCCCTTGCTCCCAGCGCCGTCTGCTCCTCCAGTGACAGCCATGAGTGACGTCATCACCCCCACGAGGTTTTCCAAAATGTTGATCGGTCGCACCCAGAAAAACAAGGAATAAAATTTGATCTCTACTGACATAGCAGTCACAGTCTTATACAACTGATTTCATATAAAACAGTGCTCCCAGAATCCTCTGTGCTTGTGCAGAGAGTGCAGTGGCTTCCTGGGCCCAGATAACTGGATATGCTCGCTTGGCAGAATGTGCTGCCAGCAGGCAGAGGCCCTTCAGCCAGGGGACGAGTGCACTGAGAAATATGTTCTTTTTTTTTTAAATAAGAGAAACAGTAGCTGGAGAAATGGCCACAACATGATCAGATGTTTAAGATATTTTTGTTATTATTCAGATATCTTTGAATTATAGCTGACGGTTTTAGCAAATAGTAGCATTTAGTAACTATACACAAAGGTCGGGAGAGAAAAAATGGGAGTTCCTTCTTGTGTGCGCGTACCCTGCATAAAAAGGCCATATTATCTGCTGGAGGTAGACAGTGGCAAGTTAGAAATATATGGTATAGATCCCAATGCTACTATTGAAATAGCCACTTCGATTGCTTACCAGCTAATAAAAGAGTGCAATTATATAAAAATGGTTGATTTAAGAGGAGAAAAAAAATGAAGAGAACAAAAGATGGATGGAATACAAAAGGAAGCTTATAGATTCAGACTTAACCTTACCAATAATCAGATTAAATATAAATGGAAAAATACCCAATTAAAAGGCAGAGATTGCGAAATTGGGTAAAAAAGCAAGAACTAATTATATGTTGTCTACAAACAAAACCAAAATGTACCTTTAATATGAAGACATACAGAGGCACAAAAGGACATAACATGATAATAATAACCACACAAAGTAGTTTATGATATTACTGTGCATTTTAAAATTTGTTCAAATAATAGATCTCATTTGTTTTTATTGCAATGTTAAAGAAAGAACTGGTTACTAAAAAAAAGCTGAAGTGGCTATTTTAGTGTCAGATGAACTTCAGAGCAAAGACTATTAACAGGAGTGAAAAGGTCGTTTGATTTCATAATGACATTCAAGTGAATTCAGCCAAAGGAGAGCATCGCAATTTGTATACTGAATAACAGACCTTCAAAATAAATGTAGCAAAATATGATTGACAGAAAAATATTCAGTTATGGCCAGAGATGTCAGTACTCCTTTTTAAATTTTTGATAGAAAAAATACACGGATGATTGCTAGGGACAGAGAAGAGGTGACAGTGTCACCAGCCAACTCAGTCTAACGGACATTTGGGGACACCTGCCTAATGGTATAAGAACAACCATCTTTTTCGTTGGATGCAGAATACAGATCATACTCTAGGCCATAAAACAAGTTGGAATAATTTGAAAGATTTCAAGTCGCATGAACAGTGCTTTCTGACCACAGTGGAATTAAATTAGAAATTGGTAACTGAAAGGCACCTGGACAATCCCCAAACATTTGGAAATCAAATAGTACACTTGTAAATAACTCATGGGTCAAAGAAAAAAACAAATGTGCACTAAGAAGTATTTTGAATGAAAAGCTGAAACACTACAGATCATAATTTGTAGAATGCTGCTGATAAAGTTCTCAAGACAAAATTTTATGAAATTTCTAGAAGAGAAAGATCTCAGATTAAAGACCTCAGTTTCTGCCCTAAGAGATTTTAAAAAGCAGGGTAAACTCAAAGGAAGTAGAAGGAAGGAAATAAAATGAACAGAATGCAAATCAGTGAAAACCAACTAACCATCAACAACCCAGAAAGACAATAAGACCGAAAAGACCCATAAAGACAATAGAGGTTATGAACAAATCTAAAAGATTTTTTTAAAAAAATAGATCAATGTTGTGGTTAAACCTTTACAGAGACTGATAAGGAAAAAAGAGGGAAGAAACAAATGACCAATAGAGGAAAAGGGAAAAAAAAAGTTGGAATTTAGCAACTTAATAAGACTGTCTCAAATCCTCATAAATCATGGTTACTTACAATAAGAGAATGCTATGAAAATCTTTCTATCAATAAATTTGTTATGTAGGTGAAATGACAAACAGCTTGAAAGATGTGAATTACCAGTGCTCCCACTGAAAAATTAGATAACCTCAGTAGTACTATATCTTTTAGAGAAATTGCATTTGTAATTAAACACTTCCCCAAAACGAAGACATGAAGCTGAAATGGCTTTATGGCTCGATCCTATCAAGCATGTAAGGAAAAAACAGTGTCAGTGCTATCCAAACAGTACTTTTTAAATTTAAGAGGTAAGACTTTTCCAGTCACTTTATAGGCTGGTATTATCCTGACTTCAAAACAAGACAAAGGCATTATAAGGGAAGAGAGCCTGTAATCCCAGCACTCGGGAGGCTGAGGCAGGAGGATTGTTGTGAGTTTGAGACCAGCCTGAGCTACAAAGTGAGCTTAAGGCCAGCCTGACCTGCATAATGAGACCCTGTCTCAAAAAAAAAAAAGACTATAAGGAAAGAGAATGGTAAACCACTACTCTTTATGAGGATGGCTGCAAAAATTTTGGAGAAAGCTTTAATAAACTGAACAAAACAATAGGCACCAACTTAGAACACTGAGTGCAGGAACAGAGTTTACCTTGGTTTGACATTAGAAAATTAATCAATGCATGGCATTATATTAAACCAGAAAGCAGAGCTGTCCCATCATTTCAGCGGATCCCGTTTTCATCTTCCCGTCGCCAGCATTTAGTGACGTCTGCTATACATTCCAAAGCAGAGCAAGACAAAGCAGACAAAACCCCCTCAACAGCCCAGGAAATGAAGGGCTTTCCTCAGTGCGACGTGGGACATCTGCGAAATCCCTTCAGTGAGGGGCAAGGACTTCATGAATGCTTTTCCTCTGAGATTAGGAGCAATGCAAGGGTGTGTCCTCCCAGTCTTCTACCTGGAATTGTTCTGGAGCTTCTAGCAAGGGCAAACAGGAAAACAAGCAAACAAAGGACAATGTGATTAGAAAAGAAGAAGTAAAACTGAGCTTATTAACAAATGACGTGATTGCTATGTTGAAAATGTGATGCAATTTCCATAAGAGCTTCCAGAAGTAGGGCGTTAGCAAGCGGGTAGTCTGTATAATCAATATGCAGATGTCAGCTGTATTTCTCTTTTTCTTTTCCCCCTGCTCTTTCTGAAGTACTAGAAACTTCAGAAGTGAAAGTTTGCTGAGGTATGTACATAGTCCCTTTTAATATATATATTTTAAAAATTTTGAGACAGTCTTATTAAGTTGCTAAATTGTGCAGGGGTTGTGCTTAAATTTATGATGTTCTTGCCTCAGCTTCCCACGGTGCTGGAATCATAGACGTGGACCACTACATCCAGCTATCAACTATATTTCTATATATTAAGAATGAAAAAATCAGAAATTGAAACTTAGATGTGCTTTTTTAATAGCATGAAAGAGAAAATATAAAGATGTATTTGAGAAAAGATGCGTGAGTTGTATAATTGAGACAAAAATTGCTGAGAGAAATCAAAGAGGCGCAGAAACGGAGTCCGTGCTGCAGAATCAAGTCGGGCCGCACATTTAAAGTCAAAGGAGTGTTTGATATATTTTACTTTGCCACATGACTCACCAAATTAAACAGAGAAGGTGAAGTGTTTAGTAGGTAAACCAGACAGAAAGATGTACAAACCTAGAGTGGGCCCCATACAGAAAAGTGATTATTTTCATCTTCTACGTTAGTGTTTTAAGCTGGGGATAGAGCTCAGTGGCCTAAACACCTACCTGGCAAATGCAAGGTACTGAGCTAGATCCCTGGTACCAAAAAAATAAAAATAAATAAATAGAATAAAATAAATTCGTGTTTTATCTTTTTCTTTTTAATAAGTAGTTTAAAATTTTGGTAAAGCTCCTATTCTACTTAGCCACCATGAAGTATTTGGAAAATAAAGGTTGTGTTAGAATCCTCAAAAAAAAAAAAAAAAAAAAAAAAAAAAAAAAAAAAAAAAAAAAAAAAAAAAAAAAAAAAAAAAAAAAAAGAAAAGAAAAAAAGAAACAGGGTCTGATACCACATCCCTGGGTCAGAAGACACTGTTCACTGTGTAGATTTCAGATACACCCAATAAAAAGTTCAGTTTGTTTTTTCACACTTGACAAACCGATTCTAAAGTTCCTATGGAAATGAAGACCTAGAATAGCTAAGACACTTGAAAATGAAGGTTAACGTTGCCTGACTTCAAGATCTCTCTTGAAAGGATAGTAATCAACTCAGTGCAGAACTGGCCTTTTTTTTTTTTTTAAAAAAAAATAAGTCAGTGGAGTAGAATCAAACTCAGAATGAACCTGCCGTCCGGGGAGAGCTCATTCGGGGAAAGGGCCAACGTTTCAAACGTTGATGCTGGAACTTGACCAAATGCATCAAATGCTTTGACTCCAAATGAATCCCGGTCCTCACATAAGGCCTAAAGTTGTGGGACTTGAAAAAAGAAAACAGCTGAAAACTTGGACCGCACTGGGTTAGACAGAAATTTCTTAGATCAAAAAAGCATATGATCCATAAAAGAATAAATTGATAAATTAGCTTTTATCAAAGTTAAAAAAATCTCCTCTTCAAAAGCCATCTTAGGAAAGTGAGATGGGAGAAAACCTTTCTAAGTCACATAGCTGACAGTCCGTGCTGCAGAATCAAGTTGGCCTCACATTTAAAGTCAAAGGAGTGTTTGATAGATATATGCTCAGAATGTATGAAGAACTCCAAAATCTCAGCAATTAGAAAGCCTCCAAGAGAGGCAGGTTCCAGCACATCTGCCCTGGAGCCAAGCAAGACCTGAGTGGCAAACAGCAAGAGAAGAGTGCTGTCAGTGTGCACCCAGGCCATGGAGGGGTCAGATTGGCAAGAACGCGAGCCATGGAGAATGCCACCACTGCTCCGTGGTTGAGTGTGGAAGGGACAGGCTGCACTGTATGGGCACTGGACTGCCATTCTGCTGAGACGTGGACAGGGGTGACATCAGCTCAGCTGGTGACCACTGATGTCCTGAAAGAACCCTGATGTCCGCTGTCCTCAGTGCAGCCCACCATGGGCTCCACACAACAATGCCACAACGTGGACCAACTCCAAAATACACCGAGAGGAAGAGTCCAGGTTAGTGGAGCACATGCGCCCAGAGCTCACGCGGGCGAAGTTCTAGGAAACACAGCTCTTCTCTAGTTGACAGAAGGAAGATCTGTGGCTTCCTGAGTGTGGTGGGAACAGGGACACAGAGGCATTGTGAAGCGCACAGGAAACCTTGAGGGGCTGGTGACCGACTCTGTGACCTTGGGCGTGTGTGTGGTCACCCACGTGGGTATAGGATACGTGCGCGCTGGCACTACACATGGAATGCCAAGACAGTCATTAAGATTTGAAGCAGAACCTTCCAGACAATGTGATCTGCGAGTTCCCTCCCCTCCATTTCCACAGTGCTCCTGAGCGCATTGAAATCAGTGCTGGCGGTTGACTTCTCTACCCTGAATCTTCCTTGGGTAAGCTCTGATCCAAGACCTCACTTGCCCTCAAACTCCACACTACAGCTCGTGTTTATGCTGTAGCCTAGGGGCACCCAGGTAATTGTGAAAACCTCAAACAGTCTCATTGTTTTTACCATTGTTTTACCCCACAATTAAAGAGGATATTTAAGGTTATTCTTTGCTTCCAACCTATCATTTAAGGATCTTGGCTTTCTTGCCTGCTAATTTCTCCCATCCCAGGAGCCCCTTTGGGGTTCCAGGTCTGAGTGTGCCTTGGGGCTGCTCTGCTGTGCTCATCCACCCCAAGGGCCTGAAGGCAGGAGCCGCTGAGCTTTCTGCCCTTTTCCGGGCCTGCCCTGACAAATGTGGAGGGGCTCCTGGGTGTCCCTAGCCCTAAGCATGCTTTATTGCTTCCCCTGCCCGGGAGTTGGGGTGTACACATTCTCTTCTGCATCCTCGCCTCTCGCAAGGCTTAAGCCACTGACTGACTGATTTTGAGGGGAGTGCGGATCACACATTCACAGTTAATACGAAGCTCAGGAAGTCTCCCCCTCAGCTTAGGACCCACTCACTAAGCATGAGTGAGTGCTTTACATAACCTGCCTGGCTGGGCAGAGCCATTCCTTCTTGTAAAAAGTGAAAACAAAAAGCTAATGTCTAGGCCTGCTTAGTCCAGTTACTTCACTCCCCAGACATGTGTTGTTTTCACTGGCTGTGGTAGGACTCGGCCTAAGTAACACTGACTAATTAATTTACCTACAAAAGCAGGACACTAATGGGAATAGTAGGTGTGCTGTCTGGTGGCCGCAGGCCCTTCCGGCGTCCGCAGTGTTCCTGCGTGCGGTGGAGTCTGAATCATGAAGGTCAGCATGGAGCAAATTTAGAAATATTAGAGTCAGAGAGGAGAACTGAGAATCTTAAGGAGGTAGCTTGAGGACACACAGAGAGAATAACTTGGGGTGCTCGCCACAACTGCTGTGCCCGCGGGAGGATGCACGAGTCCAGAGAATTTCAATGAATTCACTAGCACTCAGCTCATCGGCTGCTGTTGGGGGAGCTTGCGGATCTTTTTGGGTGTCACCATCTGGGGTCTTGGAAACTCACTCCTGGGAAGATGGGGGCACCGTGAAAGACACAGGACTGGCTCAGGAACGTATTAGTCCTGATACTTTGGCTACCTGATCAATTAGACAAATTTTTCCAGCTCTTAATTAGACACAAAGTTTATGCCTACTGACAGTGAAAAACGCTGGAAAGCATAAAGAAGCAGAGAAGGCTTGTTGCAGTGTCCAGCGACCGAGGCCGTTCTGCCAGCCGTGGCAGGAAGCCGAGCCCTGCCACCCGCAGCTCTGTGCAGGATGCGTTGGGCACTAGGGCGAGGGAGAATTCCAAGTGAAGGGTTGAGGGGTTGCCTGTGCCCTTCTGGTTGCTGATAGTACAGTGTGAAAGGAGAGAGATAAATTGAGACAAATGTTTAACGAAAAACGTCTAAACCAGTCCTGAGGCAACAGGTGCTCATATTAAGAAGTGAGGTTGAGGGTGTGATTCCATAAGCTTTTGCCAACACCCCAAAGATCAAAAGGTCAGAGAATTCAGCCACACTGGAAGAATGTGGGGTGGAGGGACACTCAGGCATGGCTGGTGGGTGTGTAACTAACAGAGCCACTATAGCAGATGGCATGGAGGTTCCTTGAAAATCTAAAAATAGATGCACCGTCAGAACCGGAGGTCCTGCTCCTTGTGTGCAGAGCATGGGGCAAAGTCACAAAAGAAAGAGACATCCTGGTTGGGTGCCCCCGGGGGGCTGGGTGAAGACCATATGGGCCTGTCCACACGCGGCAAGAGCAGTGGGCTGTGGGTCGTTTGCAGAACCGCAGCACAGCAGGACGCTGGATGAAGTCAGGGATCTGGACACAGAACGTCAAGTGCCCCATGTGGCTCATATGTGGATTCAAATTAGGAAACAAAGACTGCTAGGGAATGAGACTGAGGGAGGAGAGAGGAGGGGGAAAAGGCGGTAGAGGGAGGGTGAGTGTGATGCATGTGTGTGTGGAGAGGCCACGGCAAAACCCATGAGCTTGTGCAGTTATGCACTTATAATTATAATGTGCACACTCACTAAGTGTGTGTGTAATTTCTTATTATAATATATATAGAGAAGACTCTGCCCAGGACCTCTCAGTGGAAACAGAGAATGTCCAGAGATGTTTAAGAGCCGTGTCACTGAGCACCCCCCACCGTGCGCTGTGGCAGCAGACAGGTCTGGAAATTCTCCAGCTGGGTGCAATTCATGGCCACATGGCAGAGCTTGGGGGACGAGGACTGGGGGGCACCTTGTAGGCCCCGGGAGGCTCTAGGATCTGGAAGGTGTCTCCCGGTGGTGGCTTGCGAGCCCGAGCTATAGCTGCAAGGAAAGGAATCCCCATGGCAGCCTGCCTAGCAGTTCCTCCCACCAGCCGTCGCCTACACTGCCCTGGCAGTCACAGCCTGTGGCATGTCTTGAGAAGAAGAGCCAGGTGGGCAGTGCTCAGACAGCTGATGGGCAGGAACCGTGAGGGGAGATGCATGTGTGGAGTGGGTTTCTGAGGTGACTGTGGTAACTGGTTGTGTGTGAGTAGAAAACCGGGTCACTGAGCTTTGACTTGGGCCAGGGTGACAGCGCTGCCCTCACTCTAGGAAGACTCTAAGCCCTGGGCCCTGAACCTCCAGAGGCAAAACCTCTCTGTTGCTGTTTATAGATTAATTTTGCTCTGTATAATTTCATGTAAGTGGAATCATGTGGTCTGTACTTTTCTGTGCTGTTTTGCTGTGTTTCTTTCTTTCTTTTTTCTTTTTGGTCTGGCTTCTGGGCTCAGCATGCTGTGGAGATTTGTGCCCATGGTTGCAAGTCCTGATAGCTGGTCCGTTTCATTGCTGAATCTTTTTCTGCTGTATAAATCATATTTTTAAAAGGCATTTTCCTATGGATGAACCCAGGGCTCCTTCTAGTTTGGGGCTATTATGTGAAGCCCGCGATGGACTTTTTTGGAATGCATCCTGATGTGAGTGAGTGTGCGCTTTCATTTTTCTTTGCTTTCCTTTGTGGACTTCCCGGGTCATGGGCTGGGTCACCAGTTAGCTTTCAGGCAGCAGCAAGGTGCTCCTCCGAGGCGGCGGCCTCCTTTACCTCCTGAGCAGCGGCGCCAAGAGTTTAGCTGCAGATCCACTCACCGTTTGGTATTTCCAGCCTTCTTAATTTTAGTTCTTGAATAAGGTGGAATAATCTATCTGTGGTTTTCATCTCATTTTCTTGTTCTCCGATGATACCCAGTCCTTTCTTCTTTATTAGACATTTTCATATCTTGTTTGAAATTTATCTTTTTTAAAAGCCTTTGCCTCACCCATTCTTGGAGGAGATGGTTGTTTATCTTCTATTGTTGAGTTGGAGGAGTTCTTCCTGTGTCCTGGATACAAATCTTGTGTCAGAAATTCATTGTACAAATATTTTCTCTCAGCCCATCGCTTGCCTGTGAATTTTCCTTTTGATGAGCAGAAGGTTTGAGTTTTGGCGAAGTCCTGTTTTTTTGTGTTTGCCTTTATGGCTATTGCTTCACTGGGCTTGTCAGAGAAAGCTTTGCCCGTCCTCGGGTCCTGCGTTCTCCTGCGTTTCCCATGCACAGTCCCTGAAGCTGTAGAGCAAATGTTGAAGTCAGGCGTTATCAGTTCTCTAATTTTCCTCTTTTCTTCTGACGTTGCTGTGGTGTCTGAGGTCCGTGCTGCCTGGTGGCACTTCACGCAATGATAAAAATGCTGCTGATCTGTAGTATTTCAGAACAGTCAGCACGAGTCACTGGTGAGCATTTAGGCCTCCAATTGGGATCGGTTTAATGGGGAACCGAGCTTTCATTTTGTAAGCTACGTAGGGTTCGGTCAGCCCTGCGGCGCGGGGCCTGGCGGGCTCCTCGCACTGCCCTCACACATCTCCAAATGAGCTCGTCAGTTGCTGCGAAGCAGGGTCGGCTCCACCTGAGCAGTGCGCCAGTCTGGCCACTGCATCCCACCATTCACCTGTGCCTGCATTTAAAAAATTTTTAGATCAGGGTCTGCAGGGTCTCACTACCCAGATCGGACTCATAGTGATCCTCCTGTGTTCAGCCTCCCAAGCACTGCGATTACAGGCGCACGCCACTACACCCAGTGCCGTCTCAGTGCACCCCAGTGGCGGGGCTGGCATGGCAGCCAGGGATCAAACCCCAGCCGCTGCATCGCCATCGCAGGTACTTTAACCTGCCGGGCTATCCGGCCAAGCCTGTGTGCCTACGTTTTTGGTGGTGGCCTAAGCAGATTTGCTATCTTCCCTTTTTTTCGTTTGACCTTGTGAAGTTCATTGATTAGCTCTACTGGTGGTTTTGGTAATTTGTCAGATTGTTCTATGTAAGAATCATGCTATTTGAAAGCAGACATAGTTTTACTTCTTCCTTTCCAATCTGGACGGCTGCATCTGCTTCTTTTTATTATCTTAGTTTACTGTCCAGAGCGCCCAGGGCCCTGCTGAATCACAGTGGGGAGAGTGGATCGCCCCGTCTCATCCCCAGCCCCACGGGGAGCGCTGCAGTCTGTCAGGGCTCTGCGGACGCCGCGTCTCTGCGGCTGTTGCCAGCCTCCATCCCGAACAGTGCTGAGCTTTGTTACTTACTTCTGCATTTACTGGAACAGTCCTATGGCTTCTCTTCAGTCTAATACTTTAGATTACATGTACTGGGTTTTAAAGTTGATTTCACTCTAAATTTCTGGGGCGTAGCCCATGGGCCACGATACACTATCTTTTTACACATTGCCATGTCCTATTTACTAAAGTTTTGTTAAAAGTTTTGTGTCTACATTCATGAGTGACATTGCTCTACAACTTTTGGTCTCATCTTTGGTAGACAAGCTTCAATTTTAGGGTTTCGGGGGACTGCAGCAAGCTGGGGAGGGTTTCCTCTTCTCTTTTAGGAAAAAGGGTTTTTATTTTCTCTTTAGAAAGGAAGTTTAATGTTGCTGTTACTACTTTCTTAAACACCAAAAATACTAACTAGGGAAGTTATTAGCAGTCTTTGGTTTTCTCTGTGGACAGGTATTTGATATAAAAACTAACATTTCTCAGATACATCAACAACTGAGATTGTTCTGATGAATTTGCCTGTTCATCTATATTGTAGGCTACATTAAAGTTAACATAGTCTATGTTCACATTTTTAATCCCCATGCAACCCACGGTGCTATCTCTCCTCTTGGTCTCAAAACTATTAACTCGTGTCTCTTCTATCTTGTTGAGCTGAAATAGCTAGAAGTGTATCAGTCATACCTACCTTCAAAGAACGACCCGGGACGGGTTTTTGCACTTTTTGTTCTGACTGTGTTTATACTTGGTACTTCCATCTGCTTATTTTTGGTTCTCTCTCTCTCTTCTTCCTGTGTTAAGTTGAAACTTGGATCATTTAGATATTTCTTTTCTTCCCATATAAACATTGAAAGCTACTACTTTCCCTCTAAGCCCCAATCTCCCTCAAGTCCATAAATTTTGATATGTATTTACATTATAGTTCAAATATTTTCTAACTTCTCTTGAGACTTAGTCTTAACCCACTCATCATTTAGAAGTATGAGGCTTAGCTCTTAAAATTTACTATTTTGTAGATTTTTAAAATTATTTGATTCCTAATTCTCTTCTAGTCAGAGAACACACTTTGTGTGACTCCAGTGGAATTTGTTTTATGTTTTAATGAATGTGTTATGCACATTTGAAAAAGGAGTGTATTCTCCAAGTTTAATTGGGCATAGTAGTCTACAAATACACAACTCTTCTTTTTATTTTTTTGGTGGAACCAGAGATTGAACTCAGACTTCCCTTGTACTTGCCAGGGAAGCACTTATTCTACTGAGCCATTTCCCCGGCCCCAAATACACCACTCTTGAAGACAATTTTTTTCTTGTATATTAATAAAGTCACTCCAGTCTTTTATATATATATATATATATATATATATATATATATATATATATATATTCTTTCTGTGTCTTTATATTTAAAAAATGTATTTATCTTATAGCTCATATATAAATTGGTCTACATTTTAAAAAAATCCATCCTATCTCTACCTTTAGTTACAGTATCTACTTAAATAGTACTTCAAGCACTACTTTTTGTATGATTGGACCCAGCCCCACTGTTTTTTGTTGGTTTTAGGCTTTTCTCATAAGCCTTTTCTGCCTCTCCTTTTCCTTTTTGGCCTTCTTTAAGTATATGAACTCTTAATTTTTTAAAATATATTTTAAAATTTTCATTTATTTAATTACAGAATAGAGGGTCTCACTACACAGTTCAGCTTTGTCGTGACCCTCCTCTGTAGGCCTCCCTAGCACCGGGATTACAGGCATAAGCTGTCACACCCAGTTTTGGGGCCTGGGAGTGCTTCTAGGGGCGCTAGGGGGCCCTTCTGGGGCCTGCAGGGCAGTGGCACAGGTGTCAAAGTCAGGGCCTTGTGATTGCCAGGCAGGCGCTTGTGCTGCTGAGCTATCTCCCCAGCACCTACATGAACTTTTTAGAATTTCATTTTATCTACTGATTTTCAGATATTGACTTTTGAATTTTTTATTGTCTTTGCTAAACATTGCAACATATACCCTTACATTATCACCATCTGCCCAGTAATTTGTGGTAGTTAGCTATGGAACACGGGGACCTGCTGGCTGCATAAATTAGTGTATGCATTGCATGTTACAATTCCAAGCAGATACTGCTATTCGTGTCCCATAAATAGTTATAAATTTTAAATCAATTAAGAAAAATAGTTTTTATCATTTCCCAGCCAAACCCCATATGTACCGATTCCAATAAGATTCCTTTCTTTGGATGATCTGAATTCTTATGTGGTATTATTCTTATTCTTATTCTTCTTATTATTATTGTTTTGTAATTTTTAGGGAAGGGTCTACAGAGTGTTGAGGGTCTCACTACTAGATTGGACTCTCCTGTTTACAGAAAAGCTGGGATTACAGGCGCGTGCCATCACATCCAGTCTCAAGTGCCTTCTTAGCTCTCTTCCGGGGTAGGGCAGGCACGGCAGACCGGGGGCAGACCGGGGGATGGAAACTCTCGACCCGTGCCTGCTTGCAGGCGCTTTAATCTGCTGAGCGATTTGGCTGGCCCTAAAATTTAACCTGGTGTTATCATTTTTTAAGATGAAAAACTTCTAACATTTCTAAGTAGAGACCTGTTGATGAATTCCAGTTATCTTTTACCTGAAATTGTATTTGTTTTGTCTTCCTTCTTAGATGCAGTCCATGAAACCAGTAGGACGTGAGCGTTGTGCCTGAGAGCTGTGGGGCACAGTGAGGCGGCCGCTCTGGGCCTGGCTCCCTCGGAGGCGCTGGATCTGCCCCCCCCCCCCCCCAGGTGCTCTGCAGGGTTTCTCTTCAGCTTCACCAGACACGGTCAGGCTGTGGGTGCCTTGGGGAGGTTTTCTTTGCAGTTCTCCGCTGGAGGTTCTCATTTCCTCACCTTTAAATTTAAATTTATTTCTTTTATCTAATTGGTGAACACTTGACCTTTCTTTCTTAAAGTGAAAAAAATTTTTTTTCACTACTGAGTGTCTAATTTAGGACCTTGCATATGCCAGGTAGGCACTTATGCCACTGAGCTGTCTCCCTAACCCACTCTTTATTTCTCCTCTTTTTTTTTTCTGTCTTTTTGGGGCAGGGTCTCACTATACGGCTCAGGCTGGCCTTGAGCTCACTTTGCAGCCCAGGCTGGTCTTGAATTTGCAACAATCCTCCTGTCTCAGCTCCTGAGTGCTGGGATTATAGGCCTGAGCCACTGTGCTTGTCCAGCTGTGGATTTTTGACTCCTATCTTTTCCCCCCCTCTCTTTTCCATGAAGTACATGCATCAGAGGGTTTGTCCCACAGGTCTCTGATGCTCTGTGAATTTTTAGAAATATTTTTGGTTATAGCTTTCAGATTGGGTAACTTCTTTTGCCTATTTCCAAGTTCATAAACTCTTTCTCCTATCACCTTTGTACTGAGTCTGTACAAGGAGTGTATTTCCCATGCTGTATTATTATCAGCCCCTGTTTGCAGCACCCCCAGCTGTACGTTGTGGGAGCTGGTGTCATGTACGTTGTATTTTACAAAAAAGGTTTAATATTTCCAACAGTGTTAGGGTCATAGCAAGCTGCAGAAGGAAGTACAGAGATTTCGCATAGACCCTGGGGCCCCTGGAGGGCAGAGCCTCCCCACTATAATAAACGTCCCCCAGGGAGGTGGGCGTTGCTAGCAGCTGCATCTGCAGGCGCTCGCCACTGTCACGTGAGGGCTGCAGTTAGGGTTAAGGGTGACCCTTGGTGTGTGACTGCGAATCTGGAAGAGGCCGGTGCAGCCCCAGGGGCGCGCTATCTATCACATACGTCCACGTATATGTAATGTTGAGGCCGTAGGGTTTCTTCTTGACTCTTTACAGCTTTTATCTGATGACATCTCTTATCTTTGCTAGTACAGAGAGAATATTTTCATTTTGGTCCCTGCTTTTAAATTTTTATCTTACAATTTTAAAATCTGTAGAATTTGAAATTGGTCTCCATTTATTATATTTTTTCCTGTGGGTAAGTCATATTTTCTTCCTTCTTCTATGTTGTGTAATTTTAGACTGTGTCCCGGACATTAGGAATGCCATCTGGATTCTGTTATAGTTCCCTAAAGTATGTTGATTTTGTAAAAACCAGACGATTACTTGGTTGGACTCACACCGAGAGCTGTCTCTTGGAGAAGCTCAAATCGCTCGGCAGTGTTTTGCTCTGAGCATCAGTGCTTTGAATTCAATTACAAAATGGTACCATTTTTGTCACTGCACAAAGTCCTAGTGGGCAGTGCCAGGCACTTGCTGGCGACTGTGGGCCATCCAGCTTCGGCCTTCTCTGTTCGAGGGACAGCCACCCTCTCCTACACCCTGGGCTGCCTTCAACCCTGTCCTCAGGTTGTCAGCCTCGAGAAAATCCGTCAGCTTTCTTTCAGATACTTAGTTACTTAAGGGGTTGATCACTGACTCACTCTCAGGCTAAACCTACACAAAGGGGAATTTTACTCTGTCTTTTTATGTATTAAATATTAACTTCCCTCTAGAATCTGCCTGATTGCTTTTCGCTCTTTACGTAAAATAAAATTTTCATTTTTTATTTTTATCCTGAGTTAATTGTTATTTTCTCTGGGAGTATTGGATCTAGGAGGGCCTTATCAGATCATATCACAAAGAAAATGCTTCCCACCTCCCTCCCTCCCTCCCTCCCTCTCTCCTTCTCTCTCTCTTCTCTCCCTCCCTCCCTCCCTCCCTCCCTCCCTTCCTCCCCTTCCCTTGCTCTCTTCCTCCTTAGACTGACCCAAATCTCCAACCCTTGTCTTGCTAAGTCTTAAATTGCCCAGGTATGGCTCAAATTTATATTACTGCCTCAGCCTCCCAGAGTGCTGAAATTACAGACATGAGACTGTGGATTTTCTTTTTAAGAAAGTGTTGGGTTGGGCATTCTGGAGATGTAGCTCAGTGTATGGCCCTTCTTGGTTTGAATCATGTGTGTGTGTGTGTGTGTGTGTGTGCGCTAACCCTAAATAAAGATCAAGGTAAATGAGGAGGTAAAGATGCCATTGAACCAATTTGGCTGAACTCCATCTCACTTCAAATTTTCTAAGAAATACAAAATTAAAAAGGTATGGCAGCTTCATTTGTGCAGCACATTTTTATTGAATGACGCATTAGACAACATTGCAGGCATTGTCCGTATCAGCAAGCAGTTTCTTAAAATCCAGCTGTCGATGCCTATACACGCTGTGATCGGGAGGGCTCACCTTGGTGCCCCGAGCTGGCAGTAGCTGGCCCCTCACTGCCAGCTCGGGTTGCTTCCACAGCTGGGGTCAGCGCCAGCCGTGCTGCAGGGAGCGTCCTGCTTGCGAGCCTCTGCTGCCACATCTGCTGGTGGGGGAGCCCCCCCTCGCTGTGGGTGAGCTGCGCAGCCCCCGTGCTTTTCCCTCTCCCGTGGAGCCCTTCCCAGCAGCCCTCACTAGGGCTTGTTCTCAACCTGCTTCGGCTGGGCTTTACTGTGACAGAAAGTGAGAAAAGGAAGAGGGTGGGTTGTCCCCCCCTATCAAAATGAAGTGGAGTGCTTTGGGGAGGGTCAATAAAGTTAAGCAACAGTAAAATTGCTAGAAGACTAAGTTATAGGCCAGCCATTCGTGAGTGATTTGAGAAAAATCACATAGCAAACTATAGAGTGTCCTTTCAGCTGGATGCTCAAACAACTGTGCGTCTGTACTCCACTTTAAGGAAATCAAAGCCCAACATAAATGTGTGTGATGTAGGCATGATGACATTTATGAGCTGTGAGCGATGCCACAGGACCCAGGCAGAGGATCCACACCGGGGCCCTGGCTTCCAGGGTAAGACCCATGAGCGAATGAACACTCTATATTGTAACTAATGAAATGTCACTCTTTGTGCTATTGTCTAACACTTCCTAATTTAACTAGACTCTCAATGAATTGACTGGATTAGCATATTACTGATCCCCAAAAATATGAGCAAAGGAGGCTTTGATTTTGTTTCCTCAGGATAGATTCTTAGAAATGACATTACTGAGTATTTTAAAATTATTAATCCATATTACCTAATTTCCCACTTTAATTGTATTTCTCCAGGATAGATTTCTAGAAATGTAATTACTTAGTATTTTTAAGTGTATCAATCTGTAGTTCCTAATTTCCCAGGAGGCAGGTTGTATGAATTTATGTTCTTAATTAGGGCTGTTTCTTAAACCTTAAAATTTATGTGCAAGTCTCTGATGTCTTTTCTCCAGCTTTGGTCGGGACTGGGAAGCCTTTGGCCTGAACCTTCTTTAAAAGAAGGTACAGGATGAAATGGAATTAAATTTCTTTTTAAAAAATGTATTTGGTTGTTGCAGGGTCTCAGTACTCAGCTCAGACTTGTGGCGATCCTCCTGTTTTCAGCCTCCCCAGCGCTGGGTATGCAGGCATGCGCCACTACATCTGGACCCGGCAGGCTCAGCCCACCCTGGGGGTGGGGCTGGCATGATGTGGTGCCAGGGATTGAACCGCGGTCCCTGTGCTTGCCCAAGCTCACTTAGGCAGGTGCTTTAGCCCGCTGAGCTGTCTCGCCAGCCCCTCAATTCCTTTTTTCTCTCAGCACCAGATATTTGAGAATCTTCTCTGCTAAATAAGATTCTGACCATAAAAAAACCTTAAAGAAGGTTCAGGGATTGTTTGTGACACACCTAAAATTCTATCAATCACTTTTTAATTTGTGGACCATCAGAATGATTTTTTTTTTTTTTTAAATGCAAGAAGGTACCACAGAAATCAACTTCCTAAAATTTCCCTTTCACAAATTGCACCGGAAATAGGATCCACGACAGCAACTCTTCTTGGCTCCTGGCCAGTACCACCCTTCCACGTGCACCTCTGCCATCACCACAGGATGCTTCCCGCAGGCCGGCAGAGTGGTGTTACCAGATTGTGTCTGTCCTACGAGCTGCTGCTTTCTGAATGCTGCCATGTTCCAGGTCCTGTTGGCTGGGCTCACCTGGGTCCGGTTATCTCGCTATCCCATGTAAACTGCACAGTGGATCTGTGAAGCCAGTGTCACAGGTAAGCAAGGCCCGGGTACACAGCTGGCAGGCGGTGGAGCCCCAGCCTGACTGTCGCAGTGCTCCACAGCCCGGACTCCTGCACATTCTGCTGGAACTGGCTCCCTGTGTGCTGGGGAGAAGGCAGCGCTCGCTTCCTGCCTGCCCCACACCAGATGCTGCTAGGTGCTTTACTTACTTGACCAGACTGGTCTTCAGCATCTCATTTTCAGTTTGAGAAAGCAAATATCTGGGCAACTGAACGACTTGCCTCAGGACACAGATAGGAGTTAACAAAGCCAGAAGCTGAGCCAAGGCCCAGCCCAGGCTTGGTTACAAAACCAAACTGTGGTGTCACCCAGACCAGGAGCCGTGGCATCTTGGCTCTGTGCTGGAATTACCCAGGAGGGTTGGAAATGCTTATGCTTGGGTCATGCTTGCAGTGTTGGCTGGGTGGCGGGGAGGGAGGTGGGCAGCTCTGAAACAGGACTGAAAGATTCCCCCAGGGGATGACGCGGCTGCCCACTGCCAAGCATGCAGATGGTTTGGGTCCTACCGCACTATTTCATTTCCTTATCCAAAAATGGAGCTGGGAAGAAGTCACACCAGTAAAAGGCAAATCTTCACCAGTGTTTCTGTGACAAATTGCTGCAAACCCATCTTAAGATGATTGAGATTTATTCTTTCATGCTCTGGAGGCTGGAGTCTGAAGTCAGAATGTGACCTGGGCCACACTCCCCTGGAAGGTGCAGGCGGAGTCATCCTGTTTCAGTTACTTTTCTTGTTGCTGGAACAAAATACCTGCTTATAAAAATTAAGGAAGGAAAGGTTTATTAGCTCACAGTTTGTGGAAGTTTCAGTCTACAGTCAGCTGGCTCCAAGGCGGGGTGGCACATGGAAGAGGGCAGCAGTTCATGGCAGCCGAAGACAGCAAAATAACAGGAGCAAAAAGGGAGGCCCAGTGGCAGAAAGCAAGCCCCTCCCCCCTCCTATTGTGTTCATGCCGCCCGCCCAGGCCAGGTGCAGCACTCATACCCATAATCCCAGCAGTGGGTCACGAATTAACCACAAACTCTAGAAGCAGCCCCATGACTGCATGGGGCTTTGGGTGTCACGCAGACCTCACCATAACCCTCTCCATGCCTCTTCCGCCTTCCCGGAGGTGGCCAGCAAGTGCAGTGCTTCCTGGCTTGTGGCTCCATTGTGGGACTCTGCCTCTGCTGCTCATTGGCCTTCTTTCCTGTCACTCATGGAATTAAGACTCAACTTATCCCATATGACCTGGTCTTATCTAACAGCTTCTTAATGATCCTATTGCTGAGTAAAGTTGCATTTGGAAGCGTCGGGGGGGGGGGCACTGCTGTGTGCGGCACAGACAGAAATGTAGTACTGCAGCTTTGAAGAACGCACGGTGCTAGGAACAGTGAAGGTGAAAGCTTCTATTTTTAGCACTACCTATTTTTCCAAGAAGGTATCATGCACCAGCACGTAGGCCTAGGACATGAGGCGCTACCGCTCAAGAGTTTGATGCCTTGTGGTGTGTTCAGGAGCACAGAGGCACCACACGGCAGAGAGCAGGCTGAGCGGCTGTCCTAGACCATGTGGGAATGTGCCTGAGGCCTGTGGCCATGTGTTCTTCCCCATGGGGAGCCTTTGGAGAACAAGCCTGTCCCCATCCTCCTACTGTAAACCCACAGTAGGATGAAATCTCCAGCTCTTTGCCAGTCACCAAGGAGCTTCACCATCTCCCAAATGTTGTGTAAGATTCTGTGCATGAAGACAGTCAAGACTTGGAGCTTTGTTTTGGGACTGTCACTTCATCCAAACATCTGCTATATTTTTCTTTAGAGGCACCTTGACTGAAGTTTGAAAGTACAAAGATTGAAAACCAGATAACCTGATTGCTTAGGGGACATGTGTAGGTCAAAATGAAATGGCCAGAGCTCAGCCCTTGTTTATCATTCTCCCCTATGGTTCAAAAGTAAATACCCAGTACAAACTTGGCTTGGTCTTGAGGAAACTAGCTACCCAGTTACTTCTACCTCTAAATAATCTTGACAGTTGACCTCTATTACATCTTGACAAAGTCATAATTTCTGTTTTGGAAATGCTGTGCTAGATTTGGTTGTAAGAAGCAGTCAGTTGCCCTTTGAGATTACAGTCGGCCCCTCTTCCCCACCCCCAAGTCCAGCATCACCAGCTTTTTCCAGACCCTGTTTGTTTGCGATTCATCTGTTGATCCTGGACAGCATGAGGTGGACACATGAGCCTCTCAGGTTGGTGATTAACCCAGGGCAAACACAGTAATTGGTGGAAGAGCAGTGGACTCCTTTTCCCCCCAAAAAACACTGTGAGTCTTTAGAAAGTCTCAATAGCAACACTTAGGCACTTTCTTAAACAATAAATCTCTGTTTCCATTTGGAGAGAAATCCTGGCCTTTCTGTCTTCATTCTGCTTTCCTTAAAAAGGTTACAGTTGGATCTGTCTTATGCAGCCGAGTCCTTAGGCAAAAATGAAAGGAGAGGGGACAATTTATTTCTTGGTAAGTACTGCAGAATCAAATCTTCAAAGCACGCCAGATGATGTTATTGTACACAGGAGTTGGCTAGATTTAAGCTACAAAAACACGAGCTGGTTGATGTGTGTGAGAACGGGCACCCGACGAAGACTTCATCAGCTACTGCGCTGGGAGGACAGGCGCGTTGCCATGGCTCGCAAGCCTGTTCTTGACGCTGCTCGGCTCCCCAGCTAATATGCATTATTAAGAGTAACCCTAAATACCTAAGAAGCTGTAATTTATCATGGTGCTTCAGATTGTTTACCCGCTGAAGAGTGACAGTGTGCTCAGGCTGCAGAGAGCTCTCTGTGAGCCATGAACGATCACTCACTCATCCCGTAGAGAAACAGTTAGCCAGGGCCACATGGAATAGAGAGCCCGGTAATGGCATTTGTAGTGCTGCTCCTTTAGTGAAGCCCTTGGAGACTGACGGTGGTGTCCTGGAGAGGTAAAGTATCTGCCTGTCTAAAATACGACTTTTGCTCTCCGGAGGCCCAACAAGATGCTAGATCCGTCATGCCCGGAGTGGTTGGAAAGCACTCGGAAGCGAAGTTCACTTGAATTTGCCTGATTCCAACCAGTGAGGTCATTTGCTGGGCAGCAGAATTGGTAAATGTGAAAGTCCTGGCATCTGCAGAGCCGGTCTTGATGCAGGGCTGGGATGAGCCTTGGGCGTGGCTTCTGGACGTTTAGAGCACAGACAGGTGAGGCCCGAGCACTGCCAAGCAGGTGCCTCTCTCTGCTCCGATCCTGGAGAGACTGCGGGCAGTGCCTGCTTGAGCACACGCAGGCTGAGTGGAAAGCACCCGTGTGCAGGAAAGCCTGGCTCCTTCTCGCGGACGGGAGGAGGAGCCGCCTCTGCAGCTGGGTGGTGCCTTCCCAGTGCAGTGGATGAGCCCACAGACTGCGAAGTGCTCCGTTCCTGCAGGTGAAGGGGACATAGGTGTGGGGTGAACGGGCACTGCTGCATGAAGGGCTCTGGTGTCTGGGGCTTGCTTTGGAAGTAGCTCTTCTTCCTTTGGGTCCTGGTTTTCTCAGCGCTTTAAGGAAGGGGTATTTTGGTCTTATTTTTTTTGTGAACCCAGGGACAGGGCAGGAGGCACAGGGCAGGAACACATCTTGGGGTGTCCTGTTGTACCTGGAGAAGATACCCATCGAGCTTGTGTGGGAGCCAGGCCCACTCTTGGTCTGGCCAATGCCCAGGGAACTTCACTGTGTAAGGAGCCACCCCACATCCCAAGGGAGGTGCCCTGAGACTTTCTCCATCCCTGGGGCAGATGTAGGCTTCCTGACCTTGGTTTTAGTGACAACTTGAGATGTCATCATCAAGTCAGAGCAGCTTCCTCACTAATTTTGATTTTTGTACAGAAAAACCTGTATTTCTGAAGAAGGACAGGCACCCTCAGTGGACAGGAGCTCATGGTGGGGCTGTGGGAGCCAGCAAGGGCATTCCTGGCTGGTGCCCTGCTTGGATTTTCACAGGGCTGCTTGGCCCCGTGGCCCAGAAGGAGCTCTGGCTCAGAGCTAGGCTGAGCCAGACCCTTAGTTCTCACACTACTCGTGTCTCAGTTTCCCCTACAGTGAGTCTGGCAGTGCATACCCGAAGAGCCAAGGAGGCTCCCAGCAGAAGCACGCAGAAGGCTCTGCAGCATGGGAGACACTTCAGCACAGGTGATTTTAGGGTCAAAGAGCAAAGACCAACCAGCCTCCATGCCTGTCCTGTACAGAGGATCCCAGGGAGATCCTGCTGGCACTCTCTGGTGCGGTCCAGCTGGAGAATCAGAACACAGCCAGCTGAGCAGAGAAGAAACAGACGCACAGAGGCAAATTCCTCTGAGACCCCTGCCTCGGCCGTGAAGCAGCAGCCCTCTGAGGTCACTGCCGTGTCCTCCTCTCAGCATCCAGGGCGCTGGCTCCCTGGCGGGTTCATGGCCCTTTCGAGAAGAAGCAGCCTCAGACAGGAAGTTAAATGTATTTAAATGCAAGCAAGACTAAAACGAAAACAGAATTTCCTTCTAGAGGTATTAGGAAACAATTGGAAATAAACAGGTCAGAAAGAACAGATCGTAGCAAGATGAAGAAGAAAAGGCCCTTCACCAACACCACTGCCAGGGCGGGACAGCCTCCCTGGCACATCTGCTCTACTGCGAGCGGAAGGGGCAGCCACCGCTCGCCCGAGTCCCCTGTCTCCACTCGCAGGATTCGCACAGGGACCTGGGCCTCCCTAAGCGGAGAGAGTGCTTGGTGTCCACAGGCACAGGGCCATAGCTATTCACTGCTGTGGGTTTGTGGTGGAACAGATGTTCCAGGCCCTCCTGCAGCAGGTGCGCTCTGTGTGCAGCCTGGCCCTGTCTCCCATACGCCACAGCTTGCAGGAGAAGACAGCGATGCTCAGAGAGCAGCCAGCATCGTCTGTGGTGCAGCCTCTTGTCCCCAGTGGCTTGTCCTCAAGGGATTTGGACCCTCTTTCTCTTGGCCTTCCTCGCCCTTCACTTGACCTCCTTGGTTATAGCGCAGTGATGTGTGGGTGACACAGATCCGGCGTCAGAGTGTGAGCCCCTTGAGGACAGGGCTGGGTGTCCTGATCCTGTGGGAACGTGCAGCACCCGCCTCTCACTCCAGCCAAGGGGCACTGCCCTCCTGGGGTGGCAAGAGCAAGCTGTTTTCTCACATGCTCTTCTCTCATGCTCTCTGGCCTCCATCCCTCAGTGCTGCTCTATTCTTCATCCCCAAGGGCCATTCGTGGGCACATGTGCCATGTTTCCTGGTGTCCGAGCCCACTAGGGGCTATGGTTCAATCACTTCTGGGGCCGTGCCAAGGACCACCTTGGGAGGTTGGTGGACGCCCTGGACCCTGGCTGGCTCCATGCACTGAGCCCCTGACTCCCTTGGGTCTCACCTGGCTGCCAGGGTCTTTGGATTCCATTGCTATGTGTGCCAGAGGTGAGCTGTGGGCACAATGCAGGGGCTTGACAAGGACACTCCCTGAGTTTTTTCATTGCTGTTGGCCCCACAGCCACCCGAGCTGTCCCACACATCCCCCAGCTGACAAAGTGTTTTGAAAATAACGGTTGCTGATTCCATTCAATCATCACCCAGGAAAACAAGTTGGCCACAGGCATAAAAGAGTCCGGCGAGCGGGCCAGTAGGATCATGGACGTTGGGCCCTGTGTTGGGAGCTTCTGCCCCGCCCCATGCTCCAGAGAGGCGGGGAGCACTGCCCAGTCCTGTGACCCCCAGCACTCGGATGGATTCATTACACCAATGGTTGGAAGGAACCACAAATGGGATACATATTTAAGGAAATATGCACACAACTGGATTTATTTTTCTTATCTGACTTTTTTTTTCTGGTGCAATACGAGCCCTGTTGAATACTTGGCAGCTGCCTCTCCATCCTTGAGTTGTTTGTCATTTCTGGGGCTGCTGATGCTGTTATGATTTCCCTTTTGGGAGGAATTTACAGGCACATGTTGACCCAGCTGAATGGGAACAGGGAGCAACAGGGATTTTATGAACAGGGACCATCACAAACCGGACAGCATAAATTCCTTCCTTCGCTCGAGCACGCTGTCAGTGCGAGTCGCTCACTGCCCCGCCATGGGGCTGGCCATTTAACCTGCTGCAGCTTGTTACAAAGGCCCAGGTTGGCCTTGAAATAACCCTTCCCTTTCAGCAATCTCTGAGAGTTGCAGTCAGAGCACTGTGCTCTATTGTTGGCACATCAGGGAAGTTGTCTCTCGGTAGCAACAGTTGCTAAGTGAGCTGTGGCAGCTCTCAGAGCCCACAGAGAGGCTGGGAAGGTGGGTCGGCACGTGGACTGGGCAGGGACAGATGGGACAGACTCAGGGCCCAGTGGGGAGGAGGTGGGCTGGGCCCCAGTGTGGTCCAGTGCCTGTCGGCTCAGGGCTCCAGCATTCTCTGGCCTCCATCCCTCAGCGCTACTCTATTCTTCATCCCCAAAGGTCATTCTGGTGTCTGAGCCCACAGGGGCTATGGTTCCGGAGCTCAGAGCCCAGGGAGAGGTGGGTGACGAGAAGGCTGAGCCACAGACCCACCTGGAGCCAGTGCCCTCATGGTCAGGGCTGACGCTGCCTTGCTTGGGTCCCTGTGGTCCACCCCACAGGTCGCCTGTAGTCTTGGTGACAGTTACTGTGTGCACTGATGGCTTCTCGGTCTTCCTGCCTGACAGCTCTTTCTGGCCACAGGGGTTAGTGTCCCAGCAGGAGCCCTCCACACTCAAAGGCTGGCAGTCAACAGTGTGGTTTCAAGCTACTTTCTGGATCGTCTCAGGAACATGGCCCATGGATCCAGAATGATCCCTTCTTGCCTTTCTTCAATCCCATCTTGATTTTCCACTTTCTCATGAGTATCTTGGGGCCACTTCCTGGCCACCCCTTTAGCATACGTGCAGCAGGCATGTGGGAAGTTGCCCCGAGTCTCTAGCGAGTCAGCCCATCTGCTCTGGGAGAGGTGGTTGGCAGAGACGGTGTGGAAGAGCGTGTGTCCAGCTTGTTCCACACGCTGATGTTAGGAGGGTGACATCTCCAGGCAGAGGGACACCCTACTTGATCCTGAGGGGTGGAAAGAGTGGTTTTCAGCCACTGGGGCGGTATATGGAGCAGGGAGGGTGGGATGCCGGCAGAGAGGCAGGAGTTGGTCAGTGAGGAGCCCACAGCCGCCACAGCTGCAGGGGCTTTTTTGTTGTAGGTGGGGCCGTCCTGTGGGATCATAAGTGACAGAGTGGAGCAGATTGGACCAGAGCAATGCTGGTGGCAGCAGGTGTGGGTTGGCTGGCAGGGCAGGGCAGGGGCCAACAAGGGGACACAGATAAGTGACCACAGAAGAGTTACGAATGGTGGAGCAGGGAAGAGGAACGCAGGAGCGCTGATGGCCAGGGAGAGGATAGGTGGACAAGTGTGGTGCTACGCGGGACAACCGGTGCTGGCCTCAGGCAGGCTGCAACCCGCACGCATGCCGCCGCACAGGTGGGTCTGGGGAATGCTGCGCAGGGGGAAGCAGTTGCCCAAAGAAGAGCACGGACCTTGAGGGTCCACCTTTGCGAGGTCAGAGCCACAGAGACAGGGAGAATGGTGCCTGCTGGGGCCAGACCTGACACTGTGGGCAGATGGTGGCGAGGGTTGTGGGCAGTGTGCTTGTGCTTAGGGCCACTGGACAGTGCATTTAAAATGGTTCAAAAGGGACAGTCGTCTCATTGGTTATATATGTTGACAGGAGAAAGAAGGAGAAGGACTTTCTAACTGAATGGCATGGCAGGAGTGGTGGTGGCTGTGGGTTATGGCCGCCCTCTCTGCACTTAGTAGGTGCTTTGTCACTTCCTTGCTACTGACACAAAATACTGGACACCCACAAGTTAAAGGTAGAAAGGTTTATTTGGCTCATGGAGAGGTTTCAGCCCATAACCAGCTGGCTCTCAGGAAGGGTGGCATGGCAGAGGGACACTGCAGAGGACAAGCAGTCAGTTCATGGCCGGCAGAAGGTAGTCAAGGAGGCAAGTGACAAGACAAGTCTCTTTCTGTCCCTGATGCTGTGCCCAGGCTACCAGGATTAGGGTGGAGCCGAACCAACCGTCGCACTGATCTAGGACTCAGCCAGCCTTAGTCCCTGACACCCTTAATCCTAGCACTGGACCCACACTCTGGGTCCAGCCACCCACCCCGAAAAGCCCCACCCGTGGCCACAGAAAGTTTCGGGGGACACCCGGGCTCGGACCTAGCAGCCAGCTCTGTGTGTCCCTTCCCAGCTCTGTGCTAATGAGGCTCTTGGACAGTGACATCCCCTGACCTGCAGAACGGGCTGGCCACAGTCAGTCACACATGCTGATGTGCGTCTGCCATGCGGTGGGGGATGCGGGGCAGATGCTGACAGGAGCGCTCTAGACTGAAAGGGAAACTTGGTGAAGACAGCGGAAGGAACACGACGAGGGCGGGCCAGTGTGCTGGAGGTCCTCTTTCCTCCGAACTGATGCTGACCTTTCCGGCTCCTTTCCACATGGCCCTCGGCCCTCCTGGGGTTGGCACCCAGCTGTACATAGGCTGCTTACTGAAAGGCGGTGAGCACTATAGTCGATATTTTACAGCTTGCTCTGAACTCTCTCCCATTTCCTCTGCTGAAATGTGTAATTTTCAGGAAGCCTGTGTTGTAAGACAGCAGTAGGCGAGCTTTCATCGTGGGGCCAAGTTCCTCCTCGGGCACTTTTTCTTAGTAAAAGTTTTATTGGAACGTAGCCAAGCGTGTTCATTTGCATATTGTCTATGGTTGCTTCAGCAGAGTTTAGTAGTTGCGACAGAGACCACATGACCTGCAAAAGCAAAAATATTTACTGTCTGGCCTGTTAGAGAAAGCGGTGCCAATATCTGAAGCAGTACTTAGCTGTTTGAGAACTGCAGCCCATAATCATCTACTTTTTCTTCAACATATTATAAGAAGGAAAACTTACTATAAAACATCCTTTGACAGTCATAAAATAATCCTCTGGAACCATGTCTCGGAGTTAACGCTGGTATTATGAAGAGTTCATGTCAGCAGATTAATGCGACCTAGGAGAGAATCTAAAACCAAGACAATAAAATATTCCATCAAATTTCCCTGACTCAACAGCTAGGATATAGGCCAGTATGTGAGACAACCAGACACTGGGCTCTTTCAGATGCGTCCTTTAGACTGATTGGAGGAGGGAGCTTTGTGTTTGGAACTCCTCCCTAAATTCAGACATGTATGCCTAATCAGATCTACAAACTTTGCATGGTTCCTGTTTAATTTTACTCAAAACAGCATCAAAAATCTTGAGTGTCACAGGAACAAGACCAAATGGCTCTGAGCAAAGTCCTCACTGGCCCCCAGCGCCTACAGGCATTCTGTGGGGCAGTCTCTCCTGTCCTGGGCTGGGTAGGGTGTTCCACAACCTCCCTGGCCTTGACCCATGGGATGCCACTAGCAGACAGCCTTCCTGTTGCCTCCTGTGGGCTTGGCTGCAGACCCCGTCCTGTGTTCCCCGGGGTCACACCTCTCCTGGGCAAGGGCCTCGTGTAAGTCTGGGAAAGAGCCGAGAGGACACCCTTCTTCAGGGTTGGGCTGCTGCCTGTGACTCTGAGGGCCGATGTGGCCAGAGCTGGCCCCATCCTCTGATGCCCTCCATGCCTGGGAGCAGTGGTGTCTAGCAGGCGGCTCTTAAGGGCCTTCAGTGACAGGGTTTTCACCTGTATGATGGACACAGTCCCTTCCTGTCACCTCCCCATTGAAAACTCTGCAGAGAAGGTACCAGGGACAGGGAACAGGAGGGAAGGGGGCTAAAAATAATCAGGATTTGGTATATGTACGTCCTAATCCCCCATGAAGATAATCATTAGGCGTCACAGAGCCAGACCGGTGAGGTGATGGGCGGGGAGGGCAAGCATTCCTTGAGTTCAAGAGCTGCTTTGACAGTGAAAAAGCCCCAACAAATGCATACATACATAAAAAAATAGGTACTTTAAAAACGAGAGATATGGTTAAGAGGAAGAGGCTAAATCAAACAAAATTGAGAAGTTAATAAACTTGGGGGTAAAATATTTGACAAGACAGATGATTCCCAAAAAGCTGGGATGTTCAACACTTCTGAGAGAACTGATAATCAGATGACTTTCAGAAACTTTCTCTCTCTCCGTGCACCATTTTATATAATTTTCTGACAGCGAAACAACAGCTCTTCTTGTTAAAAAAAAAAAGAAAAGAAAAGAAAGAAAAGAAAATCAGTCCCCCTCACAGTCAACAGAACCATGGTTTTGACTAATCTCTATAATCAGAAGCTAATTTGCCTTAAGAATAATAATAGTAACAATATGCTGTTATGAAAGACTATGCTTTTATCACTTTATTTGCCTGTGATTATGTAAATTCCAGATACACGGCAGTAAGGGAGCTGCAGGAAGCGCTTCTTGGGTACAGTGGGAGCCACAGGGACCGCAAGAAGGCCCGCCCCCAGGAGCACCCAGGCTCACCCCCGTATGGAGCTGGTGCTCTGCACAGCAGCCCAGGCACTCCCTGCGGCTATCCCCACCCCCTTTCTCTCCCCTGCCCAGCAGGAGAGGCCCCACCTGTCCTGACATCTCCCAGACTTCAGCCTGTGTTGACCCTTGGGAGCCCAGCTTAGGACCCTGCTTTTGCTCCCTCTGCTGTGGGGCCTATGTGGCTGACTGCTGCACTGCCCCTGGGGGTGGCCCTGGGCAACCCCATCTCTGCTTCCTCTGGGTCCCCAAGTGCACGAGGTGGGCACTGCCAGGCCGGGCGCACTGTACAGCCACTGTCCCTGACACGCATCCTGTGTGTCTGAAGGCCAGCGAAGGAAAGGTCGGAGCCCTGGTGCCAAGCGGGTGAAGCTGCGCTGCCAGGCCCGATTCCCTCTGTGGATTGGGGCCACTTTTGACTCCCTGCAGCTGCCAGTCCCGCTCAAGCCGCTAAGAACGCGCCCTCAGTTTGCTGCCTGCATTGCACAGTGGCTGATCCTCGGGGTCACGTGGGTTCAGACCTGGGTGCTGTGGGTTTCTGCCTCTGTGGGCGATCGCTGGGCATGTCTATGCCTCAGTGTCCTTGTGCGACCAGGCCTGCTCGCCGTGCTCTATGAAAGCACAGGGTGGAAAGGTCTCAGGAAACGTAGCCACGGTCAGCCGCTCCGGGCTGCTCGCTTTCGGGGGCTCTGTGCCTCGCTAGAATTCCAGTCTCGTTCGTCGCGCAGATCTAGATCAGCGGCCGCGCACAGGCCCCACGCAGCGCTGATTTACAGTGGGGTCTCACCCACAGTGGCCAGAGCCCTGAGTGGAAACAGATGTGCACTTCGCAAAGCTTTGCACGCAGCTGGCTAGAGTACAAGTGAAGCCGGCGCTACGCCAGCACCAGGCTACGGGTGAGGAAGCTGAGGCGCCCGGAAGTCAAATGCTCACGCAGAGTCACGCAGCGGGGGCGGAGAAGGGCTAGAGCGCCGTGGGCCACTGCTGGAGGCCTCATCCTTCGGCTGCTGGTAGGTCTGCAGGGAGCATTGCCAAGCCTGGTGGGGAGGCCTGGGAAGCCCGCTGGGTTCCCCTTCCTTCTGCCTCCAGGCCGCTTCGGCTCAGTGAGGGGCACTGGGGTCGACCCGAGTGGTTAGTAAAGGGAGGGGGACGCTGCAGGTTGCAACCACTGCTTGACCCTATTTTCCTCAGTCTGATTTTAAATCCCTTGAGCCTGTTAAACTTTTAAAATCTGCAGCCAGGTGCAGTGGTGCACACCTGTAATCTCAGCACTCGGGAGGCTGAGGCAGGAGGTCTAGCTGCGGGTTTGAGACCAGCCTGGGCTACCCAGAAAATTCAAGACAGCTTGAAGGCCGGCGGGTGAGATAGCTTAGTGGACTAAGCACCTGCTTAGGCAAGTGCAGGCCCTGGGGTTCGATCCCTGGCACCACAAGCTGTGCCGCCCTTAGCCCCATGCCAGCTGAGACAGCCACTGAGTCCAGGACGATCCTGAGCGCTGGGGAGGCTGAAAACGGGAGGATCACAACTGTGTAGTGAGACCCTGCATCAGATACATAAAACAAAAACAAAACAAAGAAGCCCAGCTTGAGCTTCAGAGCAATACTTTCTCTCAAAAAGACAAAAAGAAAATGTTTTGTTTTTCGTTTCCTCTTTAGTACCACTTCTACCATCTTCTTAAGGCTGTCTTAATAAATAAATGACACATAAACAAGACTTTGACCTATTCTCTCTTCACTCCTGGGTAGTTCCTGTGGATTTCCACAGAGCTGAAGGATGAGGTCCTTTCTAGGAAAGAGCAGGAAGAGGTGGCTGTGGCACCCCAGTCTGCCCTGGGCTTGGCGTGGGATGTCGAGTTCTGGTTTCAGTGCAGAGCTCCACTGGCTAACTCCCAGCTCGGTGCTAGAAAATGCTTTCCGGAGACACAGGTCTGGTGAAAAATGCCATTTCACCAGGAGGGCTGGACTTCTGAGGATGATTTTTGTCTGCTATGGCGGAAATTGCTTTGTCCCAAACCAAATTACCAAAAAGGTAAATCAAAGACGTCCTGCATTGGTTGAGCATTGTCCTGTAGAGGATAATTTTGGAGTTTTAAAGTATCTGAAAATTTTCTAATTACAAAAACAGCAGGGACAGAAGGAAAGATATTTATAAAAACAAAACAAAAACTGAGCGAGGAAACCAGGTCATCACATGACCTCCCTAAAGCCAAAAGTCACTCCAGGCCAGTAGCTGTCTCAGGCAACTTCATTTTCTGTGAAGGGTTCAGAGTTCCTTGACGTGCTGGTGCATTGCGGCTCTGCCCGGTTGTCTGAGTAATTCTTCTAAAAGGGGCGGCCGCATCCCAAGTGGCCAAGGAGGGTTGCCTGGTGATTCCTGGTGATGCATGAGTGGCGGGCGAATCAGTCCAAGATGGCGTCAGAACCTGCGGGAAGAGCTGGGCTTTGTGGGTCTTTCTTGCACACGCTGAGAGGCATTCGGGGACATGGCAGAGAAGGGAGAGTGCTGACGATTACTCATCCCATCGCCCTGGCTGCTCTGCAATTAGGAGGAATGTTCCCGAGGCTGGTGTTTGTTGGGGTAAGGCTGGATTGCAAAGCAATGGGATAATTAGACACAATTGAATTAACTGAAGAATAAGTGTCAGCCTTGCTCGGGGTTGTCCTCATTTCATTACACTCAGCCCGGTAAAGCCTTCATCCCTCTTTTGTTTCTTCCTCAGTAAATCATTTTTAAGCAGCCCTGAAACATCAAGAAGACTGTAAAAAAGTGAAAATATGTGAGGAGAATATATACACCATTAGTGCCATCTGAAACATGTGTAAGTGGATTAGCTCCACTGAGACGCCGCTCAGTGGGACTGTTACCTTACATGTAGCTCATACCCAGCAATTACAGTGTGTGTGCATGTGTGTGTGTGTGTGTGTGTGTGTGTGTGTGTGTGAGAGAGAGAGAGAGAGAGAGAGAGAGAGAGAGAGAGAGACCTGTGCCCCCATGTCTCTTTGGTGGTTGTAGAGAGCGTGGGTAGAAAAGGTTTTCTACCAGGGGCAAGAGACTACGTAGGTTAGTCTATGGCATGAGGTTACTTTTCCATTAGACACTGGAGATGGTCCTGGGGACATCGGGGTTGTTGGGCCATGGGTACAGAGGGTGGGCTGAGAGTGACGAGGGATAGAACCAGGCAGGCTGAAGCCCATGTCCCTGGAGGAAGAGCCGGGTTCTGAGTGGTACGGGCTGAGGTAGTGCTGCTCACTGCCCTCTGAGTCTAGAAGCTGCCACCACCCAAGGGAGGAGGACACCAGGAGGTTGGCAATGACACAGAGGAAGGCCAAGTTCCTCTACTTGATGAACTCAGCTGCAGTGCGGGCTTGCGGGCCGGCAACACGCTCAGGGCGGTTTCTTCCCGGAGTCATGTCCCAGACAGCGTGCTCGGGAGGGCTTCAGAGGTGTTCATCCGGGTGGGATTCCATGCAGCCATCTGCCTACTCCTGTCTCCATTTTGCCCAGTGAACACATTGGGGTCTTTGCACAGATCTTGGGCTAACGTTGGTAAAGACAGTTAAACAGAACCAAGGTGGGCTCAGGGAGACCAGCATTCTTTGAGCGTATACAGCAGGCAGGAACTGTGAGGAGGCCAGAGATCATGTGTTTGCAGGTGTGTCCCGAGCCGTGTGATCCGGGCGGGGTACACCATACCCACTGCAGGTTTCAGTGCTCCTTGGGCCTTATGACGTGATCAAAACACATAATGAATATTAAAATTTTAAACATTTGTTACAGCAAAAGACCATATTGCCGTGAATCCCTCTCTAAATCCTCCCCCTCACCTTGAACACACGCATCCCACAGTTCCTGCCACTTTCGGAGTCCTCTTCCGTCCGAGTCTTCAGTTGTGCAGCAGTGGCCACTTCCACACCCTCCATCAGTTCAGAACATTTCCCTTTCATGGTTGTTTTGGCTTTGGGGAGGGCCAGAAGCCACACGGAGCTGGACCTGCTGAAGAGGCGGAGGGGGCCGAGCTGCAGTGCTCCGTGAGCTGCCTTGCGCTGGGCGGCACCTGGCTGCAGTGTTCACCATAGTTTTTTTAATCATACCAGGTAAAGGTACTCAGTGCATCCAGAACTGGGTCAGAGAGTGCTAGAACAATGAGATAGGTGTGTGCACAGCGAGGGAGGGCTAGAGGCAGATGAAGGCCAGTATGACTTTAGGTGTAATAAACTTCCTGTAAACATTCACTATAGTTTCTAATCACCTCTCATTTTTCTTGATTATTTTTTCAGGACTTGCCCTTTGCGCATTGATAGGTAGGGTGATGCACTTTTCCTTGTCAGGATTAGCAACAAACAAATCAGTAACAAGGAAATAGCTGGTTAAATTTGAATATCAAATGAGCAATTAATTACTACTTTTAGCATAAGTGGCCTGATGCACTGTTTGGGCCTCCGGTAAGGTTTCTGTGCTATCTATCTGACACTCAGGCTTGGCCGGTGCCCTGCAAATCGCCTGGCAGCTCTTCTCTGAGAAGCCTCTGTAGACGTTCATTAAAATCAGGCAGAGATGAAGACACATGTGGGTTTATGTCTCAGAATCTCAACTTTTGAAAGAGAGGCCGAAATGCAGGGCCTGGAAGCACCTCAGCGAAGGGCCACGGTGTGCTGCCACTAAGACACTAAGTCCCACGCACCTCTCCTAGTTCTGGTGTGGTGGCCCTTGATGCCACCAAATACGACAGTCGCTCTCTCCCAGCATGTGGAGGGCCTGCTTTTTCTGCATAGTGTTAGTTAGAGGTGGCTGTTAGACTCCCTGCGCCCAGTAGAGTGGAGAGTGGCGTCAGTGCCCGTCGTGGTGCCGTGGGTCTCAGAACTGCACAGTGACCTGCAGTGCCTTCCCTAGTGGCTCTCAGTCCATGCACTCAGAGTGGAGCCCCCAGCCCAGTCACAGCAGCCATGGATAACATAAGAGCAGCTGGTGTGTGCTGATGCAAGTCACTAAGGCTGGAGATAGTTGTTACGTAGCACCATCAAGTTTATCCTAGCTGATACACTGTGTGGTTACCTTGGGCTACACGCTTACTTTTTATGATACTTTGAGAAAATAAGGGTCATATAACCAATCTCTTAAAATACAAATGTTAATTTTGAATAACTTGAGATTATTATTGACTAATACGAAGTGCAGAGTTCAGCTGTGGGCTAAGGAACCAGAGGAGCATGCACTTGATATGGTTTGAGGAAGAGGCAGGCTTGGCTTATCAGAGGACTGGCTTCTGGTAGCTAGTGGTTATTCTGAAATCAAACAGTTGGAAGTGGGTTCTTGTGAAATTCACATGTATCCACGGGAGATGGGCACCTCTACGGGGACAGATGGCCATCTTGTCTCGTGGCCATGGCCATCTGGGGCCCGGCCTGTGAAAGGCAGGCCTGTCGAAGGAATGTCTGCTCTTTATTAGCTACAAGTTGACATTTAAGGTTTCCCCTTTCCTTAGAGAACTGCTCCAAGGGGTTATGTAACTTTTTCTGTCTTTGGCACATTCAAAAAATACACTAAAGCAAGACACAATGTCTACTGAGCCACATGTGAGCCGGGGAAGCCCGCGAAGGCTCTTCCTTCTGTGTTGGGTGTGCTTTTGTGGGCTGGGGATTTGACTCTTTCATTTGGAGAAGTTTCGTCTTGCTCCTGGGACCGCTGCCTGGCAGCTCACCCACTGCCGTGTTTTGTCCAAGTGGAATGTGGTGATGCCTTTCCTCTTCGTAGCAGAGTTCTGGAGACGGGCTGCTCAGCTCAGCTCAGCTCAGGTTGGTGTGACCCAGCAGCTCTGGGCAGGGAGCCTTATGGTGTGACAAGACAGCTCAGGTTTTCATGGGAGGTCACTTCTGAGAAGCACCTTATTGTCTTGGGCTTATGGAGCATCTATCTGCCTCCAAGTGTCCCGACGTTAAGGCGACAGCTGTATGCTCTCCTTTCCAAGTTTCCCTCCACTGTGTATCACTGAGGTTTTGGGAAAACCCTCCCCAAACCAGGTCCCTAGCTCGTGTAGCAAACCTGGCAGGTAACTGATAATTGGCCGATTGCTACTCCACCTGTGCATCAAGCCCCTCTGAGGGGAGGCCTGGCTCCCTGGGACTTGGGGGATGGGAGCAGTCTTATCACTTAAATCATTGCAGTATTTGAGATTGGTGCTATTTTTTAATTTAAATTTTTTACTAGTATATGTTTGCAATACATGCTGACTACATTTGGCATGGGGGTGGTTATTCACACAGCTCACGTCTTGATCATTTTTACACCAGCTACTCCCTTGCCTTCCCTCTCCTGCTTCCCCAGATCTCCCAGTCTACAGACTCTGTCTCCCTGTTTCTTAGCAAGCCTCTTTTATTTTGCTCTTTAGCTTATTCCTTGCACGGTGCTCAGGATCTGTGCTGTGCAGCCCGATTCCTTGCATTATATAATCCGTTTCTGGCTGCGCTCATAATGCCTCGTCTCGATGCAGAGCGTGGTCTCCGGGCTGCCGGCGAGTGTCTGCTCTGCTTCTGGACGAGTTTCAAGGCGTGGAGAGGGGCAATTTCCAAGGCTGCCTGGGCTGAGGATTCCTCCACAGGTAACAGCGAGGGAGCCCCGGCGGTGGGACGGAGACAAATCATCCCTGAGACGCAGACCTACATTTAGCCGGATCCGATTAAGCTTCCGGCAGCAGAAGGTGGGGCCGTGTGTGGGTGTGCTGTTCCCGCGGGTCCGACTTGCACACTCGATGTGCGCATGCGCGTGTATCCTGCTTCCCGGCATTGTGAAAGGCCACGCTGCCTACTCGGCAGCCTTTTCTCCTCGGTGTTCCCCCTCTGCTCCTGCAGACTCTGAGGACCTCGCACACAAGGGCCAGAGGTGTTGCCCACAAGACGCACCCATGCCCGTAGGGCGGTGGCAATCTGGGATGGCGCCGTGAGGGGATGGGCAGCTGTGGATGACTCCAGGGATCCGTCTTGGAGCGCGGCGTGAGCTCTAGAATCTCCAGAAAGCACAGAAGATGCAGTCTCAGCACAACCCCCAAGTGTAATAGGCCTGTGGGGTGGGGTCTTTTTGGATTCAGAAGTGGTAGCCCAGGAGCTGTGCTGGCGACAGGTCCTCCGGGTGCAAGGCCTTGCAGTACCAGAGTGGAGTGGCCTGGACGCCATTGGTAGGCCGGGGAGAGCACTCTGCTTTTCTCTTTGTATGCTGTTCATAAATAGGCATGACCTGTGTTGAGTTACGTCCAGAAGGAATGCTGTGGGGCTACATGCAGATGGAGGTGGCAGGAGGGGCCGCTTCCCGGGAAGAGGCCCCCGAGGAGCTTCCCAGGGAGCTGTGTTCTGTCTCTTATAGCCCGCCGTCTTTGCGGCTCGGACCCACCTGGGCTGTCCGACTGGAGGAGCAGATTCATGGGGGATGCCCATGGCCGCTGATGCTCACCACACCCAGCTTAGGTGGGCGCAGGCACAGCTCTACTCGCTGTCCCCCGCCACTCGGGGGCATTGCTGGGGAAGGGGGCGTGGAGGCCTCACCTGGCCTGTGCTGGCCGCGGGCGCTGGGTGTGGTCTGCTGCCCCACTTTGCTCTGCACAGCAGTCCACGCCCTCCGAGCAGGTCCCCTCAGCTTCCCGGAGGTGTGCTCTCTCTTCCTACCCTTCCACCTCTGGTGGGGAGATCGCCCCGAGGAGGGCTCTGCCTGTGTGACCCGGTCCCTGCTGGACTCCTCTGTGCCTGTCTCCCATCCGTAGAATGTGAGCGGCGAGCACACTGGTGCCATAGGTGCTGGCCTGAACAGCTGGCGCGTTCTAACACTCAACCCTGCAGCAGCTCCACCTGTTAGGCCTCGCCATTGTCCCCATTTGAGGAAATGGAAGCAAAAAAGAGGCTGAAGAGAGAGAACAAAGTAAAAAGTACAGAGAAAAAGTGTGAGATACTTGGGAAACAGTGATACCTAAAATCCAACCCTTAGAAAGGAAGGATTTGAGAAGGATAACCTGGATCTGAGAAGGAGAGAAAGCAAAAGGGAGAACAGCGAGGAAAATCTGTAGTCATGACAGCTGCAAACATCAAAAACCAATTGAAGACATGGGTTCAAGAATGACCCCAATAGGGGTTGGGGAAGTAGCTCCGTGGTCTAAATGCCTGGATGGCAAGCACAGGGATCCGGGTTCGATCCCCAGTACCAAATGCCATGCTGGCCTAGGATCCCATGTGTGCCGTGCAAGCCACCAAAACCAGACATAGTGGCACACACCTGTAATCCCAGCACTTTGTAGGTTGAGACAGGAGGATCACTACAAGTCCGAGCTGTGTAGTGAGACCCTGTACCAAATAAATAAATAAATAAATAAATGGAATGACATAAACTCCACAAAATATGTCCATGAAAAGGCCTCCACTGAGCCACACCCCAGAAAAGCTGTTGACAAACAATCCCACAGAGAGGCTAGAAACAAAAAGGTCTCTTCAAAGGAGCTTTCAGAAGATTTAAAGCTGACTCCCCAGAGTGACGCTGGAAGCCAGAAAGTGCTGGAGGGTTCAAAGCAGCAAGTTGTGTACTAGAAAATTGTCCTGCAAAAGGGGCCTTGCAGTAGTAGCCTGTCCTGTGGTGAGCACCTCAGGAAAATCTCGGCAGCAGCCCCACCCTGAAGCACACCCGTCAGGCAGAGGAAAGGGCTGGGGGTGGGGGGGCTGGGCATGGGGAGGTGTCAGAAACAGGGGAGGTGCAGTGCGGTTAAGTCAAAGCAGGAAGTTGAGTGGATAGCATGGTGATTGTGACATCTGTGCAGTGTGAGTTTTTTATTTGTTACTTCAGGCTTCTTTTTTCTTTTTCTTTTTTTTTTTTTTTTTGGCGGAACTGGGGACTGAACTCAGGCCAGGGAAGCGCTTGTTCTACTGAGCTGTCTCCCTGGCTGCCTTAAGGGCAGGTCCAGTGTACTTCTGGAGCGGGGAATCAAATCATACACTATGCCCCTGACTGTGTTTGCCCAAGGGGCACTTCAAATGACTGAGCTATCCGGCAAAGCCCCCCCAAAACTGAGAAGGATTCTTTTTTGGCTGGCTCAGGCTGCCTTAATGGCGGGGTCTGCTTAGGCAGGTGGAGGTGGGGAGCGAACCTCAGTATTTTGTGCCTGAGTGCGTTTGCATGAGCAGGCGCTTAAACAACTGAGCTAACTGGCAGGTGCTTCCCCCCACCCCCGTGTGAACTAGCAAAGACGCATGGAAACAGTAGAAAGGCAGCAGAGAAGCAGATGGACCACAGTGAACTGAACGTCTTGCCTTCTCCTGGAATTGGTCAAAGTACCAATTTTATTTGGACCTTAACCTTTAACTGGTAAGAATTAGCAGCTAATAAAAGAGGAAATGGCATGATTGAGGGCCCAAAATTAATCCAAAAGAAGGGACTGCATACAGGAGATAAAAACAACATAAAGACAAGGCTGGGGATGCAGCTCTGGAAGCTCACAGCGTGGCAGGAAGCTTGTGTAGGGGGCGCAGGGCGAGAGCTCAACTCCTAGTCGTCCCCCTGCCCCCAACAAAAAACAGAAAGAAGGACACGAACTCACGGCCTCACACTTGTCAGGCAGGTGCTGTGCCTCTAAGCTCTGTCCCTGACCCCCAAAATGAAAGTTTTTTTATGGGCCTCATTGGAGAGTTATAGAGCTGATATCTCCACCGAGAGCACCTTTGCAATTCTATCCTCCCCAAAATATTCCTAGAATACCCAGCGCTCAGCGCTGTCTTCAGGACTAGTGTGGAAGCGCGCACTTTCCGTGCGTGGTTACTTATTTGGGTGCCCACCGCCCCTGCCTAGCTCTGCTTACAGCGTGGAAGGACTTCGGCTTGCAGTGGCACCCCTCTACTCTCTTTCCCAAAGGTTGATCCACATGCTGGAGTTTTTTCTTTTTGTGCCAAGAAAACTTTGTTTATGAAAGCAGATGGTTGGCAAGGCTCAGCCCTCGGCTGTGCTTGTCCACCCTGGCTTACAGGCTGATAAATGCTGGGCCTCAAGAGGCGCCGCCCACCTCCACCCTGCTTTGAAGCTCTCCTTTGTAGTAAGACAACAACGTGCTTTTCATTCTTCCTCTCCTGTTTTGGCAGCAGACTTTTGCTACTGACCATGAGGGATTAGCGCATCTGAGCCTGCTCTGGCACTATCAATAAAAGGGAAACTAGGTAAATTCTCTGAATTAGCCTTTGCAAACATCTGGAGATCAGTAAGTACCAGGCTGTGATCCCAGAGCGGATGTGGGAAAAATGCGCAGAGATGCGTAGAAAGGCAGGGGCGGGAGCTTGTGTGCCCTGGGTGCAAGGGGCTCACCCTAATGCAGAGAACACGTGGATGAATTATTTTTTTTTAAAAAACTATTCTGTTTATTAAATTTTGTGTATAAAAATTCAGAGTTAGATATAAAAACATAATGTGTTAGAAATAAAAAACCAGGACAACTCTCCCATGCAAATATGAATCACAGAAAGCCAGAGTATGACAGCCTCATTCCTGGTAGACTTCAGAACGAGGAGGAGTGCCAGCATCGGATGCTACTTCTTCCGGTAGCTGTTAGCCAGTTAAGAGCTCACATGTGTCCTAGTACGTGCTCACTTAATGATAGAATCGGAATCAAGGGAGCAATGCCTGAGAGCAGGCGAAGTCGCAGCTGCTGTGGAAGCCTCAGTGGTTTGCTTTCGGGAGCAGACAGAAGAGTGTACAGAAAATTATTAGGGATGAGCAAGACTCAGACAAGGTGAAAACCCAATGCAGCCCAGTTCACATTTATGGAAAATTCTACCCCCGGCTACAGAACACTGCAAGGCATATACAGCATATTTATAAATCAAACCTCATTAAATGAAAAAGAAATGCAAACATACAGAATATTTTTTGACAAAACGAAACTAAACTAGAAATAAACGACCAATAATTCAGCAAAATCACTAAATGACAGAACTTCGAACACTTTTCACCCTTCGGAAGAACCTATGGGACAGAAAAGAATTCACAGGGAAATTGTGAAACTTGAAGCAAATGGAACTCCAGGCAGCGTGCGCAACATCCGGCTAGCGCACTGATTAGGAGAGAACTGAGCATGCTCTAAACGCTGAGCCTGGAAGTAGAAGAAGGGTTGTAAGCTGCCTACCACTTTACGCCAGAGGGGGAAAAAGCTGAAGCCAAAGTACACAATAGCAAGAAGACAATAAAGGTAAAAGCAAAATAAATGAAATAAGAATTGGTAAAAACAATAGGGAAAATTAGATGCAGCCCAAAGGTGAGGCTTTGAAAAGATCAATATAATTGCTGTTTCGGTTGTAGCTAAATTGATAAAGGAGAAAGCAGAAGTTGCAATATTAGAATTGGAAGAGGGGAAAGCACTACAAAGCCTACAGGCATAGATGTATAACAGGCAATACAATGTACAGCATTCATACAGCCTAGACGCTAGATAAGATATGGCTACGGGTGTAAAAGACCACGTGAATGTTTAAATTTTAAGACCGTGTTACATTTGCTTGTAATCCCCATCATTCATGTCACTTTCTGAAGCAGTTCCGGAAGTCTTTGTTTGCGAGTGGCTTTAGTGGCCTCTTGGGGTGGTCTCAGTGTCCTCCAAATCTATTCAAAATATTTATCTTTCCTGGTCATTTTGGCTTGGGGGAAATCCAGAATCACACAGTGCCAGACCCAGAGAGCAGGGCAGTGAGGACGCACAGGCACTTTCAGCCCGTGCACCAAGTGGCACTTGAGCTGTGTTTGGGATCCCAGCGTGTAAACATCCTCCTAAAAGAGAGCCTTCTCACGCTGCTTCGGAAGCAGCAAGGGCAACGGAACAAGTGCAGTTACAGTCAGGAGAGTGTTCTGAGGGAGATTAGTCACAATGTGTGTGTGTTTTTAAAATGTATTTAGCACAGGGTCTGCAGGGTCTCACTACACAGATTGCACTCCGAGTGACCCTCCTGTTTGCAGCCTCCCAAGTGCTGGGACTGCAGGTGCGCCATGCCCAGCCTCATTCGTCATCTCAGGGGCAGGGCTGGCACGACGCCAGGGATGAACCCTGGTCCCTAGTCCGCTGCGCTAGCTGGTCGGCCCTTGGCAGTGTGTTTTACCATAATAATTTTTAAAAACTGAATTCACCAAGCCTTGTAGTTTTTGAAAGATATATATGGTAAAACCTGATTTAAGATATAAAACAAGTAGATAGCTCAGAATCTATTACTAAAGTTGAATTTATTACTCTTTTTTTAACCAAAAATTACAATTTAGACGTCCTCATGGAGGAATTACATCAAATATTTAGGTAACAATACCAGTCTTACGTGAAGCCTTTCAGAAAAAGAGTAGAATGGAAAAACCTTCCAACTCATTTTATAAGGGCAATATTAAGTTAGTATCAAACTGAGGTGCTGCCTTCATTTTATTTTATTTTTCGTGGTGCCAGGGCTTTAACTCTGTTCCTTGCGCTTGCCAGGCGGGTGCTTAAGCTGCTGAGCTGCACCCCAGCCCCTGAGATGCTGTCTTTAGGGGAAGGTAAACCTTGCACTCACGAATTCAGAAGTAGAAATCATTAACAAAAGTGCTATCAAATCAGGACTGGCCACATAGCAGGGGCTCACACCGATGATCAGGAGGGATTGTTCCAAAAGATACGAAGTTAATTTCATGTTTTTAAAAACTGTGTGGTTAATCATTCACAGAACAAAAGAGGAAAATAACTGTACGATCATCTTAGTAGTTTCAGAGAAATTATTTGACAAAATGCATTCTTATTCTTGTTTCTTTTTTGAAAAACCTCTTAGTAAACTAGGCACAGAAAAGAATTGCCTCAAATTGACAATACCTTTTAAAAATTTACATTTGACATTACACTTAGTGGTAAAAGATTGACGCTTTTTGCTTACAATGAGGGCTAAGACAAAGTGTCCACTCAAATTACTTGAATTCAGCATTGTATTAGGTATCAGAACCGCCTCATAATGACAATTGGGGAATATGAAAGGCATACAGATTGAAAAGGCAAAAAACTGTATTCACAAGTGACTGACTCGCACTCACGAATTCAGAAACAGAAATCATTAACAAGTGAGAATTCCTAAAGAATGTCATTTAAAGTTACTAGAACTAATATGTAAGTTTAACAAGATTTGAGCCCCCAAGTAAGATTCCTGTTAGTAGTACTAATTTATAGACGCATAAGAACAACCTGAATATGGGATAAATGTAACAGAAAAGAAAATGCATGAACATTAAAAGCAATATTCTTCTGGGGGAGACGAAGGAGCCTAGAGTGCAGAGGTGTGCGTGAACCATGCATGAGGACTGGAATGCCCTGTTACGTTAGGACAGCGCTGCCACTAAGTTAATTGATCTGTGCAGTGCAGTCACAGGACCCCCCAGGGCACTTGCTTTGTTTGTACAAATTGATAAGCTGATTCTAAGACTTATATAGAGATGCAAAGGATCTAGACTAGTCAAAGCGGTTGGAGTAAGAATAGCCATCTGGAAAACTCCCTGATTTCAACACTCACTGGACAGTTACAGAAATAAAGATGACGCAGTATTGGCGGAGGACGCAGGACATACAGATGGACCGAGTAGGACAGAGGCCGGAAAGCAGGGTGCATATGTAGCCAGCTGATTTTTAAAAAAAATTTTTTAAAGAGAATAAACTTAAACTTTAAAAAGATACAGAATTTCAAAACAAGATAATAGGAAATCAACAATGGCTGTTATATTGCATATTGTTATCTGCAACATAGTTGTTCAGATTATCAGATATAAGAAAGCAAAATTGATTAAAAATGAGCATCAACTGTTACTTTCAATAAACCAATAGAAATTAGTAGTACAATTATCTCAGCTATCTTCTCTCTCTATATATTTTTTTCTCTTTTTCTTTTCTCCTTTCCTGCACCTCAACTGTTCTTTTCTTTTGGGCAGTTTCTTTGTTTTTTTTTTTTTTTATTTCTTTATTTTTATATTAATTTTATTGGGAAAGAAGTAACGGGACAGTTCCAAAACAGGTTAGTAGGACAGTTACAATGATTAATACATTGCATATTGTTGACTTTGTAGTAGTTTTTCATAGTACAAGATGCAGACATGATATCTTCTCTAAACACTATTAGTTCAAAACTTTCTTCTCATTGAACTAAAAGAAAGTAGTTGTATATATGCTGTTTTGTACATACAAATATATATGTATGTTTTTTTCTACTACAAAATAGTCCTTCCTCTATACCCCTCTTTTCTGTTTACTTTTGTCAGAGATGGGTATCCATTGCCATTCATATATTGTAGGTGCACGAATTCAGCAAAGCAATCTGAGTCCAGTAGTCCATAATAGTAGTGGGGTATCCGCACGACTGGCAATGTCAGAACTTGCTGACCTGAGCCTTTTACATGCGCAGTTTCTTTCCCTTTCACAGTATCTATTGCATCTTTCAGATTTTATTTACTCTTTCAGGTTCTTACCCTAGAGAGACAGTATGATGTTTACACATGTGGGTCTGATTTATTTCACTTATGCGTATGGTCTCTAGTTGCACCCATTCAGTAATAAAAGCGTCCAGTTTAATTTTCTTTATAAGTACTTCATTGTAGAAAAATACCACATCTTTTTTGACCCACTCCCCAGCTGATGGGCATCTGGGACACTCCTAAGGTCTGGCTATGACAAATCGTGCTGATATGAACATGGTGGCACATGTATCCCCAGGGCATCATGTGTTCATGCCTTCTGGAAAAGAGCCTGGCAGAGGGATGGCCGGCTCGAGCGGGGCTCTAACCCTGGATCTGCCAGGAGCCTCCACACTGATTTCCACTCCTGTGAGTGGGAGTCTCAACAGTCTACACTCCCACTAACAGGAGAGACAGGTTCTTCTCTTCTGATAGCTTCGCTAGCATGTATTATTAGCTGATTTCTTGATGATAATCACTCTTTCTGGGCGAGATGGGATCTCAGTGTCATTTCAATTTGCATTTCTTGAATGACCAATCATGTTGAACACATTTTCATATTTGTTATTTGTATTTCTTCATCTGAGAAGTGTGTGTTCATCACAGATGCACATTTTTGCATTGGGTCTTTGAGTTTTGTGGACCTGATTTCTTTTTAATTCTTTATATGTTCTAGAAAAAAGTCATTTGTCTGAGGGTCAGTTGGATAAAATTTTCTCCCAATTTGTGGACTTTCTTTTTCCTCTGTTGATTTTCTTTTCAAAAACTTTTTTTTTAATTTATTTTTTATTTTACTGAAGTACAAATATCAATCAGATAGTTTCAAGACACCTTAACAAGACAGATTCGATAAATTAATACATTGCAAACTGTTTTCATAATGTTTTGGTATCGTACAAGGTGCATACATGATATTATATTTACAGATATTATTTTAGCAGATGTCTCTTATCAGTAAATTAAGAGTGTAGCTGCTTACTTATCTTATTTTTTATACCTGAATTATATCAAAAATTC